>JAHHFK020006016.1:0-448895 GCA_024533555.2 Aedes koreicus
CTCTTATTATCATCGAAACTAACGTTCTCTCACGATCGTTCGCGTTCTTGGTAATTTGTCCGTTTATCTCCTACTTCGTTGACACCCCCATTAGTGCTCCTCCATCATCATCGTCATCATCATCGCCGTTTTCGACGTCGTTGTTACATATGGATTAATTTTAAACTTTCTGACACCCCCATCGATCATTAATCAATCATCGACACTGGCCGTGTTCTTGTATCGCATCCTTGGACAACAACAGGTGATTGACTGCTGACTGGCTGACTAAAATTTAATCAAACTTCCCGTTTCTCCAATCGCTCTCTCTTGTTTATCTAGCAGTTTTTTTGCTCTGCAGAAAATTCGCAATAATTCCAGTTCTATTTTGAAACATTTTATCTAGTCACGCTGTAATTGACCACCACCCAATCGCAAATGGGTTACATTCGCTCGATAGGTACACGCGCCAACAAAACCGGTGTCTGGGCGAGGGAAGCGGCTAGGAGGGGGAGTTCGATATCGATTTGTCTTCCCCGAAAAATTAGCAAGGTCGCACGGGGTAAGCGCTTCTGCACCGCATCGTACGATATCCGTTCGAGTTCAGAGGGTGATAACTTCTTAAATGTGTCGTCGTCGTCGTCGTCTAGGATCAGCTAATGCTCCTCGATAGAACAAAACGCCAATGACGGTGAACCCAGCAGAAACAGAAGCAGTAAAGGCAGCAGGAGGAGTCACTGAACGGAAGACCTTGAAGCATTGCTGCTTGTGCTGCTGATGCCACACTTCGTGCTCCTGCCACGACTATCGCGTCTATGTGCTGATATTGTGCTCCTACTGCTGCTGCGAGGAGGCATCAGTGGCCTGCGGTGTAAGCTTGTGATGATGACGGCTGGTTATAACTGTGTTGACAATGTGTGTACTACTGCTGCTGCTGCTGCTGGTGATAAGGATTCGCAATCCACTCAGCTCGCTTCGAGTGCTCCCACACACCCGTTTTTTTTTTATTTCTCGTTTCATCTAGAGGTACCTTGTTCGGCAAAATTCAGTGTGTTGGTGTGAATATAGATTGAGAGTCGAATTTGATACTTCTCTTTGCGCACAGTGTGATGATTTAGCAAATTCGGAATGTCTGATGAAGGTCGTGCACCCATATTTTTGGGGGGGTTCAGGGGGATTATGCCATGATGACGACGGTGGCAAAGGTTTCGCGTGCGCTCGCACACAGTTAGTTAAATATTTAATTCGTTCGTTCTGTGTATTTGCGATTTATTTTCGTTACTCTTATTTACAGAAGACGACCTCTAGACTGCTTGCAGTCGACTCAGAACAAAACAAAAAAAAAACAAACACTTGTGTTATCCTCACCACAGGCAAGTTTGGGTTCAAAGTCTTCGTTATTCTCGAATGCCATAATAGGTTATTTGACTTTATCGATGTTGGCTATTTTTACTACATAAATTGGATTACTTTTTCGAGGAAAGCTGCTTTCCATCATAGAGAAGGATACATAGTCGATGAGATATGAGGGAAGAGGAGAGGAGAAATTCTTAATCCCCACCAGGTGCATGACGGATTACCACGATCTACTCCCGGCAGGCAACCCATCTAGACTACAGCTTGTGAGGCATGCCATATTCAGCATTTCTCCTGAAGTGTTTTCGACGCAACTGACGAACTTCTTAGCTGAAGGATATGATGACGAAATAAGGGCTGAGGTAACGGATCCAGACATTTTTCCAGATTTGACGAATTCTGGACAGCAAACAGGAATGGTAAATACACCCAAAATAAAAAAAAGCAAGATTGTAATGCAATTTCGCATGATTTTGTTTCATTTTTCGCTGTGGATCGTAACTTGGAAAAAAAATGCAACATTGCTTGTGGGCAAAAATGCAACACAGCAATTTGCTTTGAAAAATAAAAAGTGTGCATGAGGTTATGCAGGGGTATTAGTTGTTGATGAGTTTGGAGTTCGAAAATCAGTCGGCTCACAAAAATAAAAGGTGGGCTTTATATTGAACCGAGATTCGAACCACAGCCACTGGCGTGATGGCTCTTGATGTTCACTTATAGGCCACGTTATCAAGTTGAGAGAATGGGAATAGAAACCTTACAGTTGGTTCGCTTGGCGAGGCACTCAACGGTACATCAGTAAAGGAACTGGATATATGCGTTGCGGCAATCCAGGGGTATCAACTTATCCATATTGAAACGTTGGTGATGATTGAACAAAGACCCAAAGGTTGCTTCGACTGTCGAGGCTCTAAACATGACGGCGGAATTTGTTTCGATCTATTTGTGTCTGCCAGCCGGTTGCATACATTTGCATGGCTTCGTTTGTACCATAAAACGCTTTGTGGATCAAGATGGGCAAAATTGCCTTCTCTGAACCATGTGGATTTCTCAAGATATGATTGCAAAAACTGCAATTGCATTTTTTGCCACCTTTTCAACTTTTGGGTGTAGTTTTAATACAAAGGATTCTAATATTATTTTACAATCAGTGTGTGAAATCTTAGCATACTGTCAGCATTTTAATCGAATGAGTAGCGCTGCTAAGATTAACGAAATTCCGAAAAAGATTTTAAGTTGTTGTTACACAGTGATTCTTGAAAATGAAACTAGCTGGGATGATGGTGTAAGAAGCGAGGAGGTCTTTGGTAATAGATTTAATGTCTATAGGGATGACCGTAATTATCAATGCACGGAAAAGAAGTCAGGAGGTGGAGTTTTAGTCGCCTTTTCAAACACTTTGAACTCTGAAATCATAGTGACTACTAAATTACGTGTGGGCAAAAGTTCAAGTCGCAGGCGAAACAAATCTTTTTTGTTTCAGTTTACTTTCCTCCAAATAATATAATGCCCGTAAAGACATACGATAAGTTGTTCGGTGTTGTTGAAGAAATTATGTCTAGCTCTCCTCCTGAAGTTAAACTACATATTTATGGTGATTTTAAGCAAATGTTGACTTCATTCCAGACTTGGATAACGAATACATTTTACTCCCAGTCTTTGAAGAAAGAATTTTTGATAAATTTTGCAAATTTAGGACTAAATCAAATTAACCATGTAAAAAATCAACAACATTGCTACTTGGAGATGCTGTTGACAAACATTTACGAAGATTTTTATGTAAATAAATCAGTATCGCCAATTTGGAGAAATGAAGCATTTCACACTGCAGTCGAGTATTCTCTGTTTGCGCATTACTATGAAACACTTGTAGACAATGAATTCGAGGAAATATTTGATTACCAATCAGCAAATTATGACAATGTTAGGAGTTAAATACGTATTATTGATTGGCAAACAGTGTTAAGGAATGAAGAAAATTTGGAAAATGCAACTGAAGTATTCTACAATAAGTTGTTTAAAATAATACTTGAAGAAGTTCCGGTCAAAAGAAGAAGGCTTCAAGCTACCGTGAAGTACCCTAATTCTGCGCAGCGCCTAATTATGCGCATTTAAATTTAAATTCAAAGAATATTCAACTAAACATTAGTTTGGACTAGAAAATAAGAAGAATGATTAGTAATTTCCATTTAATTCCAACTACCTTTATTGCTTATCTTGACAGATACGCGTATTTCGTCTACAATGTGCAGACTTCTTCAGTGTCGTGTACTAATACTCGACTAATACACGTGTATTAGTACACGACACTGAAGAAGTCTGCACATTGTAGACGAAATACGCGTATCTGTCAAGATAAGCAATAAAGGTAGTTGGAATTAAATGGAAATTACTAATCATTCTTCTTATTTTCTAGTTACAGGTATTCCACTAAACAGCTCACACTCTCCATAATTCATTAGTTTGGAATCTTTTAAAATACGCAAAATTAGGGCATTAGGTGCACAGAATATGGGTACTTCACGGTACTTCCAAAAATCTGGTTTGGTTCAACAAATCGTAAACAAAAAGCACATAAAATCTATAAAAATAATAATAGTAAAGAAAACATGGAAATCTACACACTAAAAAAACATGAAAACTAGTAGAAACGCAGTTTAAAAAAATCTCACAATTTAGCTCAACATAATGGTTTGCTGCTGTATCTTTATGTGCTTTTTAGGGTATTTCAAATATCTGTTATAAATAATAATAGAAGTCAATCTAAATAACTTATTATTACATGACCTTCAGGAATTATATTGGTTGCTCGACATTGTCCTTTAAAATTACAAGAATTTTTATGTGAACTGAAAGACCTTCCTTCTTCGTATAATATGCGCTTCAGTTATATTTTGACGTATGAATTTTCTTCCTACGGCAGTAAACTGAACAACACATTTTTTAAATCGGCATTTATCTGCACACTAGCAAGCCACTAGTGGTTGCCAAGTCGAATTACTCAGCTGTAATAAAGTCATTACGCTAGGTGCATAAATTATGATCTATATTAAAAATATTGTTTTCGCAGAGCAAAAGAGGTAAATTAATCTTTTTTCACAAAAGAGTCTACCTCATACATGCATTAGCGCCCCCTGCTGGAGTAAAAAGTAAAATAATGGATATTCATTTTTCAATGAAGCATTCGTTTCAAGTAAGATTATACATCTATTGAACATTTACATCGGCTTGAAATATTACACCAACTTGATAGTGCCACAATAAGGTTACAGTTCAATAATTTGGTTGATGTAACTTTCCGCGCAAAAAATTAATAAATCAAAAAGGCCGCTCCATTTATGTGCATTCTTTTAGTCATAAATTTACACGATTTTTTCTAAGTGTGTATGCAGATATCTGCGATCGACTTAATTTGGCGATGAGTGTAGCATTTGAGCATTATTATTTAAGAATTGAGCAAGAAATTAAATCCTATCCAAAAAACCCTTTTTAACTATGTCAAGACCAAACTGAAAAGTGACAATTTTTTGTCGAAATCTGCAATCTAATCTGCAATTTATTTGCGAACTTTTAAAAAAAAAAACTACACAACATATTCAGAACCAGATCGCGATCGTGAATACTTTGGTTTCCATCCTGAATTTCCAACTCACATTAGCGTTAGTGAAATCAATGTGCATGACATTTTGAAGGCATTGACAAATTTGGACGCATCTAAAGGCTCGGGACCTGATGGAGTCCCTCCTGTTTTTATGAAAAATTTGGCAACTGAGCTTACAGCTCCTTTATTTTGGATTTTCAATATGTCACGTCCGGAGACTTTCCAAAAATATGGAAAAAGTCATTCCTAGTACTTATTTTCAAATCTGGTAAAAAAAATCTGCAATTATCGTGGTATAGCCCATATCTCTTGTATCCCGAAACTTTTTGAGGCGATCATAAATGAAAAACTATTTAACCAAATAAAAAATAGCATAACTACCTCACAGCCGGGATTTTTCAAAGGCCGTCCGGCAACCCCTAATTTACTCGAATTTGTGAATTATTCTCTGGAAGCAATGGATAACGTAAGCCATTTGACCGCGTCGACATACCCATGGTTTTTTTTTAAATTACAAAAGTTGGTAATACAGCTTAAACTCATCAAATGGCTTGAATCATACCTGACAAACCGTGAACAAATTGTAAGATTTAACGGAAGAAAATCATACTAGTTCGGGAGCTCCACGGGGCTTTCATTTAGGACCACTTCTATTTATTTTATTTGTGAATGAGTTCCCGAGTAAAGATTTATACCAAAGTGATAACAAGTTCTAATATCTGATTATCTGTTTGATCACTAAATATGTTATCATTCAGGCTGAATAAACAGCCAAATTAATATTCGTTGAATATTACAACATTAACTCTTTTTGTTATCATTGAGTTCATTTTGATAACAAATTTTGTGATGCGAACAAATTACCCGCGCAAAGGTTTATACTAAATTGATAACAAATTCTAATACCAGATTATCATTTTTAGATCACTGAATATGTTATCATTGAGGCTGAATAAACAGCCAAAATAACAGAATGAATAACAAAAAAATACTCGTTGAGTATCATAATAATAGCTTATTTTGTTATCATTGCGAACGTCATGATAACAAATCCTGTATTGCAAGCAAATTTCTTGAAATAGTTTCAAATTATGTTATCAATTTGAAATCAAATTCTCATGCTAATATTTAAAAACAAATTTTTTGATGAAAAACATAATTTCTTGTTTTAATATGCTGGTAACCCGAGCAAAGGATTATACCAAATTGTTAACAAGTTCTAATACCAGGTTATCATTTTTGGATCACTGAATATGTTATCATTGAGGTTGAATTAACAGCCAAAATAACAGAATGAATAACAAAAAAATACTCGTTGAAATCATAATAATAACTTATTTTGTTATCACTGCGAACAACTTGATAACAAATCCTGTATTGTAAGCAAATTTATTGAAATAGTTTCAAATTATGTTATCAATTTGAAATCAAATTCTCATGCTAATAACTGAAAAAAAATATTTTGATTAAAAGCAAAATTTCTTGTTCAAATATGCTGGAAATATTTATAATTTTACAATTCAGCTTATAACGTTCATAAAAAAGAGTGTGTTCAAAATGATAACATATGATAACAAAATTTGCCAATGGTGATAACTAAATTTGTTATACGATAACAGGGGAAATCAAAACGATATCTGGGATTGTTACAAGTTACAGAAATTGTTACTTATATATCAGCTTGTTATTTTCCTTTCCTAGGGTACTTGAGATAATTTCAAGTTATGTTATCAATATGATATCAAATTCATACATTAATAACTGAAGTAGTGCTTCTGATGAACAGCTCAATTTCATATTCATGACATGCTAGTAATATTCAGCATTCGTCGGCATGCTGGTATTATTCAGTAACGTTCGTTAAAAATTATCTTTAAAAATTGATAATAGACGATAACAAAATTAGTCAATGTTGATAACTAAATTTGTTATGCGATAACAAGTGAGTTCAAAATAATATCTGAGATAACAATGCTTGTTACTTATTTAATATCAGTTTGTTATTTTACTTTGATAATGTTATCCTTCATACTTAAGAAACTCAAATTTTTAATTTATGCAGACGACATGAAATTTTTTTGGAAATTCAAAATGGTGAAGACTATGACATATTCAAAAATGAGATACATTATGTAACAAAAGCCTCCTACAACTAAATGTTAAAAAATGAATTTTGATTACCTTTACAAGAAAACGAGACCTACCTAACTTAGTAATTACTTTAATAAATCAGAATGTTGAAAGGTGTGATAGAGTCAGGACTTAGGTATAATGTAAGATTCTAAACTTTCATTAATCGTTCTTTAGAACGCAATTATAAACAGAGCCAGTAATATGCTAGGCTTTACAAAACGATTTTGCTATAATTTCCGTGATCAATACTTGAATATTGTAGCACAGTTTGGTCCCCTGTCTCAATTGCACATGAAAATAAATAGAATCTGTACAAAAACAGTTTATATTATACGGACTTCGCAATTTAGGCTGGACTGTATTTCCTTTACCATCGTATGAAGCTCGATGTATGCTTATCAACATTCAAACACTGAAAGAGCGTCGAGAATTTGCGATGGTTTCATTTATAAATAACATTGTCTCACACAGAATTGACTCGATGGAACTATTATCAAAATTAAACTGCTACACACCAACACGTTATTTAAGGCACCGACAGTTATTTGCAACTAATTACCATCGTACGAACTACGGAAAATTTGGACCCATTCATCAAATGATGACCATTTACAATAAACATTGCAATAGTATTGATTTTACAATGTCCAAAACTAAATTAAGACAATATTTCCGCGCGCAGTAATAGCTAGGAGGACTTTATATTTAGTAAGATATGCCCATGCAGAGTATATTGTATTAAATTTTGAGCTAAAACAACTTAGCGTTTAAAATAATCTATGTAACAAAACGTTCTACAAACTAGATTGACGACAAATAAATAAAAAAAAACTTAAGAACAACCTTAGACTTTACTTATATCGATAATTACACTGAACATTAACTTGAGTTCATTCTACGAAATGTTTCGCTTAACTCATCAATCTATTCGTTGTTTTCTGCAACGAAATTGATTTGTACCATTTATGAAGGGAGAGGGGAGGGAGAGGTTTCATCGTGATTTTTTTTTTTGATGTAGGACTACCTCTTCGTCTATACTGGGGTACAATTAAAAAAAAACTATTGTGACCGTCACGAAAAGTTGTCAAGTTTTGAGGGTTATTATCTCAGTCGTTTCTCCAAACATTTTCAAAACGTGTGCCCCAATCGATCGGAAATATTTCTACGCGTCGATTCCAATATTTAAAACTATTGATTTTCAACATTAAACCTACGACCTTCGCAGAATGGTTCATCATCAGTTCTTTTTAACGAAGTTGGCCGGTTGGAAAACGATGATGCACCGAAAATAGAAAAAAGGAGAAAATGCCGCCGCTATTTGTGAAGGGATTTCCAGAAGGCCTGGAGAAGGTGAACTTCTACATCAAAAAGGGCCTGCGGTGCACAATCGAACTCTGCTCGCAGGATTACAAGCTGATGGTCTCGGCGCTATCCCATTACAACGCGGTCAAGGAAATCCTTAAACAGATAAAAGTGCAAAATTTCTCGCACGACATCGATGCAAACAAACCATTCAAGGTGGTGGCTCAAACCGGTGCAAATCAACAAGATACGTAATCTGGTGCAGCATCCGACGCGATCGATGATTTGATATTACCAACGGAGAAAGTCGTTGCAATTCTGACTCAGGCCACCATCATCAAGCGATCCTGCAGAACCCGTTCGCAACAAATTCAAGTCATGATTGTGTTTCTCAATGGACCGTGACATCATCAGAATAGCCAACTGGAGCGCTTGCTCGCTGAAGAGCAAGAATATCGAATGCATCGACTTTCTCAACGAACGAGCCAATGACATTGTTCGCGCTTGAAGCGAACGTGAATGTTTGTCATGATGTAGGCATAGATTTTTTGTTCAGTTATGTGTTGACAGCCCTACCCTAATTCCATTTCCTTTAACACCCTACTAATACCGAGCTGACCGTGAGTAATCGTCACCAAAAACTTAACATTTTATGTGTTTCATGTTTCTGTATGTGTGTGTGTGTGACCTCACAAACTTTGATCTTTTCTGCCGCAGCTTTGTGTCAGCATGCAAGCAGCAGCACCGCCCGACCGAACAAAACCAATGAGCACGCAGTGAGCGCTGATTGGTTCCTGGAGCAGCGAAGATAAACATAGAAAAGTGCGCGTTCTACGCAAATGATTCATACAGTCCACAACCATTGAAGAAGACAGTTCAAATAAATATCTAAAGTGTTTTTATATAGTTCGTTACGTTTTTTTCTCCCCGAACAAGCCGAAACCAAACAGTTCAGGACTATGAGTTGACATTTTCTCAAGTCGAGCTTTATTGTTCCTGTTGGTATTCCCATAGGGAAAAAATCACCAATTCGGCTGGAATCCTCCGAGTCGAGGATTGCCACAGCGAATACAGTGTCCGTGATCGGACAGACATCGCAAGCATAACCGAGACGCATCTCAAGCCTGAGATCAAGGTGTTCCTCCCAGATTTTCGATTGATCAGACTTAATCGAACCAGTTCCACCGGAGGAGGAGTCGCCATCGCCCTGCGCACCAACATCAACTGCGAAATGCTTCCAAGCTTTCAGCTTAAATTCATCGGAGTCAAGGTCGAATCCACCGTCGGCCCTATCACTATCGTCGCGGCCTACTGTCCCAAACAAGCAAGCACAAACAACGGGACAGATAAGACATTACGAAACGATCAAGCTTACTCGGAGGCATGGGCAGTTCATCATCGCCGGCGACCTGAATGCAAGACATGAAACCTGTGGAAACGCACGACGAAACAAGAACGACTCCATCCTACAGGAGGAACTAGAAGAGGGCCATTACACCACCCTGGGCTCCGCCCCGGTTGAACAGATCCGGGGCCCACTCAACAATCGACATCTTCTTCACCAACATTGGGGAACAACATTGCCCAGCCGGTCGTGTACCAAGAACTCTGCTCAGACCACTATCCAGTGGTGGCTGAAGTTGGGTCCTGCGTCAACCAGCATTCGGTAACCAGGCGCAACTACCATCGCACCAACTGGAGCCAGTTCCGTCATCAGGTCGACAACACCGTCGATTACGATAGGCGCCTCGGATCAACCGACGACATCGATCGGCAACTGCAGTCGATCGAGCAGGCGATCTCCTAGGCCCGGGAGCATCACATCCCAGAAGCAACACAGGTGAGCAACTCCTTAACTATTGATAGTCTCACTAAAAATTTGACCCGTCTACGAAACACTACTCGCAGACAGTATCAACGTTCTGGTCTGTCTGCCTTAAAAGCAGACTGCAATCGTTTGAACAAAATCATCAAGGCCAGAATGGTGGATCTCAGAAATAATAATTTTGCTAACAAAATCCGCGCTCTCACAGATTGTGCAAAGCCGTTCTGGAAAATAACAAAAAAGAAAATCATGGCTATGAAGGACTGCATGTTATGACTATCGATACCGACTGATGGCCGTGCGAGTCGCGAGCAGTATCTGTTATTGCCGGAATGATTCCCATCAGCATCACCCTGGCGGAGGATGTCGAGGATGTGGGTGAATAGAAAGCATGGAGAGGTGAACTTCCAGCTGACGTAGTTCCTGTCAGGCCTTGGGTGTTCAGGAAGTATCTCCCAGATTGCCCGAACAGCGAGGAGACACCGCAACATGTAGTATTTGACTGCCCAAGATACACAACAGCACGTGGCGAAATGCTAGAAAGCGACAGAGATTTGAACCCCGACAATATCGTGCAGAAATTGTGCCAACATGAGAACACGTTGCACGCGGTGAACAAAGCGATAACGCAAATCTTGTAATCGTTGCAAAAGAAATGGTGTGAGAGTGGAGAGAAAGAGAAAGAGAGAGAGAGAGAGAGAGAGAGAGAGAGTCGGGCCGCGATCTAAGCAGGCTAGATTCACCGTCGGGGACTAGGCCGAGAAGTGTGAGTGTTACGTAGAATCGGCGTTGGTCGTCGGGGCACCTGTGAACCGGAAACCATTCTCCACCGGAATTGCTGGACCGAATTCGGCACCCGACCAAGCAGCAATGAATTAACGGTTTCGGGAGAGTAGGCTAGGGCCACCACCGAGGGTTAAATCGAGTAGTTCGCGAAGTGGCACCGGCGAACGGAGGTCGGGGCACCTGTAAGCCGATGGACTCTCTCGACCAGAATCGCAGGACAGACCTCGGCCCCTTCCGGGTAGCATCGGCCCCGGAAGATCTTCCATTGCGGGGGAACTCTTCGTCGGTGTAGGATAGATCCACCGCCGGGACTATTCCGAGTAGTTCGTAGCGAGTCATCGGGGCGTCAATGAGCCGGTAGCAACTCTGGACCGATTGCGGCACAATACTGGCTAACATCGGAGTAAGAACAACGCTTAACATGATAGGTTTCGCGAGATAAGCTTTCGCCAGGAAACTCTCCACCGCAGTAGGCTAGCTCCACCGTCGAGGATTATGCCGAGTAGAAGTAACCGTGAAGACTCGCCGGATTTGGGTCGTCGGGGCCCCTGCGGACCGGAAGACATTAACCAACTGGAATCGCAGCATCGATCTCGGCATCCATCCGAAAAGCAAGACAAACAGAGCCGCAGAGCTACGCAGCACAGGCACATGCACCAGTAAGAGTTGTGTAGGGTCCCTTCGTTCTCACCCCCACAAGGATGCGTCATCGCAGAGACACGTTGCAAAATGAGAATAGAGTACGAGAGACGTCGAAAGGTTTAGAGGCCAGTGCCAAACCCCCTTCCACGCTTCCCGAAGTAATACTATGAGGTAGTCCCCGGAGGACGTCAGGCTTGAGGCCAAATGCCAAACCAAGGTAGTCCGAAACAGAGTTGTTCTTTCCCCTTTTTTCTCTGTTATCACAACTAAGTGATGAATTTCCAAGCAGACCCGTGGATGAGAAGCACAGAGCCTAAACCTCATCAGCACTCAGATAGCTAGGGTAGGTGAAATTTGCTACCTTCTGCTAGAAGTGCGAGAAATAAATTTAAAATAAAAAACGCACACACACAATGTAAATGTGCATTTCCACTTCAATCGTCAATTCCCAATAGTTAGAGAAAATTACCAATAGTTTGAGGATTGCCTGCTCAAATGAGATAAAAATTGGCAAAGTTTGGATTTTTTTTTTTTTGAGGCAAAGTAAAGACACAAAAAATCTGTTTAGGTATTTCGATTGGATATAGTTTTGATTTTATTGGATAAAAAAAAAAATGGCGCCCGCAATGTCATTTGGAGCTGGATAGTAGTTATCCATCTGCGTGCATTGTAGCTGCTCACACGTTTACTGGAATCAAAGATCGTTTTCATTAGTCGATTCTGCATTAAATTTGCCGGAGTCTGACGTAGCCGAAATTTGAAAAGCTTTAAAATTGAAAATTTTGTGCTAAGTTGAAGTTTGGGTTTCATATTTCCGTGTTATTTTCAATGTTTAAGACTGTATAAAAAATATTTATTACCAAAAAATTACATTTATAAGATCGACAAGCTCCAATAAAAAGTGTTTACTTTTCTGGGGTCAAAACTAGAAGTTAATTGGTTGATCCGTTTTTTTGTAATCGTGCACGTAGTTTTGAAAAACATTATTTCGAGAAAAACGCGTTTAATGTTTGAGAGCGTCACGCGGCGGCTGTGACACTGCTTCGCACAATGCGCTGTAGAATCTTTTGTACTTCCCGGATCGAAAAATCGATTGTCGATTGCCCCAACATTTTAGACATATATACCTATCAAAAAATGCAATAAAAAAAATCGGTTTTTGTAACATTTCGAATGAGAACCTGGCCTTAAGTGAAAGAAAAAAAAAAATTCGGCTTCAAACAGAATGAGAAAACCCATCATAAACCCAAACATAAGCCTACCACCCGAATGCACTGAGACGCAAAATTCTTCCAAATGCGTTCCTTGAAGCAAACAATGAATGCTGCTTACATTGTTGGAAAGGAAGGCTCTGAGTCAGTAATCCGCAAAGGGATCCCAAGGGATGGCTGGAACGGTAGCAAACCCACATCGCTTGAATAATAATGGGATCTTGGCAAACGCCTTCGAAGAAATAGCATAAAGGCGAGGAAACCAATCCAGATTTATCGAAATCGACAATCGCATTACTTGCTCTATCCTTCTCTTACAAGGCAATAACAATGTACAGTCGGGTCTCCATCCATGGAGCCATGCACCCACACTGATTTTTCGGCTGTCTTGCAACCAATTACGCTGCTTTTCGGTAGATAACCAGTTTAGCATAGCACGTAATAACATACAAAAAATCAGCTCAATTTGTTGCAGGATGGCCGAGAAATCAGGGTTGGTGAATGGAATCACCCACCGTACTACGGGAGACCTGGCTGTATCTATATACACAACACAACGGGCACAATGATTAGATGAAATATCATGTGATGACCTTGACAAGTATCATCTCCTCTGATACCTGCTATGTATGTAGTTAGCTACATTGAATTAACCGCGTATCAGATTTCCGCGAATCAATTCATCCATGATCGTGAAACCCCGAACAAGTGTATCTGTTGCGCTCTCGGTACGAGTGGTAGAGGTAGTGATTAGGGATGTGCAAGAATCACATGCATCACATTCAAATAAGTGTGTGCAATTTTATAGTCTGCTGAGCACTGCCAACAATCGATTTGCTTGATGTTGTTTGCCACCATCCGATTGTGTTCGTAATGATGACTATGCCTGCTTACACGTTTGTATATTTAAGATTCCAATAGTAATGGTATCAGCAAACAAACGATCTAGAACGAAGTGCTGGTATATTCAGTAGTAGTCGGATGGCGATGGGCAGGCCAGATAATTACCGTCCGGTATTCCACTGCTGCTCAAAGTGTTTGTTTTCAATTGTTACTCAACTGCGCACTGGTATGCAAGTTAATACAATCATTCTGTTTGTTCTAAGAACATCGCAAACCGCGGAGCTCACGAACTACCGACACGTGTTTTGCGATATCCCGCCAGCTTTGTCATCTCCGCAATAAAGGGGCCTTGTCGTTGGCACACATGTGGCATACCGTTTATCACACTACCGACCCAGCCGCAATCACTGCTGGACCGTGTGCTACCAAATTCTACGAATGAGCGATGCTCCTGTTACCTTGAACGGCGGAGCATGACAAACGCCGCACGTGGATCGGTTGGATGACCTTGAAGAGCCATATGTTAATGCGTTTAACACAAACAGGTACGGGAGACCGGGCACTTTCAAAAGCGTATCTGTGATACGTTAGTTACATTTTACGGACTGAACACAAGCTTCAACTTGGAGGCTTTTTTCACGACTGAGGATCAAAATCGTCCATCTTTCACAGAAGCACAGAACCCAAAAGCATATCGATTTGCAGAGCCAGAAGGAAGTATCGTATTGCTGTGGAATTATCCTGCTGAGTGGAGATAGAGAGGGCAAAAGAAATGAAAGAAAAATGGGATAGCTTTGAACATGGAACATCAGAGGCAAGGAACCAAATTTTTACCTAGGAGCGGCAATTCGTGGGACGGGTTGCACTTGCACTTGTAGCAGGAGGCAAGGATGCCAATTTTATTTAGGAACAACTTTCAAATGGATTGAAGATTTGCTTTCAATACTTATTAAAAATTTCATTTTCTCTTTGAAATTTCAGCATTCTTCCCGACATTTCAACGACGTTTATAAATTTATTTCCGACTATGTTCCTATATTAAAAATCAAAATAAAAAAAAAAACATTTGAACGTTTCTTATTTCACACATATAATACACTGGTCCAAAATTGTACCCTGTTAACAAAATTTTGGGGTTCGACCTCCAAATGATAGCCTATGGAGTGACAAACTGCCTTCGGTATTGCAATCAAACTATCAATGGAATATTGGTGAGATCATTCCCTAATTTATATTGATTCCATAACTGGTAGTATTTAATCATTCAAATTGAAGATTAGACTGATGCAAATTTATAAAAAAATCGCTCCCCTTTTAAAATTTTCAAATTAGTTTCAAATTGGACCATTTTAAGTCTCCCAAATTTGAACTAACTAAGTTTCAAACTGGCTGTGCACAATCGGTTTGAAATTTGTATGGAAATTACTATAGGAAGCTACAACATTTGGTTTAGATCGCTCTAAACTTCACTTTAGAGGAATCCCAACAAGGATTTGCTCAAAATCAAGGGTAAAAATTTCAATAAAAATTCTCTCACATTACAAAACTAGATACACTGAAAGCATTACACATCAAATTGCATCACGGAAAAAACACTGTAGAAAATTACTCATTGGGTATTTTCAGTTGCAAATTTGGGTGATAGTTTTTTTTTGTTGTATTTTTATCGCTGTCTGTTTTTCGAAAATTGGAAAAAATGGCGTCATCCGAAAAGCAACGTCACGAATTGATTTTGCGTAAGCACCTGGAAAATCCTCAACTCTCTCATCGGGACATCGGAAAAAAACTCGGAATCGTGCAGTCAACGGTGAGTCGTGTGATTACACGTTACTACGAGACTCTGAGCATCGAACGGAAGGAGGAATGCTTTCAGAATGGATGTTCCATTAGTGATCAGGATCACAAGCGTGTCGTGAAACCGTTTAAGCGTAATCCCAATGCTTCGATCGGGGATGTGGCCAAAATGTTGAATCTGTTCAAGTCTTTCTTTCAGAGAGCCAAGGACCGGGAGAGACTGCATACGTACAAAGTGCAGAAGGCTTCAAATCGTGACGAACGGCAAAATACGGTGGGAAAGTCACGGGCCCGGAAACTGTACACCCAGATGCGGACGAAGCCTCATTGTCTCATCATGGATGATGAGACTTACGTCAAGGCGGACTTCCGGCAGCTTCCGGGGCAACTGTTCGTCACCGCCCAGCACAAGTTTGATGTTCCGGAGGAAGTAAGGAAGCAGAAACTTTCAAAGTTTGCCAAGGATTTGGCAAGCGATCTGCTCATGTGGAAAACGGAGTGCGCCGTTCCTGACTACCAGGACCGTATACGGGGAGATCTACCTTAAGGAGTACCATCAACAGCGAAATTTACCGCACCGAGTGCCTCCAGAAGCGTCTGTTGCCCTTCCTGCGGTCCCACTGAGGCGAGACATTATTTTGGTCGGCCCTGGCATCATAAACGCAATTTCAATACAAGCGATGGATTTTGAGCTATAGACTGTTCCAGAAAGTATAAGCACACTTTCAAAATAACAAAAAAAGTCATGTTTTTTTTAGTTTTAATAATTTTATTTGGCAAATCATATTTGTATTTGTGTTTTATATGATATTTTACTCTCGTTTAATCACAATATTCAATCATAGCCAAGACTCCTAACTTTTCCTCGAACATGACCCATTAGCTTCTGCACAGTGGTACTTCCCACCATTTTGACCACTTTTGGCCAATCTTTTTTAAATTTTTGGATGTCGTCCGCTGGATTTATGAATTTTCGAAGCTTTGCTTTAGTTAAAGCCCAAAAAGTCTCGATTGGCAGTGCCTCCGGACAGTTCGGCGGATCCATGTCTTTCGGCACGAAACATACATTTTGACTTTTGTACCATTCTAAAGTGTCCTTTGCGTAAT
This sequence comes from Aedes koreicus, assembly GCA_024533555.2. Taxonomy (NCBI): domain Eukaryota; kingdom Metazoa; phylum Arthropoda; class Insecta; order Diptera; family Culicidae; genus Aedes; species Aedes koreicus. The sequence continues at coordinate 16,580 of JAHHFK020006016.1, forward strand.
GACAAGACGCCAAATCAGGCCAAAACACTACTTGACCTTCGTGCTGCCTGATCCTCGGCAATAATCGCTTCTGGAGACATTCCTTAACGTATTTCTGAGTGTGCATCGTCTCCGTTGTGATGCACGGACTAGATGTTTTACCAAACTCGCATATTGCCTGTCAAACCATAACTTTCTTAACGAATTTGTCGGTAAAAATTGCCTTCTCCGTTTCGGGAATGTCTTTGTCTTCGCTTACAGTATAGAATTGTGGTCCGGGAAGCGTTTTGTAATCTAGTTTCACATACGTTTCATCGTCCATTATTATACACCCAGAATTTCTACACAATAACGAATCGTAGAGTTTGCGGGCCCGTAGTTTCACGGACGCGGCCTGTTTTGGGTTCCTTTGGGGTTTTTTCTGCTTCCGGTGTGTTTTAGCCCAAGTCTTTCTTTGGCACGCATGACGTTACTCGACGAGGTCCCTAGTTTTTTCGCAACATCCCGAACGGAAGCCACTGGTTTTCGCTTGTAGGCATCCCTGATCTTTTTATCGATATCCGGACTAACAGGACCGGATTTCTGACCACTCTTCGGCGCATCTTCAAACGTACACTGTTCTCTATATTTATTTCAAGTTTCATCCAAATAGAAGATCTTAATGCCTACACGTTGTAAAATTTGGCAGTAAATTGCGCTATTTACTTAGAATCCACAAGACGCCACAGGTTGAATTTTGATTAAATGTATAAAACCCGCTAAATTCGTAATCCCCTCAAAATCGCGTGATCTGCGTTGTCGGAACAACTCTGAATCTCATTTGCAGTACAATTGATTTTTTTTAGTATTCACGTGACGTTCAGCCTGAGGCTTGTCACAGCAGGGAAACGACATGGACCGTATATGTCGAACCCGTCAACATATGGACCTGGACCAACGGATTTACTTCCCTGCCGAAGGAAGACGTGATCAGAAAATTTTCGTCTCAGAAAATTCCAACGGCGCCGACTAGAATTGATACCTGTTCGACTGGGGTGAGAGGCAACCAAGCCTACCAACATACCACCGGCTCCGTCCTAGATAGCTGAATGTGAAATAACATTGTTCGAAATCTTTTGAGAAAGTCTGCGCTATTGATCTACATTTCTACCGATGTTGGCGTTACTTTGCAGACGATCTATTTGGGAATGTCAAAACAGCATTTTCTAAACTTTTGAAAAATACTTCAGATCAACTTTATTGCTGTAGTGCCATGCCGGACGGTTTTAAGTTATTCGAAAATGGAACATTAAATTTTGTTTAAAGAAATACTTCAGATCATCTAATGATCTAAAGTGATAAACGGTTTTAAGTAGTTCAAAGATGGAACGTTTGCATATTGGCAACACTGTGCCTCTCTGTTGACACCCACTTAAAGTGGGATAAATCATTCACATCCTTTTTAACCTTCGTTCTCGTCTCGTTCGATGTTCACTGTCTTCTTATTTTTTTGTGGAATGCGACACCTATCGCGTTACGACGATGACAACAACGGCAGAATATTTAAGAATTCAACCACAAGCCAGCAGACAAGTACATAAATCAGCAATGACAAACAAAATACTTATGCCCTTATCTCAAAATTCACCCATTCAGACGAGATGACGAGCCAAAACAAATTTAAACGCAGATTAATGACCCCTCCAGTTTCGATACGACTGATAGTGTGTATCAATCCACTGAAATCAATCAATTTCAAATTAACACTGATTTAAGAACGTATTTCCATAATACTTCAGAAAAGTGGCGCATCTCCAGCGAAGCTATCTCTTGTTCCTCGGGCCATTCCGACGACCTCATTGCTCCGAAGGTTTTTGCGCCTCAAGATGACGCTTGCCTTCTTCTCATTTCTCCAGCTAGATACTAAAATACCACTGGATCTCGAACGCCCAACCACCAGAATGGAAACAATCTTTCGTTCATCGTGTCAAACTTCAAGCCGCTCCCCATCGTCTAATGACCGGCCAAACCGTATAGGGGATTGTATAACGAAATTTTCAAATTGCGATGAATGCCGATCCAATTCCGATAGCGATGAGGCTGCTGCTGGTGATGACGATGATGATGATGGTGATGAAGACCGTCAGCAGCAAGAGAGTAGGTGTATCGAGTAGATGAGGAAGAAGCGATCAAAAATAGATGACCTATTTTTGGGCGTAATTTAACTGCCTGCCGGGTTGCTTTGCTTGATTCATTTTATAGTCAACATTTCCGAGATATAGGCAACGATGGCGTTGATGGGGCGACAACCAGCGCAGAGAATGAGAGCAGGCAGCTCGTTTGCTCGACCGTTTCGTTTCGACAAAGCAAGTCAATAATGTTTGCCTCGGCACTGCTCATCATCATCATTGATCATCAACATCGTCTGATTTTCATCAACAGCCTACTATTTAGGAGCTTTTTATCTCTCAGACGGGTGAAAGATGTTGCGGGGGGTTTTTAGGTTAACTGCAATGTGTGCGAAAATTTGGAATGGATTTGGGTACAAATAGGTTTGAACTGTGATGGTAAATTGTACGTAAAATGGCATGGATGGAAATTTCCGGAAATTCTGATCATAACGATAATAGTGATTCGTATGAAAAAATGAACTAACCAACCGGATGATTGGGCTTTTGTAAACAGAAATGCGCATTTTCACCTACACTGAAAGCTTTGATTTGTATAAACGTGAATGTACTTAGTTTGCAGATTTCATCGAACCGGGTCTTAGCTTTCAAGAGTAAGTAAACAGAAGATAGTTTCTCACTGATAAAATTCAAAATAAAAAGCGAGAGATAAATGATGCTGAACTCTCACTTCGACTTTCCATCGACAGGAGTAGTCGTCACAATCACTGTCGTATGGTTGTATGTACGTCAAGCCCGTTTATACCTCAAGTTTTTTTTTTGCTGGTGTGTGCATCGTACTGTAAACAGGAAACTGCTGCTGCAGTTGCATCAACCAGTCGGGTGAAAAGTGTACCGAATGTCACATGCTGCATGGGGTATGAGAGCGTTGGGGGGAGCCTTGGTTGGGTGGTTGGGGGCAAAAAAAATCAGCGGAGAAAAATTTTTTTCTTGTTGTTGTGGGGGGGCATTTTTGTTTTTAAATTTTTTTGTTATTAAATTTTTTTTTTTTTTTTTCTTCGTTTTGTTGGTGGTTTGTTGCTATTTTTTCTTCTTTTTTGTTGTTTTTTATTTTTTTGTCTTATATTTATATTTTGTTTTCTTTTTTTTAGTCTTACCCGACCAGAAGGAAATAACAAAATTATTTCAAGTGTTGTTATTCAGTTCTGCCTTTTTTATAACAGAGGTTGTTAGAATTTAGATCGCGGATGTAGTTAAAATAACAGAAATTGTTACAAAAAATCCTCAAGAGGTAACAAAATATTAGCAAACTATGATATAGACATAACATAAACAAAACAAAATTTGTAACAGTTTTGTTACGATGTAGCAAAATTATATCAGCTATTGTTATAATTAATCTATTTCTTCACGCAGATTGTGCCTCCCAGGGTATTATATCTTAATTTGTTATATGTTTGTTACACAATTATTCAGATGAAAACATTTTTAACAAATTTATATCATAATCAGTTAGTCGTAACAAGGTTTGTTATAATTTTGATATTTTTATGTTATGCCCTTCTGGTCGGGTTTCTTCACGCAGATTGTGCCTCCCAGGGTTTTTTTTTTTATTTTGTTTTTTGTTTGTTTTATATTTATTCAGATGAAAATTTTTTTAATAAATTTATATTTTAATTAATTTGTTGTTACAAGGTTTTTTTTTATTTTTTTTTTTTTTTTTTTTTTCTTTCTGGTGGGGGTTTTTTTATTATTTTTTGGTGTGTTGTTGTTTTTTTTTCTTTTTTTTTTTTATTGTGGTTGGGTGGGTGGAATAGAAAAAAGGGGGGGTAAAAAATTTTGATTTTTTTTTTTCGCCTTCCTTGGCACATTTGTTCCACATTTTGGTCATCTGAGTCGCGTCCCGAGCCGTTTTTCCACTTTTCTTAAGCTTCCGCTTCATTATTGCCCAAAATCGGGGCAGTTGGGTGGATTTATGTTTTTATCAATGAAATCTACGTTATTATCGCGGTACCACTGGATGACTTCCCGGCTGTAGTGGCAACTCGCCAAATCTGGCCAAAACTTCACGGGACCTTTATGGGCTTTAATGAAAGGTAGTACGCGGTTTTTGAGGCATTCTTCCTTGTACAGCTTCGAGTCCATCGTCTTATTCGTCACCAACACTTTGGTCTTTGCTCCGCAGCTGCATATCCCTTGCCAAATCATCAGTTTTTTGGCAAATTTGTCCGTAAAAGCAAACTTAAACTTTGCAGGAACATCTCCTCGTGCCGTCGCCATGTAGAATTTTTGGCCAGGAAGCTGTCCGAAATCCATTTTGACGTAGGTTTCATCGTCGATAAACAGGCATCCTTGGTACTTCGTCTAAACCTGCTAGTACAATTTCCGAGCTCGAGTTTTGGTGACGAAACTTTGCTTCAACGTTCTGTTTGGTTGCTTGCTGGCTCGATAAGAGCGATATCCTGCTCACAAACGAATTCTTCGAACGGTATTGCGAGCAGCAGCGTATTTTTGTGCGAATTCATTTTCTGATAGTCCAGGGTTTGCTCTGACGGTTCTTAACACCTTCTGGAACTCAGGTAGGTCCGATCACGATTTGAGTAAAAAGTATGATGCACCCGTAATACACTGCAGCGAACGCATGCATACCGTGCCAGTAGGCAACCCAATCGATCACTCAAGCAGAATACCGTAGCAATACCCGTGCTCGAAAGCTGTATGACAACCTGCTAACCAAGTCCGGTGGATGCATACTTATGGATGATGAAAACTATGTTAAGACCGACTTCGCACAACTGGCCGGAACAAATTTTTTTTTTGGGCAAATATACGACCTGACAAGGAATTCACAGCTGCTAACAGAAGACAAATGTTTTCGTCACTGAGAAAATTATGAGAGAAGGTTTACAAAAATAAATGTCTCCTGAATCGAAAACCCTCAAGCCACCCTGTTGTCCCAGTTCAGGCCCATTGAAAAAAGCAACACCATACTGGACGTAGCTGGGTTCGATTCCCGGTCTGGTCTAGGCATTTTTAGTGAAGGAAAATTTCTCGACTCCCCGGGCATAGCGTATGATTGTACTTGCAACACAATCATACTAATGCAAAAATGGTACTTGGCATCGAAAGCTTTCAATTAATAACTGTGGAAGTGCATATAGAACACTAAGTTGAGAGCAAGCAATAAGCTAATTGTGAAACCAATAAGCTTGAAATGCTAAAGAAGAAGAACAGTCAAAAGATACCTGGAGACCGGAAGTACCCAAAAACGTTATGGTGGTGGACGTCGAGCTTCTGTGGGGACACCGGCCATGGTGAAGATCGTCAAAAGGCGCCGTTAGAGAAACCCTCGACGTAGTGCCAGTATATTGGCGGATGTCAACGTATCAGATCGATGTCTCCGTCGTATCCTAAAAGATAAACTTCAGACCAAACCCTACAAGATCCAGAAGGTTCAAGACCTATCCGGGAGGCAAAAACAAGAACGGGTAAAAGAACGAAGGCGCTGCTGAAGAGGGCCAAAGAATAAAGGTAGGAAAATATCGTGTTCACCGATGAGACACTCTTCACCGTACCGTAGAGTTTGGTTGCCAGAAACATCACGAACTTACGTGTTGACGGCAAGCAGGCGACAGAAATCAGATCGGTGATGATATCCATTCGTGATGGCCGGACTCCGCTGGGTTTTGTCCCTGAAGAAGTGAACATCAACCAAAATACACATCGGGAACTAGCTCTACAGAACGTCTTCGAACCGTGGACACAAAGCGAAGAAAACCCAACTCTGGATTGCGGAACATTTTCCAGGGTTTATTTCGAACTCGGAGTGGCCGGCGAGTACGCCGGACCTGAACCCTATAGACTTCGCTGTCTGGAGTATGTTGGAAGCCGAAGTCTGCTTTAAAAAACATGAAAGTGTGGAACTCCTGAAGCGACATCTGGCGGCAGCCTGGGATAAAATACCATGAGAGCACCTGCGAGCCTCGTACGATGTGTTCCTCGATCGTCAGCGGCGAGTGGTTAAACTCAAGGGCGAACAAGTTGAACTTGATCAGTGGATTTTCAAAAAGTGATTTGTTTTCAAGTGAAGTTGAATGAATTTGAAATAAAATGTTTTTGTTTTGATCCATTCATCTGTTTGTTTCAATGTAGCACTTCAATTGCCAGACCCTGTATTTAGTTGAAAGTGGCAAAGTGAAGATTTTTTCAAGCACGAATCGTCAATTTATCTAACAAGGCTAAGTTGGATGATTACTATGAGTGTTGAAACAATAAAAAAAAAAATTGTTTTCTGTTTCTCCGACTCTTTTAAGTCGTAGGTCGAATAGAATAAAGACAACTTCTGTCTGATCGTTAAGCTAGGTAAACATTGCTTAATTACAACGAACCATCACTTAGGACTGTACTAAACCGCTAATGATTTTATCTCAACTACATAACCTTTACAATTTTGCTCCAGTTGTCAAGGTTTGAATAGAATAGAACTACAAGTGATTTTATAAGTGCACAAGAAAATCATTTTCGAGACGCAGCTAATTATACAGCGTATTATTTAAAATATCAGGTTTTAAAAATATGTTACAGGAAAGAATTAGGAAAATTTCCAAAGAATCATTAAAAATTTATGAAAGTTATCTCATGACTTTATCAAACCCATATTGAATCCTGCGAGAATTTTTAGTAGCATTTTGTAAAACATAAACTAAATTTAAATTAACGTTAATTTATCTGAAGTGGGGCAATATTCTGAGTGAATAAAATCAGCACCAGGCAAAAATTGTGATTAAACCCGCGGAAATCGTGAATGAACGCGTAACTAAAATCCCAAAGGACTGTACATTTTTTGTATCTCGATGTTGGGCTAGGTTTTCCCTATTTTTCCCACATTTCGTTGATTGTTTTTGTTTTAATTTTTTTTTTCCGATTTCTCATTTCCCAACTCGGTGGCCAACTTGATTCCAAGAATCGTCAGCCGTGCCTCAGCAACAAGGAGTCATTGAAAAACATGTTTCTGGCGAAGAGCGACGTCCAGGTTATAATGTATGACGAGACCTATTCTTGACGCTGGACGGAAACGACTGACAGGGGACCGGGTACTTTACGTCCCGCACCAAAAATGAACTGTGCTTTCATTTGGAGCTTGTGGTGAACGGAGAAATATACAGTACGAAGTGCCTGCGGAAGTTGCCACCCTCATTTAGAAGTATCAAGCGATGAAGGATGTGGTATTTTGGCCGGACCTGGCCTCGGCCCATTATGCCAAGAAATGACTGGAGGAGAGGTACTGGCTGAAGATAAACTTTATGACGAAGACCGCCAACTCTCCCAACGTCCCCCAGCTTCGATCGATAGAAAAAAATGGGGCGAAACTCAAACGAAGAATCTATTCCAATAGTTTTTGACCAAAACGGAGGAGCAGCTGATCGCCAAGGCCACGAAAGAGCTTTTGTGAATTATTTTAATGTTAACCTCACCTGTGTAAAATACTGAAATACTTGTCATGATTCCAGAAAAATTGTAAAATTAACAATTTATGTGAGGATTGCTCGAAGAACCGTTGCGTCAATATTGATACAATACCTTCGTTGGTTGAAGTCACTCATAACGCTCTAATAACACGATACATATGATCGCTGGTGGGATGAAATCTTACCTGTAATGAGAGAATGATAAGGCATAAAAAATTTAGAATCACAAACTTATTTTTTTTTTGTTCTATATTAACGTGAGTAAATGAGACTTCGTACTACCCAGTGGATGCATTCGAGCGAGAAAACTGACCCAATTCAGTAAAGAAAGACCCGCTAACGAAAATAAACTAATCTTAAGTAAAAAAATCTGAGGAATTGATTGGTGCCCAACTCGTTTTGATTAAATTTTGGAAAGTTTCCCAATTTGACTTTTTTCCTGTTCAAATATTTGAATAAATCGGATTACATAAAACTAAGCCGTTATGGGCTACTGTCTTATGTAAACAAATCTGGAGAATTCGAATCGAGGAATCTTTCTAGTCAAACATAGAGAAGTGTCTCAATTTGCCTTGTTTCTAACATGATGAAGACATCAGAATACATCGGATTACACCAAAAACGTAACAAGTAAAACCTTACAAATGTTCGCTATTGTAGAAATGGCCGAGGAATCGAATGGTGTGCATGAGACTGTCTGAATATATTGGATAACATCAAAAGAAACCAAGAGAAACCAGGAAAATAAAACTAAATTGTCTTATGTAAAAAAGTCCGTGGAATCGAATAGTGCCTCAGCAACAATCGTTTTAATTAAACATCCAGAAGTGTCCTAATTTTCCTCTTCTTAACAATATATGAGAATGTCCCAATATATCGGATTTATCCAAAGGAGTAACAAGGAAAAACCATTCAAAAGCTAAGCCGTCTTAAATGCGAAACTCCGTGAATTTTGGTGGTGCTCACGCCTAAACATAGGAATGCGTCACGATATGCCCTTTTACCCCATATGTTAGAATTATTTGAATGTATCGCATTACATCAAAACAATCAGGAACATGCAAAAAACATATACTGCTATGCTGTTTTTTGATAGAATGTCGTTGGAATCGAATGATAACGACTGTTCCAGAAAGTATAAGCACACCTTATTTTAACGGTCACTTTGAATATAATGAAATATTTCAACATGTTTAGGCTGCGCATTTCTGAATGCTGCCGTCATTTTTGTGTTACCTATCAAAATGCGCGGTCTTACTCCGGAACAACGAAAAAGTATCGTGCACAAATGGTGCACTGTGAGCGGACTCTCCTTGAGAAAATTGGCCAAGGAAGAGGGTGTAAGCGTCGAAGCGGTACGATCTGCGATTCGAAAATATAGAGAACAGTGTACGTTTGAAGGTGCGCCGAAGAGTGATCGGAAATCCGGTCCTGTTAGTCCGGATATCGATAAAAAGATCAGGGATGCCTACAAGCGAAAACTAGCGACTTCCGTTCGGGATGTTGCGAAAAAACTAGGGACCTCGTCGAGTAACGTCATGCGTGCCAAAGAAAGACTTAGGCTAAAAACATACCGGAAGCAGAAAAAAACCCAAAAGGAACCCAAAACAGGCCGCGTCCGTGAAACCACGGGCCCGCAAACTCTACGATTCGTTATTGTGTAGAAATTCTGGGTGTATAATAATGGACGATGAAACGTATGTGAAACTAGATTACAAAACGCTTCCCGGACCACAATTCTATACTGTAAGCGAAGACAAAGACATCCCCGAAACGGAGAAGGCAATTTTTACCGACAAATTCGGTAAGTAGGTTATGGTTTGGCAGGCAATATGCGAGTGTGGTAAAACATCTAGTCCGTACATCACAACGGAGACGATGAACACTCAGAAATACGTTAAGCAATGTCTCCAGAAGCGATTATGGCCGATGATCAGGCAGCACGAAGGTCAAGTAGTGTTTTGGCCTGATTTGGCGTCATGTTATTACGCAAAGGACACTCTAGAATGGTACAAAAGTCAAAATGTATGATTCGTGCCGAAAGACATGAATCCGCCAAACTGCCCGGAGGCACTGCCGATCGAGACTTTCTGGGCTTTAACCAAAGCAAAGCTTCGTAAATTCATAAAACCGGCGGACGACATCCAAAAAATTAAAATATTACATTAACTTGAACGCAATACCACTTACCACTTACCCACTTACCACTTAACCTAAGCTTACTTATTACCAAATTTTAAACCTCAACTAACGCAAAACCTAACATACAATGTTTCAATGCCCTAATCAACTAGCAATTCAGTAGCTCGCTTGCCTCGATAAGATGTAAAATATTGGTCCTTTGTCTATCGGAGAATCATACCTCCACAGTCATTCGACAGTTGGACAGTAAATTAGCCCGGTCGCATTGCACCCCAGAACATGTTCCGCGGTTCAACAACTCAAAGGGCCCACATCCAAATCCCCTAGCCGAGTATGTTATAGAGTGCAATTGAGGTTACCTACGCGGCATACTCAGCCCAGCAGCTGTTTCAAATTAATGTCCCTCTAACCCCTCGGCTGACTGACTGACGGGCTAGGTGCTGCTAACTGAGCTTACGTAAGCCCCGCAGCATAAATTGTACTTAATGGAGAGACTTGGCATTGTCAATTATTAGACAGACAGCCGCGTGTGTGGGTATGCAAAGACGGGAGAAAACTATGTAGGCAAATAACGCCCCAAGTCAACCTATCACGCTGAGCAGGGATTTCGACACCAAAAGATGCCAAACGAGACCTTTCACTTGGTGCCAGCGAATCCGCATTTACACCGCGTGTCCCCGCGAGTCTGTGCAAGCGATAGAGGAGAATTGCACTGCTTTCTCCTGTCATCGGCCATCACGGCTCGAACCGATAGAGTTTGCTAGTTGCTGGTAGGTACCGAGCGAGGCCGCTTAATCCCGCGTTACGGGGAGAGGCTTTCCATTTTGTTTATGCTCTGCAGTTACTCGGTGTGGATGGGGGGGGGGGGGCTTGGGGTGACTAGCGGGGCGGGTGGCGAAATTTACTAGCAAAATGTGCATTTTTCTCTTGTTCGTCTCTTGTTGGCAATAATGGGGTGATATTTTCTATCGACGAATAACGATCGCGTTGTGACGGTTGGGGGGTTGTTGAACTGAAAGAAAGTTCCGTTCAATCTAATTTAGAGTTGGTAAATTTTGAAATAAACAAAAATTATGTGCCACTATGGGGTGAATCCAGCGTAATAGTTAACATCCGCACATTTTGCGCCAATGCCACGAGTTTGAATTCCTTTCGAGCAAGTCCCTGGGTTACTCCACCCGTAAGAAGTTATACCTGTCGCATATTTTCAATATTACTCTGAAAGTTTCTTCTGTTTAGAGCTTGGCAATTCTGAAGAGTTATTTTGAAAGCTGTTCAAACTTATCAACAATCTGGTCATAGGATGCTTTCCAGGAAAATCAGAAAATTTCATGAGTTTTGGTGACAATAACAGGCATCGATTGATAGGATCAGGATTACGGAAATGCACAGAATCTTACACTGACGCTCCCACTACTCGAGCAAGGTGTAAACCTAATCTATACCAAATTCTATTTCAAGATCATAGTTTTTTTTTTCATGATACACAGCCAAACCTTACAATAAGTTCTTTATTGATTTTTATTGAATTTATTGACAAGATGACTAATCAACAATATCCATGATTACCCGAGCAAAGAATTCTATCAAATTAATAACAAATTCCAATACCACTTAGTCATTGTTTGATCGCTGAATATGTTATCATTGAGGCAGAATAAACAACCAACTTAATGGTAACAACTACAAAACTCGTTAGAATAAATAATAACACCTTATTTTGTTATCACAGCGAACATCTTCATTACAAATTCAATGATGATTGCAAATTTATTGAAATAGTTTCAAATTATAGACTGTTCCAGAAATTATAAGCACATCTAATGTTAACGGTCATTTTTGATTGAATGAAATTTTTCAAATTATTTTGGCTGCATCCTTTTGTTCGCACATTTCTGTACGTCATGGCATAAAAAAAAACTTAGTTTATGGTTGACTTTTAAAATGCGTGGTCTTCCTCCGGAGCAGAGAAAAAGTATCGTGCACAAATGATACACTGTGAGTGGAATCTCTTTAAGAAAATTGGCCAAGGAAGAGGGTGTGAGCTTCGGAGCGGTATGAACTGCAGTTAGAAAATATGGAGAACAATGTACTTTTGAAGATGCACTGAGGAGTGGTGGAAAATCCGGTTCTGTGAGACCTGACTATTGACAAGAAGATCAAGGAGCAGAAACCAGCGGCTACCGTTCGAGATGTGGCGAAAAATATAACGTGATGCGTGCAAAAGAGCGACTTGGACTCAAGACATACCGGAAGCAGAAGAAACCCAAAAGGAACTCAAATCAGGCCGCGTCTGTGAAACCGAGAGCCCGGAAACTATATGACACAATTTTGCGTAGAAATTCTGGGTGTAGTATCAAGAACGATGAAACGTATGTGAGATTGGATTATATAACCCGTCCCGGACCACAATACTTCACTGTACGCAAGGACAGGGATATCCCCGAAACGGAGAAGGCCATTTTCACCGAAAAATTTGACAAGAAGGTGATGGTGTGGAATGGGGCAAACTATCTAGCCCGTATGTAACATCGGAGACAACAAACACCCAGAAGTACATCAAGGAATGGCTCCAGAAGCGTTTATGGTCGATGATCGAGCAGCATGATGGTCCAGTCATATTTTGGCCATCATGTAATAATGCCAAGGACACATTAGGGTGGTACAAAAGCCAAAATGTCGGTTTCTTGCCGAAATACATGAATCCGCTAAATTTCCTGGAGGCACGGCCAATCGAGACTTTCTGGGCTTTGACCAAAGCAAAGCTACGGAAATTCGTAAGACCAGCGGATGACCCCGAAAAATTTAAAAAGGATTGGACAAAAGTGGTGAAAATGGTGGGAAGTACAACTGTGCAGAAGCTTATGGGTCATGTTCGAGGAAAAGTAAGATGTCTCGGTTATAATTTAAGATTTTGATTGAAGAAGAGTAAAATGTTATGTTGAACATCAGTGCTTACATAATTTGCCAAATGAAATAATCGAAATCGGAAGAAAACAACACATTTTTAATATTTTGAAAGCGTGCTTATAATTTCTGAAACAGTCTATATGTTGTCAAATAGAAATCAATTTCTCACGCACTGAAATAATTCTTTGCTGAAAAATATAATTTTCTGTTCGAATGTGCGTGTAATATTACCTTCGTCAAAAATAGTATGTTGAAAATTATGATATTTAAATGTGTTTTGCGATAGCAGCTGAAATCAAAACGAGGTTTGGGATTACTGCAATTGTTACTAATATGATACCAGTTTGTTACTATCTTTTGCTAGGGTAGCCATCTTGTCCATTCCAACAAGATTTGCACAATTTGGAATGATTCAATTTTAGACGAAATTGATTCGAATTTTACTAATGCTATTTAAAAACAAACTTGTTCGTCAGACATTTTTGAATTTGGTGGTGGGTAGTGAATTTTTTGTTTGTTTTGCAGTTCAACACATCGCGTACATGGTGTGCAATAAAAAAAGCAAAATTTCAAAAATATTTCACTACGTCACATTTCATTTTTTCCTATTTTCCTGATTGCCTGAAAAAATCCCCATTCGGAAAAATCAGGAGGATTTTTGAAAGCAATGTATCGGAAATAAGCTATCTACACACATTTGCGTTGTGCGCACGTAATGGCGATGGTTTTAATGTACCCATCACAGCCTGCTGTGCGTTTGGCTATCATCTTTCGTTTGTTTAGTTGTTTCCACGGTTCAAATTTTTCGATTCCAAATTGTCACACATTGAAAGTTAAGTCAAAACTAAGGTTTTGGAAAAGGATGCAACTATGCGGAAATTGGCGAAACTCTTTAGACTTCATAACGCACGTGTATAATTCACCATAAATAAGTTTGGGGATCACCCGGGTTTTCCAACCCAAAACTGGGCCATAAAGTGGTATCTCTAATTAGGAACAACAAATCAATGTCGATACGTGATTTGGCCTGCAAAGTGCACACGAGCGTCGGAATGATCCAACGTATCAAGAAACGAAAAAAAAATGGTTTTTCTGAAGCTAAATGTGACGAAACACTTGCCCAAAAAGAGTTCGATCAAAATTTTCAAAATTCATGAAGGAATAATATTAATATCATCTGGTCTTCACAATGTTAAAGTTCAATCCCAATTCAATGTTTGAATACAACATCTTTTTTTAAGATGATTTCAAACAAAAATATGTGGATAACTTATTTTCGATACAGTCCTTATTATTTGGGCCGAAATTTTAAATTCTGCGTCGGCCATATTCAAGTCCTGCAGGATGTTAACATGGACTCCAACTTGCTGAAAAACGATATCCTGGTCTTCGTCAATGTGGATTTAAGCCCATGGCCCGAATTAAGGACTGGTTCAAAGGGAAAAAGTTTCAAACAAAAGCTTAAAATGTAGTATCGTGCAACAGTTTTTTTTTTCAATTGGAATAGATTCCATCTCATATTAGATTAGTGTAGTTTCTCTGTCATTTTACCTGTTTCAGATTTACATATTTTTTTGCAATTTTTTTAGGAATTGCAAAATTTTGGTACAGATTTGCAATTAATCCCAAGATCCAATCCAAGATCCAATCCCAATCCAATCCAAATCCAATCCAAATCCAATCCAAATCCAATCCAAATCCAAATCCAAATCAAATCCAATCCAAATCCAAATCCAATCCAATCCAATCCAAATCCAAATCCAATCCAAATCCAACAAATCCAATCCAAATCCAAATCCAAATCCAAATCCAATCCAAATCCAATCCAATCCAATACAAATCCAATCCAAATCCAATCCAAATCCAATTCAAATCAAATTCAAATCAAATCCAAATCAAATCCAAATCCTATCCAAATCCAATCCAAATCCAATCCAAATCCAATCCAAATCCAATCCAAATCCAATCCAAATCCAATCAAATCCAAATCCAATCCAAATCAATCCAAATCCAATCCAAATCCAATCCAAATCCAATCCAAATCCAATCCAAATCCAATCCAAATCCAATCCAAATCCAATCCAAATCCAATCCAAATCCAATCCAAATCCAATCCAAATCCAATCCAAATCCAATCCAAATCCAATCCAAATCCAATCCAAATCCAATCCAAATCCAATCCAAATCCAATCCAAATCCAATCCAAATCCAATCCAAATCCAATCCAAATCCAATCCAAATCCAATCCAAATCCAATCCAAATCCAATCCAAATCCAATCCAAATCCAATCCAAATTTAATCCAAATCCAATCCAAATCCAATCCAAATCCAATCCAATCTTAATCGTAGATTGCGGTGATAATAAGCAGTATAGTTTATTTCTGCAGTTTTTCTTCTTCTAACTGGCTTTTCAATGAGCTTTCACCTGCTCACAATTTAGTGTTCTAATTGCTCTTCCACAGTTATTAATTGAGAGCTTTCAATGTCATCATCAATGTATGAATATGTATATTGTATGGCAAGCACAATGATACTCTATGCTCAGGGAAGTCGAGAAAATGTTCAACCCGAAAGATTCCCTCGATCGGAACGGGAGTCGGGACTTGCTTACACAGCTCCATGAATGCTAAACACTGAACGACGAAATGTACATTGCTAGCGAAAGAATTTCTAGCCTCATCATTTCCTTTTTGTCGTTCGCCTCTCCTCTGGTCGCGCTTCATCATGGCCTTATAGATTTTTCGATCGGACGGAGTTCAGGACAGTTTGGTATCTGCATGTCTTTCGGTACAAAATCCACAGAATTAGCCGAAAACCACTTCTGCACTGTTTTGGAATAGTGGCATGAAGCCAAAACACCGGTTTTTGATTGTGCTGTTTCAAAACCGGCAAAAACCCATTTTTGACGGCACTTAGTTTTGTGAATCTCACCGTTTATGGTGCCTTTGGTCACGAATTGTTCACTCCGTTTGCGACAAGTGCATACGGCCTGGCAAATGAATTTCTTCCGTTTGAAACGGCCATCCACAGCAAACTTTTCCTTAGCCAGGAAATATTCCGGTCTTGGCATTTTCTTAAAATCTGCTTTGATGCAGATCTCATAATCAATTACGGAGCATCGGTTAGCAACTTCGTGAAGAGTTTCCGGATACACGGTTCAGCTACACTCTGCTGGCATTTGTCCCGACTTGGGAAGTTCTGCATCTTGTACGTATTCAATCCGGATCATTTCTTGGCCCTCTTGACGAAACTTTTCGAAACATCAAGTTTTTTGGCCAAGTCCCGCGTCGAGATGTTTGGATTCCGTTTGAAATGAGCAATCAGCGCTCTCTTTCTCTCTCTCTCTCTCTCTCTCTCTCTCTCTCTCTCTCTCTCTCAGTTTGTTTGCGTGTTGTGCCCGGTTTTCGTCTAGCTCTTGGCTTGTGGTCTACTGTCATCCTTTCCTGGAACCGTGGTAGAACCCTTGAGACGGTCGAATGATGTATGTTCACCAGTTTTCCCAAGACGCGATGCGACAAACCATGATTTTGCTGATTTTCTTCCATATCGACCGGAATCTCACTGACAACTGCACAATTGATCGAATGTAAACAATAAACTCTAAAGAGAAACTGGACAAATTTTGGTTAATTTCAGTCAAGTATAAAAAAAAAATTACTCAAGTTTGAATGTGTCGCAATAATTATCGACTCACTCTTTGAGCAGACAAAAATTCCAAAATATTTTTAATTAAGAATGGAGAAAAGCAGGCTCAAAAGTTAACGCTGCGACTACATCAGGCCACTGGAAGCTAAAAAACTACTGTGTCTGTTGAAGCATCTACGTCATATCAATCTGTAAATTGTCTTTTGTGATGAAAAAAAAAAGTTTAACCAGGATCAAAAACCGAATCGAAGGAATGACACGTGGCTTGCACCAGACCGTAGTCAGATTACTATCGTTATGTCAACCAAGTTTTCGACTCATGTGATGGTTCTAGGCGTAGTCTCCAGCGAAAGGGATGTAATGCCCCCGTAATTCTTTGATCTTGGACTACATGTAACAGCCGATGTATACTTGAAGGTCCTGAAAGATGTTGTTGTACCATGGATTAAGACGGACTATCTGCTCACAATGCTAAGAAAACACAGAAATGTTCCGGAATTTTGGGAGAAAAAAAAATCGGCCCTCTAGCAGTACATAACACAGCCTGTGTCCATAACAAGGCCGACCATCGTAGCATAACCGAGGTGCTGGCCAACATAGACTGGGATACAATTCTGGACGCTGACGACGTTAACAATGCCGCTGTCACATTTTCTCATGTCTTGGCATACGGGCATGCCTTGGCATTGACAGGCATGTGCCGAAAACTATTCGCCGTAAAGACTCTCTTCATCCGTGGCAGACGAAGGAACTAACAAAGCTTAAATCGACCAAGAGAGCAGCACTAAGAAGATACACTAAATATCGCACGCTTCCCTCGGAATTTCTACGTGAGGCTCAATTACGAGTTCAAGCGGGTTAGTCGTCTATGCTACTCTGTCCAAAGAAAGCTGAAATCACGTCCGAAATCTTTTTGGATATATGTTAATCAGCAGCGCAGGGAGTCTGGACTACCATCGTCCATGGTCTTGAACGGTGAAACCGCTTCCATTCTTCAGGATATTTGCCGCTTGTTTTCAATTTGCCAGCATTTTCACTGACGAAAATGTTACTGACGATCAGATAGCTGCGGCTACGCAACATTCCTCTGCATGGTCACTCATTTGGTGCAATCGATATCAGTATTGAGATGATCTTCAACGCCGCATCGCAGCTCAAGTCATCCTTCAATCCTGGCCCAGATGGAGATCCGTCAGTATTTCTAAAGAAACACAGTTCTATTCTGCTGGCCACCTTACATCGTCTGTTCCGGATTTCCTCATCAAATGGCATATTTCCCTCGTGTTGGAAGGTTGCTCACTTGTTTCCAGTACACAAGAAGGGAAGAAAACGAGATGTGGATAATTACCGAGGCATTTTGTCTTTGAGCGCGGTATCGAAACTATTTGAGCTCGTTATGATAGACCCTCTACTCTCCCACTGCAAGCAATACTTAAGGAGTGTATCGAAACTAAGCTATCCACAAACTTTCTTTCAAATTATGTTGAAAACCGATATTTTATTCATACAAAAAATTGATCCTTTATTGTACGAGGTTAAACTTGAACATAATGAAGACCGGATGAAATTTAAGTTATTCCTTCACGAATTTTCGAACTTTGGATCGAATGCTCTTCATCAAGTTCCGGACAAGTGTTGCATCGCATTTTTTGGACGCTTGAGCCCAAATTTTTTTGAACTCCTGCATGTTCCCAGTTGCCGTACCAGTCTTCTTGAAGACCCTCTTCACGATTGCCCAGTAACGTTCGATGGGTCGAAGCTGAGGGCAATTTGGTGGATTGATATTTTTCTCAACGAAATCTATACCCTTTTCCGCAAGCCAATTGAGAGTGGTTTTGGCATAGTGAGCCGACGTTAAATCCGGCCAAAACAGTGGAGGTGTACTATGCTTCTTATATAAAGGCAACAATCTCTTCTGGAGACACTCAGATCGATAGATTTCCACATTTATAGTTCCGGTAGTGTAAAAAATGGTTGACTTCAAACCACAGGAACATATTGCTTGCCATACCAGTACCTTTCGACCGAATTTCTCCACTTGAATCGACCTGTCCGCATCGCTCACATCCTCCCCAACGATGGCAGTAAAGTATTGTGGACCTGGAAAGGTTTTTGAGTCCTCCTTTGCATAGGTCTCATCGTCCATCAAAACGCATCCATCCGGACGCTGCAAAAGACGCGAATACCATTTCCGGGCCCTTGTTGCTGCTCTCTTCTTCTGTTCTGCGCTTTGTTTCGAGATTTTCTGCTTCTTGTAGGTCTTCAGGTGGTTTCGCCTCTTGATACGCTGGATCATTCCGACACTCGTTCCTGCTTTTTTGGCCAAATCACGTATTGACATTGATTTGTTCTTCATGATTAGAGATACCACTTTCTGCTCCAGTTTCGGGTTGGAAGAACCGGGTTTTCTGCCTCTTCCTGGTAGCTCATCCAAAGAATAGTGTTCCCCAAACTTATTAATGATGGTTTTAACACTCGCATGATGAATTCCAAACCGCTTCGCCAATTTTCGCATAGTAATACCCTTCTCACTTAGCCATGTGTCCAGAACCTTAATTTTCACTTCCTTTTCAATACGCGACATTTTGAAAACGCAGAATTTGAACCGCACAAACAAGTAAACAAAAGAAAGCTGACAGTCAAACGCACAGCATGCAGTGTTCAGAGCATAAAAAACATCACAAATACATGCGTACAACGCAAATGTATGTGGATAGCTTATATTCGATACACTCCTTAAGTGAAGATCAACACGGGTTCATGGTCGGCCGTTCCACTACCACTAATCTGTTGTGTCTCACTTCGTTTATTACGAAAAATATGGCCAAAAGGGCACAAACGGGCGTCATCTATACAGACCTTTCAGCAGCTTTTGACAAGCTCAATCACGACATCGCTATCGCAAAACTACATAAGCTTGGAGTAAATGGAAGTCTCTTACAATGGTTTCGCTCCTACCTCACTGATCGTCTGCTGACAGTTGCTGTTGGTGATTGCATGTCCGACGTTTTTCCAGCCACTTCAGGAATACCTCAAGGGAGTCATTTAGGGCCGCTGATCTTCTTGCTGCACTTCAATGATATGAATCTAGCCCTCGTAAGCCCCCGTCTTTCGTATGCCGATGACCTGAAGATCTTTTTACGAATCCAGTCTATCTACGAATATCACACCTTCTGCAACAGCAGCTACAAATCTTTGCTCACTGGTGCAGCCTCAATCGCATGGTGGTTAATCCGGAGAAGTGTTCGGTGATCACTTTCTCTAGAAAAAAGGAGCCGATTCTCTTCGACTATAAGCTTCAAGGCACGGTAATCAAACGTGCGACTTACGTGAAAGATCTAGGAGTTATTCTGGATTCTCAGTTGACGTACAAGCTTCACATCTTGTACATCGTGGACAAGGCATTAAGAGCTCTAGGCTTTATTTTTCGGATGCCTAAAGACTTCTCCGATATTTACTGCTTGAAGTCTCTTTATTGCTCCTTGGTGCGATCGATTCTGGAGTATTGCTCTGCCGTCTGGAATCCGTGCTATATTAATGGCGGGAATAGAGTCGAATCTGTTCAACGCAGGTTTTTACGCTTCGCTTTGAGAAGGTTGCCTTGGAGAGACCCGTTTCGTATGTCGAGTTTCGTCGTGACACATCCAGGGCTCTCTTTGTTGCAGACATTTTAAAATGCCGAATCGATTGCAGCGCCATCCTGGAGCAGATTAATATTAACGTTCAACCAAGAGCATTGCGCAATAGCGTAATGCTGAGTATGCCAATTCGCCGAAACAATTATAGCATGAACGGTGCGATCGGAGGACTGCAGCGTGTTTTTAATAGAGTCTCGACTTCACGTCATATTTTTCTGAAATGTAGACCTTTATGAAAAAGTGTGTTGTGGTTTGATATGTATGTTTAATTGTTTAAGTTTAAGTTTATTGTACTCGATATATTTTTAATACCACCATTGGGGCTTTATTAAGCCTGTTGGTGCTGACTAAATAAATAAATTCAAGTAAATTCAAATTCAAGTCCCGATATCAATCCTTTGGATTATTTTGGGTTGGGCGTCCTCGAGCGGGAAACCAATAGAACCCTTCACACCACACTTAGCTCGCTCAAAGCTTAAATCAAAGCGGTAATGACAACTATGGATCGAAATGTGCATACGGCAGTTTCCGGAAGCGTCTAACTACAGTCGTCGAAAGGGAAGGTAATTTTTTTGAATGAAATAATTTACATTTCCCATATGTAACGAAAGTAAATAAAGCGCAAAACGCTCATTGTAAATATGACTAAATGGTTCCTTTTTTTCAAAACATGTCATTTTCTGCAAAAATTCGTCACGCACCCTGAATTAAAAATACGAATCGATCCCCATTATACGTAGTGCAACAATTTGTAGTTTGAGTATGTGGCCTATCCAGGACTTTCACTCCCTGGGCATAGGGTATAATTGTACTTGCCACACAATCATACTAATGCAAAAATGGTACCTGGCATCGAAAGCTCTTAATTAATAGCTGTGGAAGTGCATTTAGAACGCTAAGTTGAGAGCAAGCAATACGCTAATTGCGAAGGCAATCAGCTTGAAAACGCTAAAAAATAAAGAAAGAAAGAAAGAAAGAAAGAAAGAAAGAAAGAAAGAAAGAAAGAAAGAACGCTCAGCTTGTCGTTCAAACCAAACTCCGAAAACAACCAAAACCCTTATTAAGAGCTTTTTGGTTAAATTCAGAAGAGTGTTGTGTTAAGGCTTAATCCTCGAATATCAAAACCAGTCAACATTCTGGTCAAAAATTCAGGAAAACGTTATCAGCGAGTCAAACTACAAAGTGTCCACTTTTTTGTTTGTTTCACATCCGCTCTATAGGAGATCTCGTCATGTCCAAACTGACCACACGCTCTTCGATATCCATAATCCAATCAATCGCCTATTGTGTTTGCTGCAACGCTCGGTTTCGGAGGTGTTGGTTGGTTGGAACACATTTTATCTTCCGCTTTCGATGGTCGGCCTCTGACGGACGTTTTGAGGTTAGATAAATATCAAATAAAGTTCTGTTTGCTAGTATGTCCGTTATTGTTGTTGCCGTTGTTTGTGGTAAGTGCGGTTATTGCTATCCAGCGCACAATGTGTGATGGTTGGCCAGCGAGCGTTTCAATAACTTGATGATTGATTGAGTTCGCATTCGAAACGGATACGGTTTTTTTTTTCATTTGATTAATCAAAACGAAGGGAAGTATACTTTAAATAAGTTGGCTATTTGGGCTTCTAATTAATGCATATATTGTGTGCACCCGAATCAGCCGCGTGACACGTCAACCTTTGGCATTTTCTCGAGAGCGAGTTCAGTTAGCCTCGGCAGTTTATTGAACGACTTGCATTCGTTCCTCGTTCTTTTTCTATTGAGTCATAAATTGCATACTCACAGCACTTCACCATCCAAATCTCGTCCCTTCTGCCGTCGAGGGCTCGGATGAGCCCCCTTCATCATGAACTTGAGCGATTTGTTTGTTATGTGCCCGGTTCTCTATAATGTATCGTGCACTAACCATAAAAAGCACCCAACAGCTGAGAGTATAGAACGGTGCAACAGTGCAGCAGTTTCAATGATAATGGCGATGATCATGATGATGACGGTGCAATACAGTTGCTGTAAGAGCTCGCGCTATTCCATACCTCTACACTTGCGATGCACTCAACGCGGGGTACATAGGAACACACAAATAAATATTTGATCTTGAATTGCGCTACAAGGTTAGCTCTCCGCTCGCAACCTAATAGCTTTAGGGCCCGGCCCAACCTCCAGTGGCCTCGAGCATAGCAGTGGGGAACTTGTGTATACATAGCTGATTGCATGCGAAGAAATTCTCGAAATTGGCTATGAAATCAATAGAGTTGGTCCCACAGAGCATTTCGGCAGCCCGTGCTAACTGTCGATTAGATTATCAGTAAACTACAATGACCCGCGGGTTTCTTGAGTGCTCTGCTTCCCACACAATCCAACGCTCAGCTTATCGCAGTAACACACAACAACAACACGAGCAACAGACGTAGCCGCAGCCATAACGTCGACGACCGTCCTCATTGTACTTTTCAGTAGATTGGGTTCACCCATAAGACAAACATCACGAAATTGTTCCAATTTCCCGAAAAAAAGATTCACCACCGCATCGCTTCTCGGCGTGATTGAATCTTATCAGCATTCAGCGTTCTGACCCAGACTTTTTGTCTTGATTCAATACTTCTCTGCGCGCTGTTTTCTTCCAAGAGCAGCTAAACCGCGCAGAAGACCGTTTCTTTGCTAGTGCAAAAAGAAGTTTCGCTCAACGCTCCTAAACTAGTTTCCTAAATGTGCACACATCAATCGGTTGGTACATTTATACACTGCCCAGGAGGGTAGCTGGTAGTTGGTCGTGGTCATTAATGCGTTGCTGTCCAGTTCCATTCCGATTCAGTTTGAACGCTTGAGAGTTATCTAGATGAAACACTTTCTTTGACTTGTTTCATACTTGATGGTGCGGTAGGTAGGTTAATATCAATGGTAATAGGCCACTTATTTGTCTTTTTGAAATTCCCGGGGTTTTTCCGGAATGAATACGCAGGACTAATAGTGAGTTCATCACAGAATATAGGTGACAACAATAATCAAAATTATGACCAAATAGTAACAAAAAAGTGACCAATAATTACATTGCATGCAAGTCAATAAAACACCGAAAAAAAAATTGGTTCAAGGAAGTTCAAGGAAGCCTTCGGACAAGATGTTCATCATTGAATCCTTTCAGTAAGCCATGCAATGCCCTCTGGCGTATTGTGAAGATAAGATCTTAAAGATCTACAGACTCATTAAAATCTTGAACAATACCGTGTTGCATCAATATCCGGACACATTCTCCGTAAATTTGGACAGTTTTCGAAGTCGATTATCATAGTCTATCAAGCAGTTATCAGATCAGAATATTTTAAAACAAGAATATGTCACCGTTAACAAACGTAACACATGTTTTAATGTGAAAAAAGGCCGTTTAATTGATTGAAAATTATATGTCTATAAAATGAAATTTATGATATTGATGCAACACGGTATCCATGGAAATTTAATATGTCATTGAGAACTCAAAATGTGTTTGAATACGGCAAGAAATATTAGAACTGACGCATCCAAAGGGTAAAGGAGTTCCACAGTTTTTAAAGTCAAAATTTCCAAAGAAAAGGGGAAAAAGATAAACTTCATCGAATAATAGAACTTGGTGAGTCCATTCCAATTATGAAATATCTGTTTAATATTTTGTTTTCGTTGACAATTTTCGATTTTCTCAATGTGCCTGACAATAATTGAATCAACTATAAGGAAACACGCACAAATATCCGCCTTCATCTCCGCTTGATCTGTTGGTTTAAAAAACAAGTGAAAGCACGAGACTGCACCGTGAGAGATAAAGAAGCTTTTTCCTTACAGTCTATTGGTCCCTCGTAGGGAGCTTTGGAAAATAGTAAAAGAACTTTCTCACGATTCAATTCTCTTGTTTTCTTCCTTTTAATTCCACTATATTTTAGTGGAATTAAAATAAAGAAAAAGCTAATGCACGCAAACAATTAAAATTATGTAAATATCATTTCTTTATTTTTTCGGTTCAATTTCTGCAGAACATTTCGACAAAAAATAAACTGTGTGTTATCGTTTGTTTAGGTTATGTTACCACCCAGGTAACCAATAAGCATTAGCATATGCAGTAAATCAACCCTAAATCTGCACTTCAGGTGCTACGAGCATTATATTAGCATTATATCAGCATCTTGAATGCTGTCTGTTGTAAAGTTGGATTTCAAATGCTATTTAAATGCTTGTAATAAGCATTTAGAATGCAAAATAGCATTGATGAAGCATTATCTTAGCATTGCAGTAAAGCAGCCGTATATTGGGCTAACAGCTGCATTTATGTTGCATTTAAGGTGACTTAATTATTTGAAAGGCTGCCGTAAAGACGCTTTGGAACTGCTTATTGGTTACCTGGTCACCAGGTTACCGTTCGAGAATCTGTGTTGGAACGGAGTTGCATTCAACGCCAAATCAATTGCGACGCTGGTGTTTTACCTGAGGAGACCGAACACGGTGGCGTCCATCTGGAACCCAGAGATATTCGTTGGAAAGCGATTTTTAACATCCTAGAAAAGATGCTCGCTACGTCTTTTGTTACATTTCAGCGGCTGTGATCTACAATTCGGGTGAGCTCGGTCCATTATGTCATCCTGTTGATCAAATTCAGTTTGTTGCTTCTAAAGAAACAGCATGATTACTTGTTTTGGTCAGGTTTTGTGCGTTGTCGGAAGCTGTATGTAGCTCAATGATGTATTGTAATGCAGTAAAGTTCCGAAACTATGTTAAGCTTTAAATGCTATGACGCTAATTTTTGACCATATCTCTACCGTCAGTGGAAAACCATATTTTTAGGCATTCTTCTCTTTTCAGAGAGCGAGTAATGGCGCTATACCCGGATAAAAATTACCATACAATTACAATACAATAATATAAAAGAACATTAAAATCTATTTCCAACCATAAATCTTATTGTTCATGAATCAGATAAATGAAAAATGCATATTCTCATTACAATAGATTTACTATTCACTCCATATGCTAGGATTTTCAACAATTGTGAAACAATACAATTAATAATAATTGACTCAAATATGTTCGGAAAAAATGAGTTTTTCTATTGTCGATGTCTCAATTTACATTAGATTCTAATGTAGAAACAGTAAGTCCTAATGTTATCTTATCGTCGCGAGCAATACGATCAAGTGTACATACTATTGATTCTATTGTATGGTTACAATACATTTTAGTGTAAATCTATTATACTTTTTTATTCGGGAACCAAAAGACATCTGGGGCTGAAATAGTGAATACAATCGATTCCCTCCGTGATTGTCGGTAGTATTTCCTCGTTTTTTTCATTTTGTGCTTCGCCACCGCACCCGGAAGAAGAGTTACTTAGTTTAGCTTAGTTTTGTTTATTAGTGGTAGTATTGTGACACCCGGACATAAATTAATAAGTTAGAGTGTTTTTGCGCTTATCGCGAGTGAATCGATGATTATTAGCAGTTTTGTAGTTCGATATACATAGACTATAGAGTCGCCTCATAGCGGGGATTTGCATTATTGGCAGTGTGGAGTGAAAAAAAAAGAAGACTAGTGCAATGTAGAGAACGGCCATTTGCTCCAGATGCAGCTAACGAAACAACGAGCATGCGCGTCCATTTTAGATGCATTCACCACATGGTGTACAGAGTTTTGTTATGCAGGTTGCATATCTAACGAGCGGTTTAGCAATTTTTGCGCTTATTCAATCGCGAGTGCATGAAATTAATTACCAATCAACGTTGAAATTTTTTATTTTTACGAATGAACAAGATAGTGTGATTGAGGAGGCGGCTATGGGTGAGATGTATCTGATTATAACTATATAACAATAATCTTATTTTCAAATAATACTAAATACGTGCCTGGTTTGGAAATTTTAAATTTCCAAATCTGGAAGTGTATTGCAGTGTCCTTATCCAAATAATATCGGTAATGTTTAGATGCGGGACTTATTGTATGTGAAAGTAACCTCGGAATGGGCGTGACTCTCCAGCCATTCTGAAATGGGTTGCTGGATCAGCAGTAGAGCTATCACTTTCTAGCTCCCGGATTAAAGCTGCTTCCAATGGTCACTTGAATGATTGTTGTAAACAGATTCCTTTCATAATACCATTGCCAGACGATGGGTGTTAGATTGGACACACACACACACATATAACCAAAAGCCATCTGGGGCTAGGACTATAGTTAATGCTTAAGTCCTAACCGTTTAAAGAAAAATGGAGCATCACTTAACCTTCTCAGACTAAATGCTCCCAACGACCATTTTTAAAGAAATTTTCGTTCCAGCATTATGTGTAACTATTCTCTCCGACTATTCATTTCCCTTTTCCTTTGATATCTACTGAAGGTTACTGAAGTTCTCCGTGTCTTCCTAAGGTAGATACCAAATCTTCCCTATATTCAAGGGTTGCATGGACGTGGCCAGGTGAGTGATTGAGGAGTGTCTTTGTGGAGATTATTGCGTGAAGAAACGTATCAGTAACTGGTAAATTATTCCTTATCGTAGGTTCATCCACGAGGTGTGCAAACGTCAATGCTAATGCTAAAAAAGAACATCATTGGGCTCGTTCCACTGAAACACGTTTCTAGCGTAGCGGCATTAGGCAAGATCAGGTCAAAATAGTGATTCTTCATAAATGGCAAGAGTCGCTTTTGAAGACATTCTTGCTTATATATTTCACTATTTATAGATGGTGACCAAATATGCTTGTCCGGGTAGTTGGCGGAATTCGGCCTTAACGAAGGCCGTTTCGTTTTTGCAGCTACATTTTGCATCTGAATCCTGTCCTTCTGCATTTTCTAGATAGTGGTGTTCTGTAATTGTAATAAGTTGAAAGTACCCACCGAGCTGGCACGCTGCCTCTCGGTGGTAATAAATTATCATCGACAAAGTAGTCCGTTGTTTTCGTTTGTCAGCATCGTGCCTCAAAATAAATCACAACGTCAAAGGGCCTGGTCAAACCCTGGATGAAACATTGGATTAAAAATATAGTGACAAAATTTGGGTGTGCCATTTTTCACGTATACACTCTATAGACGACACTCCCAACTTGTTCGCTCCAAAGGAAAGGTTGGGGTTTCGCTTAAAACCAATGATCATTCGTTTTATCGTTGAAGCTGCTTCCAACTTTTGATTTTCACTCGATCCAGGCTGTCGGCAAACGTTACCAGAACATTGTTGTTACGTTGACGACAGTGTCGCTAACTCAGCGTGCGTTATGATTTTCGCGATGCGCGAGTAAAATTTTGATGCGTTGCTCCTCTGGCTTGGAGGCCATTTCAATTACTGAAAAGCAAATGTCTGAATCAATTTAGACACATCATTCTAGACGTACACAACTACAAAATGAGGGGTGTTCTGGTTTTTAAATGCACGATTAAATGCGTCTAGTTTAATCTCTTCAGGCCTAAGGGGTCATTAGTTGTATTAGTGTATTAGTTGTTGAGTATGAGATTGGACTCCAGAAGTTCAATGGCTCACAAGAAAAAAGTGATCTCGATTCGTAACCGAGTTCCGAACCATGGCCGCCAGCGTGACGGTTCTAGATTGTAACCATTCAACCACTTCTACAAGTTGAAACGAGAGGAATAAAAGCCCTACAGTTGCTTCGTTATCGAGGCACTCAACGTTACAGCAATGAAGCAAATGTCGCTCGCACACACTTGCATGGTTTCGTTTATTACATAAAACGCGTGGTGATCAAGAAACGCAAACATGATGAGAGGGAGATCGGAGTGCGGTGACGAGTGAAAATAAAAATAGAATACTTGACCGCGGAAACAGTGGCCAATAGCGTTGCGGAATTCTGTGGTATTGTCTCGCCCATATTGAAAAGTTGTTGACGGTTGAACAAAGACCCAATGGTTGCTTCGACTGTCGAGGCACTAAGCACACAGCGATAAATTTGTTTCGAGGAATCTGTGTGCTGTCAACTGCTTGCATACACTTGAATGGCTTCGTTTATACCATAAAACGCTTTGTGGATTATGATGAGCAAAATTGCCTTTTCTGAATCATGCGGATTTCTCAAGATATGATTGCAAAAACTGCTATTGCAACTTTTATTATTAAATTCTTGTTGATAAACGTTAAACATTTTTGTATCTTTCTGGGATGTTCTAGGTTATCCTAAATGTACTTGAGTTCAGAACTTCAGATCTACAGTTATAACGGTAGCTTTTAGGGCTATGTAAGGTTACGATGTGTATTCATACATATTGAATGAACCTTTTGGAAGGTCAACAGTCATTGTTCGATAATTTAGTGATGTTCTAGATCCTCTGTCCTTGAGTTCAGAATTTAAGATCTAAAGTAGTAACTATAGCTTGTTGGGCTATACAAAGTTACACTACGTATTCAACCATATTCAGTGAATATTCAACGTAAAAAAAACATGAGATAAACTGGGATGATCTAGGTCACCCTAATTGTCTTTAAGTTCATAGCATTGTATCTACAGTTCTAACAGTAGGTTTTTGGAGTATGCAAAGGGACAATATGTACTAAAAAATATTCATTGACTAGTGTGGAAGGTCAACAGACATAATGCGACAATCTTGGGATATTCTAGGTCATCCAAACTGTCCTAAAGTTTAAAACATAAGATCTAAAGTTGTATCAGTAGTTTTTTAGGCTATATAAGCTGACGATATGTATTCAAACATAGTCAGTGAATCTTCTGGAATGTCAACAGTCATCATTTTATCACTTTGTGATCCTTTAGGTACTAAAAACTGTTCTGAAGTTTAAAACTTGAAATCTACGACAGTAACAGTAGCTTTTTGGGCTATCAAAGTTACGTCACGTATTCAAGCATATTCAGTGAACGTTAAAATACATAAGAAGAATATCTTGGGATGGTCTAGCTCGTACAACCTGTCCTTGCCTTTAGAACTTAAGATATACAGTTGTAACAATAAATTTTAGGCAATACAAAGTTACAATAAATATTCAAACATTGATTATACATACAATAAATATTCAAACATTCTTGATTGTACATACAACTTTGTCGAACAAACCATTCTTCCAGTACAAATATCCATGAAAACGAATGGAACGCCTCTCATGCCGTGGATATTAGCGATACGGCAATACTTTGTTCGACAAAGATGTAGGTTGTAATAGTCAAGCACAAACATTTCATAGTACATCATATTTTCATGTTCAGCTTCTGAAATGAGCTGTCCGCTAATGCATGGACAGGAGTAGGAAATTGACGGCATCAAGCCAAGTCATATATATCAGTTATAAATAGTTGACCATCAAGAAGAACCGATAACCATGGTGGTATACATATCGTAGCTTTCAAAAAAGTAGTCCGATAAGCTACAGTTACCACTGAAGATTTTAAGTTTTCTACTTCAGGAGAGTTCGAATGACATGGAATATCCCAACATTATCTCAGAGTGGCTGTTGGTCTTCCTGGAAATGTATTGAATATGTTTGAATACATTTCGTAACTTTGTATTTTGAATAAAGCTACAGTTACAACTGTAGATCTTAAGTTCTGAACTCCATGACAGTTTGGAGGACATATCAAAAAAAATATTTCCTACTTATTTCAATCATTTCTATGTTATTGAGCACCAAATCGATCAGAAAATACCAAATTGCTTCTATAATAAAGCTTGGAAAATTTAGGCCTGAAAGGGATAAATCGACGAAATTTTCGAAACCAAATTATCGGATGTCTTCGATGTTTATACACTTTTTAATCTTATGAGACATGCCATCTTTTTAAACTAAATGTTTATTAGTTGTCATGAAGACGGCTAGGATTTACTAGACATAAGCATTGACGCATTGTAGTCATTTTTCCAAAATCGTGTCGAATCGTACTTTGCTTTATTCTTACTGTGAATAACAAATTCGAAAGGAATTGATCGAAAATAGTTCGGAGCCCTTTATTCTGCGAATAACGCAATAACATTTCGCAGCTCTACTAAGTATCCTCACAGTAGTCCCACAATTAATTACCCTACTGTACTCAATCTCGTCACACGTGCAAACACGACACATGAAAATTACACTCAGTCTTTCAATTGAGGTGATATAGCAACCAGTTTACATTAGCATTACTGGTCGATGCGAGTGCGCAGTTAATTTTTCGAGAGCACCTGAACGGAAGGAGAGCTGTTTTTTTTTCGCCAGACGAGACATGGGGCGAAAAGGTGGAACTTACTTTCCACCAGGAAGTACGTCGCTGAAGGGCTAATTCGCAATTGCATCGTCCCGCGTTCCCCCCGTAAGTATCACCAAATGGAATCTGTCATTCATCAGTTGTAGTAGGCTGGTCATGATCAAGATAAGCCAGCTGCCTCTGGCGTGGCAAATTCAATCAAAACACCTCCGCATTCGGTGTGCTGTTTGTGTGTACAGTAGTTTTGTTGCCTATTGCTCGACTAGATTCGCATTCAAAACAAAATTTCATGACATAAAACAAGTTGGGGGAGTATAAAGAGAGAGGTCCAATAAGCCCATTTCAGCGCAAAACATTCATTACACCCACAATTATTCGAATCGAACGAACGAACGACGCCGTCCTCGTCGGTCGTTGAGAAATTGCAATCCGTCCACTGCACGTAGATTGTACTTATAAAGTGAAGGGTGAAAATGCAGCTGCTGCGCTTTCGTTTTGGGGGAAAAGCAAAAACAAAAAAAGAAAGTGCTCGACTCCGGTTGAATCACCCACGCTCTGCTATCAGTTGGCATATTGCCGTGGCGGAGCCTGGAGGGCACAAAAAAGTCATTTTTAATCGCACACCATAGTTTCGTCGTCATCGTCGTTGTCGTGACTGAACTGTAGGCTCATTGCCGTTGATGTCACGGTTGTCCTCCTCTCCACCGGGATCTAGGGTTGCAGCAGGGTTGCAAATTTTCCGAAACATGATGACGAAAGCGAACTGGTAACCCTAGTCCCGGTACGCGAATGGGTTCAGATTATTCCGCAGGGCTCAAGGGTTTTCGGAACACGGCCTGTGGTAACAGTACACAAATCACGATCGTGTTACAAACAGCGGAGAAATGTCAGCGAAAGAGAGCCTGTTCTGGGGCTTTGTCAGTTCGGCCGGTGGGTTTGGTTGGAAAGTGCTGGAGCATTCCAGCATTCCATTTGCCAATTTAAGGTGGGCAACTCACCAATTTATTTACCAATATCATTATAATGGAAGTAATCCCAAGTAACATTGCCACAACCATCCAGCTTTATTAATTTCGGCATTCTTTTAGATAACCTTATTGAATTCCATAAATTTTCAGGTAATTCATGATTAATTCATAGAATATATTTGTTTTAATTTTGTTTTTATTGTTATAAACTCGCATAATTTCCGAGGCACATTAATTTTCGGCTCTTATCGTGCCAATATTCACCATAAAATTAAATGCGCATATAATTTGAAGCATGATAAGCAGTAAAAAGCTCAATTTGTTTTGGACATTTTGCTATCAAACACCATTTACCGCAACACTAGAACTTTTTTCTTATATATTATTTACTGCTAAATGAATCAGAAGAGCAGAGAATCGAACAAAGTAGAACAACAAAAACCAATCACGATATCACAGTGAAGTTTGACAGCTGTGGCCATTTAACCACATGCTGGTTTTCATGGCAGCCAATAGGTTTTATGAAGGTTCTCAAGTGGCCATAACATCTTTCACTATAACATTTTCAAAATCTTTATGGTCTTATAAAGGTTTTATTAACTTGTTTTCACAGCCGTCTATAGAGTGGGCCATTTTGTACAAATTTCGGCTTTAAAGAAGCATAGAGGAGGTGTTGGTAGACAAAACAGTTTTGAATGTAGTTTTATAAATAAAGCCAGGAGGAGTGCTATGCGGCTGGAATAAAACCAAAATTATTAATTTGGATATGCTGTTACTTTCAAGAGAGGATACTTCAATATGATATTGTTTTTTGAATTTTTAGAACTAACAGATGAGCTTTGAAAATATAATAAAAAAAAGGTCATTGCACATTACAATTCAAAGACGTTGAAAAATCAAACGGTGAAAAAAGCGACAAACGTTGAATTAATAAAAAAAAAAAGAGCCGGCAAAACGGATGCGTAGAACTTTTTTTCTAAATTTTTTTATTAAATAAATTTTAAACTTGCATAGTTTGAATTCTTCTTTTTTTTTGTTAAAATAAATATATTCATACTCAAATTCTTGCTTGACCCAAATTTAATCTTAACACCCGTTATGAAGCGACATGGATAGTTTGCATTCTTTTAAAGAATTTTTGTACGACATATATCGCGGATAATGATTTGACAATATACATAAATATAAATATAATACACCAAATTGGTTGGCTCAATATCGTTAACAAATTGGAACCTGTTTTGAATATTTATCTAAGTTGTCATTTTGATCAGCACAGTTTTCTGCTTTAGATCGAAGAATTTGCAAACAAAAAATTGAATAAGAGATCCAAAATATAATTCCTACACAAATGAAAAACTTTCATACGAATCGGGAGAGCAAGGGTTGAGCTTGACTTACTCGCGATTTGTCGTAGATTTGATCAACTCATAAAGAAATACGAACATGTTTTGATGGTTGCTTCTTGTGGTATATTTAGACCAAGGTTTTCATCTACTCGAAAGAAACGAACCTGTAACGAGAAGAAGAAAAAAGGATTTAGTTCTGGTGGACTCCAAAATTTAATTTTAATTAAAGTTAGAAAAAAGTGCAAACACTTGCGAGGTGGTAAGTGCTCTCAAAAACGCGGACGCGGAGATACACACGGTGTAAGTAATCAAATGGCCATGACAGAATGTACTAAATATTCATTACATAACATAAAACGGGGATAGGGAGGGACCATCAGGGCACCCAAGTGAAACGATTTGGATAGGGAGCATGGGACTGCCCCCTCTCGATTGCAAAATTTCACGGAACGATGGCGGGCTGTTCGACACCATCTATTGGGTTTGTTCTGTCAATCGAGGGCTTGGTTCTAGTGCTATGAGTGTGAACTTGCTTTTGGAAGAAGATTCTCTACATTCGCGGGTTTCACGTAAGTGCATCTGCTGACGGGTCCGCCTAAACGTTTTTGGCACTTCATACAGGAGCTTGATCATCACAAACAACAATAAAATCCTGATGAAATCGTTTTCCAGATTATTCCAGAGCTTTGGAAAGTTACCTTGCTACAAAAGATAGTAGTATTACATCCATCAGCATCCTAAAAAAATTGGAATTACCTGAAAATGAAAGGAATCAGGACCTGGATTCATTTCAATATGAAGTGAACCATATCTGCAAAGCGTGAAATCATAATAACATTAAGTGAGTCAGTACAACTTAAATATTAAGTTAGTGATTCTTGATAAAATTGGAATCGACTGTTAAAAGTTTGAAATCACTTGTATAAAACGTAAGTCAGTCCTGTGTGAGATTACTTGAAAACGAAGTGAATCGAACATTACAGTTTCTAAACCACTAAAATATAGGTGAATTAGTCTTAAACCACTTGAAACAAAATGAGTTAGACCAGAAAAGCATGAAATCACTTGAATGTCAGCCTTGAAAAGTATGTAGTTACATATGTAAAACTGAAGTGAGTCAACCTTGAATCACTTGACTACTAAGTTATTTAGTCCTCAAGAATTTGAATTAGCCTTGATATGCTTTAAATTTCTTAAGTAAGAGATTGGAACCATTTCCATATGTAATGAATTAGTCCTAACATGTTTGGAATAACTTAAATACGAAGTGAAAATTAAATGTCGAATCATATGAATATACAGGGTGTCTCACAATAGATGTCACTAAAACAAAATGGGATTACAGCAAAACAAATCAACCAAATCATAGCATTTATTTTTCATTTGAAAGATACATGTTTTAGAAATAAACCATATTAATTCAATTCGAATCTCTCGCCCTTTTCCCTGATAACTTTGAGCAAACGCTTTGTAAACCCATCGCAGCTGGCACGCACGATTTCCTGAGGAATTTGGTCCCAAATATCAACCAAATGTTTCTTGAATCGATCTAAAGTCGATGGAGCTGAGTCCTGTTGGAAACAATGTGGTGTATTCCCATACAGCGTTGAAACAGAAGGAAGCAGATGGTTCTTCAAAACCTGCTCGATGTTATATTCAGTGTTGATTTTTACGTTAGGTTCTAGGAAAAGAAGAGGAAGTTTTCTTTTTCGTGAAACGGCGCCCCATACCATGATTTTCGATACATTCTGATAGCGTTCTACAGCTAGTTTATCTCTTGGAATATTGACAAGACTTTTGCCATACACACGATTATTTTATTGATTATGACTGTCCTGAAGGAGGAAGAGCTTTTCATCCGAAAATAAAATCTCGCTGTCACCATGCCGAACCAAACGATTTCTGCTTCATTGGACCCTGGCTTGCTTTTGACGCTCCGTCAACCCGTGGTCCCGTTGTTTCTTGTTTCTTCTTCCAGATCATGTCAGAGGAGCCTGTTCTTTGAAGCAGGGGACATTTGAAATTGTTTGCTCAATTTACGGCCAGATACGGCCGGATTGCGTCTTATTCGCTCTCTCAAACATTCGATCTTTTTCTTCGTTTTGGCAGTTCGTCTGGCATCTCCTTTGTGTTGAATATGGACATTTCCAGTTTCCTTGAACCGTTTCAAGGTACGAAAAACAAAACGCTTACTCAGCCGAACTGCTTAAGGCTATTGAATATCTGACACGGTCCAAGCTTTTGCCAACGTAATTTTAAAACTTGCTCCCGTATGGCTTCCATGGTAGCTGATAAATATAAACAAACGGAATCGCTTGTTTATCTTCAGCGATAAGCTGTCAAAAGAATACGCTCAAAACGGGTATAATCAATTCTGCTGTTAAAATTACCCAGCTGAAATAAACCAAGACTGAAAAAAGGTGACCTATTGTGAGACACACTGTAAAGTGAGTCAGTCCGGAACCACTTGAATAAAAATTAATGTATCCTGAAAAAAATGGTATCGACTCTGAAAAGTTAGAAACCACTTAAATATAGAATAATTCATACCTGAACAGAGTGGATTAACTTGCCAGAAAAGTTAAGGTTATAATTCTGAAATCACACTAATATTAGGTGAGTTGATTTTGAAGCATTTAATAATGAATTGAGGCCTCCCTTTGCTCGCTCGGTCCATAGGCGCTTATGTAAACTTATGAAAAAACATGCAGGAGATTGGTTGGAAAATTTCTCGACTTCCCATCAAAATCTCAATTAATAACTGTGGAAGTGTTTCTAGAATACTTGATATAGAACGTTGAGAGCAAGAAAAATCTCGTTTAAAGAGCGTAAAAGCCAAGAGGAAGTAAAATGACGCAGAAATTACTCAGGTAACTAACAAGCATTAGCATATGCAATAAATCAACCCTTTATCCGTATTTCGGATGCCAGAAGCATTATATTAGCATTATATCAGCATCAGACTTGCTGTAGAGAAGCATTTCAAATGCTATTTAAATGCTTATTGTTAAAAAGCACTTCGGATGCAAAATAGCCTCGATATAATCACGATATAATGTTCGAAAATGCTCTCTTTTACAAGTCCAATACCACGATCTAGTGACAGAAAGCCAAACCATACTCTCTACCTCCCAGAAGCCCTTGGCCGCCTGAACAACTTTGCTGAAGGTTCGAAAAAATTATCGAAAATGCTCTGTTTTACAAGCCTTCAGCGCCACGTAAACAGAGAATTCAGAACTTTTTGAAAGTTCTTGACTTTCTGAACAATTTTGCTGAAACCTTTCTGTTGTTCTATGTTCAATTTTGCTGAATCCTTGTACATTAATACCGCATGACAAAATTCCGAGCCATTATCTCTGACTTCCAAAATTTCTTGACCTTCTGAACAACTTTGCTAGAGGTTTTAACTTTCTAGCTGGTCGGGATCACGATATAAACTCGGTAAAAAATACTCTTTTGCATGCACACTAGCGCCACGTAGTGACGGAATTCCAAACTACACTCTTCACTTTCTGGAACCTCTTGAACTTCTGAACAAGTTTTCCGAAGGATCAAACATTCTAGGTGGTCGGGATCATGATATAACCTCGTTAAAAAATGAACTCTATTACATACCCTTTAGCGCCGCGTAGTTATTGAATTCTGAACAATAATATCCACCTTCTGGACTCACTTGACCTTTTGAACAACTTTGCTGATGGTTTGAACTTTCTAGGTGGTCGGGATCATATAAACTCTTTAAAAAATTCACTCTTTTACATGCACACTAGTGCCACGTAGTGACCGAATTCCAAACCATACTCTCCACTATCTGGAAGCTCGTGACCTAAAAACTTTGCTGTAGGTTCAATCATTCTAGTTGGTCGGGATCACGATAAAAGCTCGATAAAAAAGGTTCTCTTTTACATGCACACTAGCGTGACGTAGTGGCCGAGTTCCGAACCTTACTCTCCACCTTCCGGAAGCTCTTCACCCTCTGAACAACTTTACTGAAGTCAACATTTTTGCAGGTACTCAAGGTTTCAAGATAAAAGTAACAAAGTGTTAAAGGAAAGTTTAATGGGATGGTTTGTTGGTGGGTTGGGGGTTTTGTTGGTTTTGTTCATCAGGCGATACCGGGAGACGTCCTCGACCAATGACAGTGCGAGATCCGGTCGGCCGCGTTCAGCGAGGACGCCACGGGTCATCAAGATCGTGAGGAGCGAATTCGGCGCAAAAAGAACCGCTCAATCCGGAAAACGGCTGCAGATCTCAACGTTTCCATTGGAACCGCTCACACCATACTCACCAAGGACCTTGGTTTCAGGCCTTACAAAAAACGTAAGGTCCATGGCGTTTCGGAGGCTACCAGCAAAAAGCGGTTGGATCGAGCTAAGAGGATCCTCTCTCGGCACGCTGGTCAGGAGTTTGTTTTTTCGGACGAGAAACTGTTCGTGCTGCAGCAGCCGCACAATGTGCAAAATGACCGGGTGTGGGCGCCATCGAGGGACAGCATTCCTGAATCCAATATAAACATCCCTCGGTTCCAAAGTGCCGCGTCGGTGATGGTTTGGGGGGCAGTATGCAAACGTGGTAAGCTACCCTTGGTGTTTATTGAAAAAAAACGTCAAAATCAACGCGGCGAACTACAAAACTGAGGTTTTGGAAAAGGTTGTTGCCCCCAGTCTCCGAAGCCTCTACGGCGATGAGCACTACGTGTTCCAGCAGGACGGTGCACCAGCCCATACGGCAAATGTGGTTCAAGCCTGGTGTCGGGACAATTTAACCGACTTTCTGGACAAAACTTTGTGGCCTCCCAGCTCCCCGGACTTGAATCCTCTCGACTTTTTTGTTTGGTCCTATATGATGGCGAAGCTGAACGAATACAAGGTCAGCACTTTGGATCATTTCAAGACGGTAATTCTCAAAATCTGGGACGAAATGCCCATGCAGTCCGTGCGTGCCGCCTGCGACGCGTTCGAGAAACGTTTGAAGCTCGTTAAGGAGTACAAAGGAGGGGTCATTCCAAGAGAAATGTTGTAAACGTTCCTTGTAAACATAGCTTTCAATAACATAAATCCAAAAAATAAAAAAACATGTTTTCATTTTTTTAACAAATTTTGAAAGTGTATCCGAACTTATTGAACACCGTGTAAATTCTACTGTTCTAAGTGAATCGATACTTTTAAGGGTGATGCAATATTCGAGTGTGTGTTGCAATACTTTTCAAAGTGAGTCGATACTTTTGACTAGTAGTGTAAATTAGTGTTGATCGTGAAATTTACGTCATGGCATCTAATATTAAGTGTTCAGTTTTCGGTTCCGGTAAATTTGAAAGAAAACGTAAATTAAAGTCATTTTTAACGCTTCTTTTGGGCGCCTTTAAAAAGACTTAATTATACTTGGAACTTTCTAAGATTGAAGAATTCCTTTTTGAATAATTTTTCGTTCCTTCGCATTTCGCCCTGATTTATCAACGGGTCATAATTTATGGATTCATTATTACTTTTCTATAGTAAATAAAATGTAGCTCCTATTTTCAACTTATTATTGCAGAAATCACACACACACACACACACACACACACACACACACACACACACACACACACACACACACAATCCGACTCGACCTGCTATAAAACGCTAAGATGTTGGCTGTCATGCTACCGACCACTTCGGCTGAACCGTTGACGATAATTGCAATTTTATTACGCTCGTGCGCCCATTCCCCCTGATCAGCTCAACGAATCTGTTTAAAAACACATTTGCCAGCGGGTACTTAACCTTGCCATGGCTTGATTTCCTACCTAATAAAAAGGCATCGGAGAGGTAGGTATTAACACCGGAGCAAAACAAAAGAGAACTGGATCTTGCAAGCATGACACTTGAACTTTGGGTACCATCGATTGCGTCACAGAGCTGTCTGTAGGTTGTTGTCCATGCCGAAATGATCCAAAAATAACCTCTTGGATGACGACTGCCGAAAACGATTCGCGTCTGGTGCTCGTGATCCGGGCACAGTCAATAATAAACATTGATAAGGTTTTGCGCACCCCATAAAAAATAGCGATAAGACATTTTCCATTGCGTTATGCAAAACACAAATAAAATGACTTTTCAACCAGAGTCATCCAAAACGATGGCGTAATACACTTCAAACCTGGTTCAAACGAGAAACTTTTCACCTCATCAGGTTCGAGGTTTCTAGGTAGTGCAAGCACCTTCTCAGAATCAGATTACCCCTAAACCAACTCCCTTCCCCCATTCCAAGGAAAGGACAATGAAAGAAGAGTGCCCTCGTGTTCAGACGACGCTATTGGGAAATTTCTCCATCGACGAAAAAGGCTAAAAACTCTGCATAGCTGCTGCTACTGTCATTCGCAAAGATTTCCGCCCCACCCGCTCGTCGTCCAAACTTTCACCATAACTGTTTTCACCCTTCCACCGTTGAGTCGCATAGTAGGTATACCTTTCCTCGGAACATGGCACAAGCTTTCCCATTCTCCAGCACCGGTCGTCACAGCAAAGGCAACAACGCTAGTTCAAGGATAAATTAGACGTCAGATGTTCACGTT
Organism: Aedes koreicus; assembly: GCA_024533555.2. Lineage (NCBI taxonomy): Eukaryota > Metazoa > Arthropoda > Insecta > Diptera > Culicidae > Aedes > Aedes koreicus. The sequence goes on from JAHHFK020006016.1 coordinate 55,486, forward strand.
ACAACAAAGTATTGCAGGGTGAAACCTTCTCCGGGTCTGAGTCGTAAACCCATTCTCCACGGTTGCCGTCGTTCCAACTTCCAACCATCGTCGTCTGCTTCCCCGAGCAGGATGAGGATAAGGCTTCTCGTACATCACACACAGCAAAAAAGAAAAGAAAAAAAAACAGACAGAGATAGAGTGAACTGCTAGGGAGATGCTTGTAGAAGAGCGCATCGTCCAGGCAGAATGATGGTTTTCCTTCGCTTCATTCTCGGGTTGAAGCTATGTGGAAGATAAAATCGAATGTCGAGAAGAGCTTGGATAGACTTGGTACCATTCGCACTGCAGGGAAGGACCTCAACAATGGGAATAGAGAGCCAAACTGGTTCGGCGCTTCTACCCAAAAAAAATGTCCCCAGGGACTAACACAGCGTTGTGTTGAAATGTTTCTTCCGACGGAACAGGTCACCCAAAGGATAGAAACGGATATTTTCAAAAAAAAAAATGCGAGTGTCGATTCAAATTTACAGAAGATATAGAGGTAATTGAATGAGGTATATGACTAATGCTGAATTGAAGTTGAACCTTTGTGCTGTATCAAACATCATTTATTCATGAACACACTTTGTCCTGTAAACGTCCAAAGAAATCGACAAAACACCAAATTGTGTTATCATTGGCAATCGATTTTTGAAAGTAAAGGGTGTATTCGATAAAAATGGCACACAGAAAATCTTCTGTAACTTTTGAATCGTATGAGTAAAAAACCTAGAAATTTGAGAAGATCTTATCCATAGTGTATTATTTACATCTGCCAAGTTTCATAGTTATACATTCAGTAATTCCAGTCATGTCGTCGAAACAAGAAATTGTCCGTGAGAAAATTCTGTGCACTCACAATCAAAATCCAGGGGCGTCCCACCGGTGGATTGCTAAAAGGCTTGGAATTGCAAATACAACTGTGTCTCGTGTAATAAGAACCTTCAAGGAGCGTCTGAGTGTCCAAAGGAAGGAAGGGAGTGGTCGTAAAAGTGGTCCAATGGACAGTAAAATGGCCAGGAAAGTCGTACAACAATTCAAGAACCGTCCAAACATGTCAATTCGAGATGTCGCTAAAAAGTCTAAGGTGTCAGTCGGTTTTGTGCAGAAAACCATGAAGCGTGCTGGGTTACATGTTTACAAAGTGCAAAAAGCCCCAAACCGGAATGAAAAACAAAACATCACTGCGAAAACCCGCGCCCGGAAACTTTACACGAAGCTGCTCACCAAATCCGGTTGCATCGTGATGGATGACGAAACATACGTCAAGGCCGACTTCCGTCAACTTCCTGGGCAAGAATATTTCGTTGCCAAGTCGAAGTTCGATGTTCCGGAGGATGTTCGAAAGAAGAAACTATCGAAATTTGCAAAGAAGTTTCTAATCTGGCAGGCGATTTGCGGATGTGGTGAAATAAGTGCTCCCTTCATCACTTCCGGAACAATAAACGGTGCGATTTACACGGAAGAGTGCCTTAAGAAGCGTCTCTTGCCATTCATTAAGAAGCACAAAGGATCAACTCTGTTTTGGCCTGATCTAGCATCCTGCCACTACGCTCGAAACGTATTGGAGTGGTACCGAGCCAACGGAGTCAATTTTGTGCCAAAGGATATGAACCCACCAAATTCACCGGAACTTGGTCCAAATGAAAAATTCTGGGCAATTATGAAAACGGAACTTCGCAAACATCCCAAAACTATAAAAACAGAGCTAGAGTTGAAGAAAATTTGGGTAAAAACAACAAAAACACTGGGAAAATCGGTTGTACAAAATTTGATGGGTGGAGTGAAAAGGAAGGTGCGGGCATTCGGGATGGGAGACGAAATTGAATAAAACAAATGTTGTAAATCAAAACTCATTAGTAGTTCTTCATTCCCTGAAAATTTCCGATAATCAGTTTAATTTTGATGAGTATATATGTGTGTGCCATTTTTATCGAATACACCCTTTAGTTATATTTTCTTTTCCAGTTTATTAAAGAACCTTCCATCGAAAATGTTCCACGGTGCTACTCAGTCCCCCAGCGATGCTGGAAAATGTTTGGCCTGGTATATATTTGTCTAATTGGACTGCGTTGCGTAGGTAACGGAGTATTTCGATGATAGCACTCTGGAAGCTATTTAAAAATGAGCAGATATCCATTAAGTCCATTCCCACACCTATCCTCTCCGTTACAAGGAAAATAAAATGATAATGATTAATAAGAGTCCAGCAATTCACCACATCAGTCGCTGAGAAGGGAATGGCCAAAGATTCACAGGATAATCGAGACATAGTTCCAAGATCAAATTTGATGTGTTTGGTAAGCATGTGATTTCTGATGTTTGAATAGTTTGGTACAATATTAAGATTTTAATACATAGGAACGAGCTCACCGAATGAGCATCAAATGCTAGGATTATATCTTAGTCCATGCAGCTCTGTCAGGCAATACGTAGCAGTGAGCCTTCTTAGCAAATTTGACAAATTCCAACTATGATAGGGTATACTATAATTGTTATATCTGTATTCTCCGTACGTGGAGTAACGATTATGATGTAGAAGGAGATGTCCGCTCATCACCATAGAGGCACCAAGAGTGGACAGTAATGTTTGCTAGAATGAAAGATATGAAGAGTAAATGTTGAAAGTTCCGTCAGTGTACGGTAGGTTGAAAATTTAATAGAAGTATTGAAAATTGAGCGAAAGGGCATGGGGAAAGTAGTACTCGAACCATGGACGTTACCATTGCCTAACATCCCACTGCGGGGTTTCAACACTTCATAAATTTCATTCTAAAGCTACGTATATTTAGAATCCGGAATAATAAAATCATCTGTATCTCGGTAACGGATTGACGTACAAATAAGTTTAATACATCAAAACAAAGGTAATTCACTGTTATTTAAGGAAAAATTATCAATACAAATTATTTCTTTTTGGCGAAATTAATTCGCACTTTCTTCTTTATTGCTCCCATCAAACGCTGCACACCTCCGGAGTCAACTTCCTTGGCACATTTGTTCCACATTTTGATCATCTGAGTCGCGTCCCGAGCCGGGCCGCTTCATTATTGCCCAAAATCTTTCGATGGGCCGGAACTGTAGGCAGTTGGGTGGATTTATGTTTTTATCGATGAAATCTACGTTATTATCGCGGTACCACTGGATGACTTCCCAGCTAGGGTAGGTGAGTGCCGCCTTCCTTCAACTGCTTGGCGATTCCTCTTTCGAGCGTCGGCCCTGGACTGGAGTGGCACGCATCTTTTTTAAGGAAAGTTAAAATTTCTGTTCCCGTCCCGTGTGTAAAATAAACATCAAACACACATGGAAATGAAACCTTCTTAACCCTTGAGCATTCGCGCTGTTGTACTTTGTACAACACATACAGATTTTTCCTTACCAGAAGCACTTATCGATGTAAAACAAACTCACCAATCAACCAACCAAAGAAACTCATTCTAGAACAAATCTTGACAAAATCGTCAAAAGGCCGAAAGTAACAATTGTAAACAATGACTTAAAACGTACATTTCCTGGAAATGCCAGGTTGCTAAAATCTACATCCACTACCGACGGTAAGGTAATAACCCCCTGTTTCTGTTTCTGGTGCTATTTTGTTGGTGGCAGCAAGCAGATCCCAGAAAAATACGCTAGAAGTCATTGTTTACAAATGTTATTTTCGACTTTTTGACTATTTTGTCTAGAAATAGTGTATTCTTTGATTGCAGAAGTTCCTCAAATAGCGCGAATAGAATGCGACATTACGAGACGTGTCCGCGTAAAATACGTGGTGTATCAAGTTTGATATAACTGGTTCAAACTTGGTATAACTCGTAATCCGGACAATTTTGACGGCTTCTGTTTTGCACAAGGGTTCCAAGGTCTTTTCATTGGTGACTATTAGTTGAAAAATTTGTCACCTCGCGGCGCCAGTGGGCAAGTAAATTTCTTAAAAATCTTTATATTTAGATCCTTAAAGACTGTATTCGATGAAATTTGGATACAAAAAATAGGTCACCAAAAATTTTCCTTGAGCCCGATTCTTTTCAAACTTTCTGGAAACAAAGTACTACTAAATGGTTATGTTTTGACATCATTGGTTTATTGAACCTCTTCTCCCAACCCAAATGCCCGCACCTTTGCCTTGACCCCTTTCATCAAATTTTGGGCGATGATAGGACCGACTTGCTTACTTACTTTTAACCACACTTTCTTTAGTTCAAGTTCATTTTCTATCAGTTTTGGAGTTTTAACGAGCTATGCCTTCATGATTGCCCAAAAATTTTCAATTGGGCGAAGTTCCGGAGTGTTTGGAGGGTCTTTTGGTACAAAAACTACATTAAGGAGTGTATCGAAAATAAGCTATCCACAAACTTTCTTTCAAATTATGTTGAAAACCGATATTTTATTCGTACAAAAAATTGATCTTTTATTGTACGAGGTTAAACTTGAACATAATGAAGACCGGATGAAATTTAAGTCATTCCTTCACGAATTTTCGAACTTTGGATCGAATGCTCTTCATCAAGTTCCGGACAAGTGTTGACAATCGCATTTTTTGGACGCTTGAGCCCAAATTTTTTTTGAACTCCTGCATGTTCCCAGCTGCCTTACCAGTCTTCTTGAAGACCCTCTTCAGGATTGCCCAGTAACGTTCGATGGGTCGAAGCTGAGGGCAATTTGGTGGATTGATATTTTTCTCAACGAAATCTATACCCTTTTCTGCAAGCCAATTGAGAGTGGTTTTGGCATAGTGAGCCGACGCTAAATCCGGCCAAAACAGTGGAGGTGTACTATGCTTCTTATATAAAGGCAACAATCTCTTCTGGAGACACTCAGATCGATAGATTTCCGCATTTATAGTTCCGGTAGTGTAAAAAATGGTTGACTTCAAACCACAGGAACATATTGCTTGCCATACCAGTACCTTTCGACCGAATTTCTCCACTTGAATCGACCTGTCCGCATCGCTCACATCCTTCCCAACGACGGCAGTAAAGTATTGTGGACCTGGAAGGGTTTTTGAGTCCTCCTTTACATAGGTTTCATCGTCCATCAAAACGCATGCATCCGGACGCTGCAAAAGACGCGAATACAATTTCCGGGCCCTTGTTGCTGCTCGCTTCTTCTGTTCTGCACTTTGTTTCGAGATTTTCTGCATCTTGTAGGTCTTCGGGTGGTTTCGCCTCTTGATACGCTGGATCATTCCGACACTCGTTCCTGCTTTTTTGGCCAAATCACGTATTGACATTGATTTGTTCTTCATGATTAGAGATACCACTTTCTGCTCCGGTTTCGGGTTGGAAAAACCGGATTTTCTGCCTCTTCCTGGTAGCTCATCCAAAGAATAGTGTTCCCCAAACTTATTAATGATGGTTTTAACACTCGCATGATGAATTCCAAACCGCTTCGCCAATTTTCGCATAGTAATACCCTTCTCACTTAGCCATGTGTCCAGAACCTTAATTTTCACTTCCTTTTCAATACGCGACATTTTGAAAACGCAGAATTTGAACCGCACAAACAAGTAAACAAAAGAAAGCTGACAGTCAAACGCACAGCATGCAGTGTTCAGAGCATAAAAAACCATCACAAATACATGCGTACAACGCAAATGTATGTGGATATCTTATATTCGATACACTCCTTATTATCTTTGTACCAGTCTAAGACGGGCCGGACATAGTTGCAAGATGCCAAATCCGGCCAAAACAGTGTCGGGCCATCGTGAGATCTCAAGAAGGGCAGAAGTCGTTTTTGGAGGCATTCGTCCTTGTAGATTTGTCCGTTGACGGCCCCAGAGGTGATGAAGGGCTGACTCATTTTGCCACATCCGCAGATCGCTTGCCAGACAAGGAATTGTTTGGCGAATTTCGACAGTTTCTTCTTCTATACACTCTCCGGGACGGCCAACTTAGAGGTGGCGACGTAGTGTTCCTGTCCTGGCATCTGTTTGGTGTCGGCTTTAATGTAGGTCTCATCGTCCATCACAATGCAGAACGGTTTTGTGAGCCACTCCCTGTACAGTTTTCTTGCACGAGTTTTGGCCACCGAGTTCTGTTTATCGCTCCGGTTCGGTGCCTTCTGGACCTTGTACACATGTAATCCAGAACGTTTCATTGTTTTCTTCACAAAACAAACTGAAACTTTCGCCTTTTTCGCAACATCCCTGATCAAAATGTTGGGATAACGCTTAAATTGGTTCAATACCATCCTGGCCTTCTCCGGATTTGATGTGCCACGTTTTTTGCCACCACCATTTTTTCTCTTACGGTCCTTGAACATTTTGACCACATGAGATACGGTTGAATGTGCGATTCCGAGCTGTTTTCCGATCCATCGATGAGAAGCGTTTGGGTTTTCGAAGTGAGTGCCCAAAATTTGTTGGCGCACTATTTCATCATTCGAAGCCATCACTGAAATTACTCGACCGATTTTCACGAAACTCATTACACAATTGACACAACACAATGAAGTACATTCAGTTAAAATTTCTATAATTTTTACCCACAGGCTAAAAAGTTACGAACAATTGCGTGTGTCCAAATTTCATCGAATACAGTCTTTACCAGATGGATGGTTTCAGTCTTCGACAAAGTTGTTCAGCAGGTCAAGCTCTTTTGATTGATGAGCAGAAGTTCAGAATTGTCTCAGTACGTAACGCAAGTGTGTACGTAATCTCCTGAATATACAATATCTTGGGATATCTTTAAATTGGTGATGAATAGTTCAGAATTTTCTAGCTCCGTGGCGCTAGTGCACAAGTGAGTTTCTTGAACATAATGTACTTTTTTATCTTGGCCATATGGAAGGTTCTTGTCTTCGACAAAGTTGTTCAGTTGTTCAGCGCATTGGTACGATGGAAAGAAGTTCAGATTTTTCTCACTACGCAGCGCCTTGACCTACTGTAGAACTTTACCGAAAACAGAAACCTTCTTCACTGAAAACTACTGAAAAAGTATTCAGCGTTTTATCTCCGTAACTTTTCTTCTTGTGTGATGTTTATACTTTTTCTTATACAAAAAGCAAATATGTGTGGCTATGGGTGGGAACAGAGATACGAAAATAGAGTAAAATTTACAGCATCAGGAAAGAGAGGAAGATTGAGAAGTATGCTGATGCAGAGTAGAATAAAATGTCTGTGCATATAGTCAGGATCCCAAGATATATTACATATTCTGTAAATTCCGTAACATACTTACGCCACGTAGCGAGAAAATTCTGAACTATTAGTTGCCAATTAAAAGGCCGTGGTCCACCGATCCACGTTCATCGACAGAAACGTTCTAAAAAAATAAAAGTGGGAACAATGCATGCTGTGCGTTTGACTATCAGCTTTCTTTTGTTTACTTGTTTGTGCGGTTCAAATTCTGCGTTTTCAAAATGTCGCGTATTGAAAAGGAAGTGAAAATTAAGGTTCTGGACACATGGCTAAGTGAGAAGGGTATTACTATGCGAAAATTGGCGAAGCGGTTTGGAATTCATCATGCGAGTGTTAAAACCATCATTAATAAGTTTGGGGAACACTATTCTTTGGATGAGCTACCAGGAAGAGGCAGAAAACCCGGTTCTTCCAACCCGAAACTGGAGCAGAAAGTGGTATCTCTAATCATGAAGAACAAATCAATGTCAATACGTGATTTGGCCAAAAAAGCAGGAACGAGTGTCGGAATGATCCAGCGTATCAAGAGGCGAAACCACCTGAAGACCTACAAGAAGCAGAAAATCTCGAAACAAAGTGCAGAACAGAAGAAGCGAGCAGCAACAAGGGCCCGGAAATTGTATTCGCGTCTTTTGCAGCGTCCGGATGCATGCGTTTTGATGGACGATGAGACCTATGTAAAGGAGGACTCAAAAACCCTTCCAGGTCCACAATACTTTGCTGCCGTCGTTGGCGATGCGGACAGGTCGATTCAAGTGGAGAAATTCGGTCGAAAGGTACTGGTATGGCAAGCAATATGTTCCTGTGGTTTGAAGTCAACCATTTTTTACACTACCGGAACTATAAATGCGGAAATCTATCGATCTGAGTGTCTCCAGAAGAGATTGTTGCCTTTATATAAGAAGCATAGTACACCTCCACTGTTTTTGCCGGATTTAGCGTCGGCTCACTATGCCAAAACCACTCTCAATTGGCTTGCGGAAAAGGGTATAGATTTCGTTGGGAAAAATATCAATCCACCCAATTGCCCTCAGCTTCGACCCATCGAACATTACTGGGCAATCGTGAAGAGGATCTTCTAGAAGACTGGTAAGGCAGCTGGGAACATGCAGGAGTTCAAAAAAATGTGGGCTCAAGCGTCCAAAAAATGCGATGCAACACTTGTCCGGAACTTGATGAAGAGCATTCGATCCAAAGTTCGAAAATTCGTGAAGGAATAACTTAAATTTCATCCGGTCTTCATCATGTTCAAGTTTAACCTCGTACAATAGAGGATCAATTTTTTGTATGAATAAAATATCGGTTTTCAACATAATTTGAAAGAAAGTTTGTGGATAGTTTCATTCGCGAGAAATCGGTGTATTTTTATGTGTGATGAATTTCTAGAATACCCCAAATACATATTGAAAGACATTTTCGGAACTATTTTTCTACCTAGAGTTTATAGGAAACCACCTCGATAGTGGTTTATTACTATTTTCATCTTCGACTTATATTGTCAATTGATTTTTAAACTTCAAAACTCTTTTTACCAGCATGCTCAAAAATAAAAAATGAGAAATCTATCAACAGAATTCTCAGTAGTCTAATCCAACACATTCTTGCTTCGGACAGTCTTTGGATCCATTGTAATGGGAGGGGGCCGGCTTTTGGTTTGTGATTGCCCCACAAACTCCTTTGCAATTAGTGACAGGCGGCGGCATAGAATTTGGGCAGAGCAACCTGTAGGCGGCGCTCAGTAGCGTGATTGCACGATAGTTGCAGCAATCCAGCTTGTCACCCTTTTTATAGATGGGAGACACGATGCCTTCCAGTCAATCCTCCGGTAAATGCTCTTCCCCCAAAATCTTGGTAATTATCCAGATCAGCGCCCTATTTTAATAGCTCGCTTGGGAGTTGGTCAACATTGTAACGTTGGATGAATATTTTCAATTAAATTTAAAGAATATTCAATAGCTTTTGACATTTTTATCCTTTTAAGCAAAATAATGTTTATCAATTGAATTGGAGTTTAATCATTATCAACCGAATTTTTTTTTTAATAAAATAGTGCTTGAATTTGTTAAGTCGGTTTGACGATTCAAATTTAAAAGCGAGATCAAAATGTAACCTGTCTTTGCGAAATATGAAAGAATGCGAGCTTCCAACGTTGATGATGTAACTTTAACGGACCTTGACAAAGAGAAACTTTATCAGGAAGTTCGCAAAAACTTGGCGGATGCGTATAAAAAACAGAGAAAATATTATAATCTAAGATCAAATGATAGAGCCCCAACTTATACAGTTGGAGAAAAGGTTCTAAAAAAGAACACTTTGCTATCAGACAAAGCAAAGGGCTATTGTGCCATGCTAGGTGCAAAATTTGTACCTCAATAGTTAAACAGGTTCTAGGGGATAGTTACGAGTTGGAAGACCTAAATGGTACTCAATTAGGTATCTTCCATGCGATGTTCATTAAGAAATTTTAGATTATAAGTTGGTGAAACTATTGGTATAAACTATCTGACAGTTTTGAAAATTTCGCATGAAAATAAGTAACGTAAAAGTTATGACATTATCCAAAAGAAATGTACAAAAATCAATCAAATGTTCGAAAAAAAAACCTGCATTTCAGTTAACTGAGGCACAGATAAACGAGCTATAGCATAATCGGCAAGAATGCACAAAGAGAGATTAACAATCAATCAGCAAAATACATCTTCGATGGTAGTTAGCGCAAAGATCTACGAACTAGGGTTAGTTGCGAATCAACTTAAAACTATGTTAGTGTTACAAGCTATATTAGGTAATAATTTAAATACACTCACGGTTTAATTCCCCGCAGAATGGTCGGAGGTACATAACCCCGCGATCGTCTACAAAGTGGTCGGTCATCAAAAGACGCACGGTCGCCGCGATTGAATTTCTGCCGATCAAGACTCTTTCAGCCGTCGCGTGTTTCGCTAACACCTAAAATTCAAATGAAATAGGTTACTGGTAGGTAATTAGTTAGAGGATATAAGTAAGAATATTAAGTGAAAGCTGCAAAGTTGGCCTCATGGTGGAAAAATCGAATATCATTTTTTTTTCCTTTCTCGTTCATGATGCGTTGCGTTGACAATTCCGCGCTGGTAACCTGTGCATGTACTGTGAGAAGAATAAGCAATTGATTCTCAATATATGAGAGTAAAAACGATTAAATACTCCCCCCGTTTATCCGGTCCGAAAATGATTTCATCGGTCAGCAACGCGTCCGCCACTTGAACTTTTCAACTCGCCTCTGTGGTTCTGCGTTTGTTCCATAGTTGGTTGTTTGTTCGTAGTCTGGTTCTACAATCTAGTTTTATTTGGTTGGCGGATTTTTCTTTTTTTTTTTGGACCCCTTCCGGGTTTTTTTCGAGAATGGGGGTGTGTGTTTTTTTTTTTTTTGGAATTGGAAATTCAACTCGTTCAACATTGTACTTAGGGCATACATACAAAAGGTGAGCTATGTCCTCCTTTTCCTCACAATAGTCACAGAGAACTTGTCAGGTTCCCAACCCCATTGGTTTCGGCGATCCTTCGTTAGCGAGTGCCCGAACCTGATCCGGCTTATAACTATTTTTTCCTCGTTTGATAGTGCCAGGTTGTGACACCATGCCTTGCTTCCAGGGATTTTCATGAATGTTCTGTAGAACACTCCTATTTCTTTCGAGATTTCCGAGTACGTGTTCTCCCAATTAAACCATATTTCTTTCTTGGCAAGAGTGGTTGCGTCCGAATGGGTAAGGGTCAAAAATTCCGTTTGCCAACCGTGAGTAGCTTTTACAGCTTCTTGGTCAGCTTTTTCGTTCCCTGGTATTCCCTGGTGGCTCGGGATCCATTGGGTGATGCTGGTTTTGTTTCTGTAGGCTTTCATCAATTCCACGATTCTCCCGGCTAGGAAGTTTTCCTTGATTGCGTATCTATTTAGCATAGTTTGACATGCTCCTTTCGAGTCCGAAAAGATGATTGCTTTGTTGTATTCCTTTTCTATTATCAGGTCCATGGCTTTGCTGATCGCAAGCAGTTCGGCATTAGTAATCGAGTAGTTTTCGTTTATTTTGTGCTTTAGCACCGTTCCTTCTGTATCGTCGTATACTGCCAAACCAGTTCCAGCTGTAGTTTTTGATGCATCTTTGTTGATTGGTTTATAATCCTTGAAGCGCTCCTTAATTTCGCTAAAGTGTTTTATCCAGACTGTTTTGCTATAATTATTTTTTGGTTTTTGACGATCGAACAACATAGGGCGGATTCTGTTTGTCAGGTCCAATCCTAGATACTCTCTTTTGGTGGTACTTTGTATGGATCTGTTCTGAGGGTGTATTTGTGAAACAACATTGATGTGTTTTCCTGCAATGCTAGTTGAGTATGAACCGTTTCCTTGACCTTGGATGTAGGTTTTTTCGATGAACGGTAGGATTTGGTTGTTGTGGTAGGTACTTCTGATTACCTCCCTTAGAGTGAGCCACTCAATACGGTCCTTTGTGGGCAGTTGTCCTGTTTCTGTATGTATGACGGGAATTGGAGTTGTTTTCAAGTAAGGAGTGTATCGAATATAAGCTATCCACATACATTTGCGTTGTACGCATGTATTTGTGATGGTTGTTTATGCTCTGAACACTGCATGCTGTGCGTTTGACTGTCAGCTTTCTTTTGTTTACTTGTTTGTGCGGTTCAAATTCTGCGTTTTCAAAATGTCGCGTATTGAAAAGGAAGTGAAAATTAAGGTTCTGGACACATGGCTAAGTGAGAAGGGTATTACTATGCGAAAATTGGCGAAGCGGTTTGAAATTCATCATGCGAGTGTTAAAACCATCATTAATAAGTTTGGGGATCACTATTCTTTGGATGAGCTACCAGGAAGAGGCAGAAAACCCGGTTCTTCCAACCCGAAACTGGAGCAGAAAGTGGTATCTCTAATCATGAAGAACAAATCAATGTCAATACGTGATTTGGCCAAAAAAGCAGGAACGAGTGTCGGAATGATCCAGCGTATCAAGAGGCGAAACCACCTGAAGACCTACAAGAAGCAGAAAATCTCGAAACAAAGTGCAGAACAGAAGAAGCGAGCAGCAACAAGGGCCCGGAAATTGTATCCGCGTCTTTTGCAGCGTCCGGATGCATGCGTTTTGATGGACGATGAGACCTATGTAAAGGAGGACTCAAAAACCCTTCCAGGTCCACAATACTTTACTGCCGTCGTTGGGGAGGATGTGAGCGATGCGGACAGGTCGATTCAAGTGGAGAAATTCGGTCGAAAGGTACTGGTATGGCAAGCAATATGTTCCTGTGGTTTGAAGTCAACCATTTTTTACACTACCGGAACTATAAATGCGGAAATCTATCGATCTGAGTGTCTCCAGAAGAGATTGTTGCCTTTATATAAGAAGCATAGTACACCTCCACTGTTTTGGCCGGATTTAGCGTCGGCTCACTATGCCAAAACCACTCTCAATTGGCTTGCGGAAAAGGGTATAGATTTCGTTGAGAAAAATATCAATCCACCAAATTGTCCTCAGCTTCGACCCATCGAACGTTACTGGGCAATTGTGAAGAGGGTCTTCAAGAAGACTGGTAAGGTAAGGTGGGAACATGCAGGAGTTCAAAAAAATGTGGGCTCAAGCGTCCAAAAAATGCGATGCAACACTTGTCCGGAACTTGATGAAGAGCATTCGATCCAAAGTTCGAAATTTCGTGAAGGAATAACTTAAATTTCATCCGGTCTTCATTATGTTCAAGTTTAAACTCGTACAATAAAGGATCAATTTTTTGTATGAATAAAATATCGGTTTTCAACATAATTTGAAAAAAAGTTTGTGGATAGTTTATTTTCGATACACTCCTTACCTCATTGCCGACCTTAGGTATGCATTCTGCAACGTCTGGATTTTTTGAATGTTCGTTTGGGCTGCCAAACCAAAAATCTGCGCTCCAAATTCCATCCGCGTTTCCGACCTTGACTAAAGTTTCTGGGTTTGCGCTGCTGTTTCTTCTCCCAAGCATATTGATGATGTTCAGTTTCTTTTCTTCTCTTTGCTTAACAAAATTGATGTGCTGTCTGAAGGTTAATGTTCTGTCCAAAATGAATCCTAGATACTTGTGCATGTTGTTTATATGGATTTTTTCCTGTCCTAATTTCAGCCTTACCCCTGATACATCTTTTCTGGAGAAAATTATTGCCGCGGACTTTTTTGTGTTGGGTTTTAAGCTGATGTTTTGTAGACCCTCGCTGACTTTTTTAAGCATTTCCTTCCCTTTCTCCTCTAATGCGTCCAGGTCCTCTCCCGTAATGAGTAAGGCGAAATCATCCGCAGATTGGACTAATTCTCCTCCTTCCGCCTGGATGTTATTAAGTGTATACAAGTTGAAGAGAATAGGTGAAAGTGGGCATCCTTGAGGGAGGCCCACGCTGGCCACCTTTTCTACGACTCCTTCACTCGTCTGTATTTTGAGAGTTCTTCGGAGCAGATATGCATGCAGCCATGACAAGATTTTGTTCGGGATGTTTTGTTCAGCTAATGTTATCAGTAGTGTGCGTAGACTAACCGAATCGAAGGCTTGAGAGAGATCAAGGAAGATGGCCATACCTATCTTCTTTTCCTTTATTGCCTCGCTCATCCGGTTTACCACGTAGTTTACGCGAGTTTCGGCCGAGCAGTGTTTTCTAAAGCCAAATGACAGGCGTGGTAAGAGATCTTCTAGTTCGATTATTTCTGTGATTCTATCCTTGACTGCTGCGTTCAACAGTTTTAAGCTAACGTTCATCAAGGAAATTGGTCTCCAACCAGCTGGTTCAGCAGGGTTTCCGTTCTGCTTGCGTATTGATTTGATGTACGTGACTCTCAATCTTTCCGGTATTTCCTCTAGTTCGAAGACTCTGCTGATCATCTCTGCAATTTTTATCTGCATTCCTGTCTAAGAAATTCGAGTATGGCATAGGACATACCATCCTCCCCTGGAGCAGAATGGTTCTTTTTCTTTTTAAGGTTTGTCAGGATTTCTTCATCTGTTATTGCCATCTCGTAGCCTGACACAGCTCTTGTTTGGTTAATGTACGGATCTTCAGGATGTTTCCATATTTGTTGTCGAAGTAGTATTTCGCAAGCTTCTGCCCGTCCTCCAGGTTAACCTCATTCGTCTAGTTCGTTGGCGCGTTAAGAGCGTTGTCCAATCCTCTGACGATATTCCAAAGCTTTCTACTAGGGGTTGATTCATCGATGGATTCCGTCATTTCCTTGCAGTATGCTCTTTTGGTTCACCGAATCATTTTCTTTACTATGGCCGGGCTTGCTGCAGTCTCTTGTAGTTGTTTAGGTTTTTATTCCGATTGTATATCTTCAAACATTTCCTTTTGTTGAGGTATTCACAGAAAATTTGATCAAATTTTCATAAAACTGGTCGGTGTGATGTAACGTTGGATGAATATTTTCAATTAAATTTAAAGAATATCAAAAGCTTTTGACATTTTTATCTTTTTAAGCAAAATAATGTATATTAATTGAATTAGAGTTTAATCATTATCAGCTGATTATTATTATTTTTTTTTTAAGTAAAATAGTGCTTGAATTCTTTAAGTCGGTTTGACGATTCAAATTTAAAAGCGAGATCAAAATATAACCTGTCTTTGCCTGTCGACTTGACTTTCATCGATGGGGAAATGTTTCGTGCGGTTTGTGTCTCGGCTAAGCAAAGTGGTATACCACTTCAGTGAGTGCAGCAATGGCTCTGCACTTTTGCGCGATCTTCACTTTGTTTTGTTGCCGAGTGTTAAACTTATCCATAAGGGCCTAGACAGTAGCCCTAAATGTAAAACAATTGTCCTGAAACAATAGTCAGATGAGCAATTACAGCATTACTTGAAACAAGGTTTTCGATACATAACCTGATGTGGACCTTCAATTTCGGTCTTCAGAGTGACTTGAAGATTTTATTGTCGCTCGTAAGTGCGGTTTTCACCCTAGGCTCTGTGAATATCATTATTTAATCAGGACTTCTCGTATAATCTGAAAAATATTTTAATCTGAACTCTATAGTTTTTGGTCAGTCGGTAAGGGCAGCCGCTTCAAGCGACTATGGAAGGGTTCGATTCCCAACTTCAGCTTTAAAAAAAAAACTCTCGTCATCCCTATAGAGTATGATTGTACTTATCACTTAAATATTTTAATTTGGAAATGGTACAGGGAAAGTTAAGGGTGGGCGTAACGATCGAGTTTGGACGTTTAAACGTTTATATGCTAAACAGTTCATTCTTTCGACCTTTAGCCTTAATACTCTTCCCAAGTAATAATTTTGGTTTTATGAGGATTCTGTAAACTATCCTTTAGACTTGTTACTTGTAGAATGCTTTAAAACCTCGATAAATCTAGCAATGCTTCTTGTGCTGTTTACCAATTGAGCAAAAAGGGTCGTCACTCGCACCACGGACCCTTCCAATCACAACAAAGCTCTGCGCCTGACCATCGGTCAAATTCTCGCGTAGTTTCCGAAAAAAAGTTCAGTCACTTTCTGTTCTCGATTCAACATCGGCAATGCTGCGTTTTCAGAGCAATCTATTGCATTCTCATACATATGTTTCTGCATGTTTCTGAATAGAAAACTACCGACGTGGAAGCCTATGCATATTACTCTATATTTCTATCGAAGTGCTTGTCGCAGTCATATCCAAAATAGCTCAATAGCTGAAGAAATGTGACAAGAAGAGATATACCTACGTAACTGTATCAATTCAATTCTTTGCCATAACCATACCACTTCCACTAGGTAATGATTTATATTCGTCTCCTTAAATCAGCATCCGCGTGGTTCATCTATGCCAAGAATGCAATTTGCCTGACAAGCCTGACCCATCCTCTCCATCTAAATATTTGAATGTCAATTACAATTACACCGAGTGGGCACTACTCTGCTGCCGCAAACAACAAATACGTGTTACGCCACGATTACCAACAAATGAACGGAAGGTGGGATGGACAACGATCGGATACCGCGTCGTGCATGCGGGAGATGATCGTAAACAATTTGTCATACGAAAAGACGCCGCCGCCGCTGTTGGTACCATCACAATCACGTAAGCGAATTCCCGCTCAGAATTCACTTTGGCACGCGTTCAGCACCCTTAAATTTTTCGCCAAAAATCCGTGGCGGCGGCTAAACTCACCGCAAAATTGTGCAAACTGTGCGGGCTGTTATGGTGCGGCGATGTGAAGGCAATGAGGCATTTCTATTTTTTACGCCTCCCCAAACGGTTCTTGTGGACGGGACAAACGGTTAGAAAGATAGATGGGCGGGTAATTTTCATGACTATTGTCAAGGACTTTTGCGGTCGCTGTTTGGTCGGTGGATGGCGATGATGGGTGTACGACGATGTTCCGGCACATTAGAAGATTATGACGCAGTTCCCTTTTCCATAGGCGAAGTTATAAATAGGATTGGATTTTTATCGTAATAGAAACATAACTTTGATATCTCTTAACTTCTCCAAACTGCCGAAAACTCCAGTATCGTCAAATTTCAGTCAATTGCATAAATTGCCCCTACCTCATCCAGTCACAGTGCCGCACAACACATGGCAATAAAATGTGTCTATCAACTTTGCCGATAGTAGACTAACCACAAATCCAAGAGCTAATATTTTTGCACAGAGTGCAAATAAGAAAAATCAAAATAGACACAACCGAGCTGAGATGTTCCCAACTTAATACAGAATTCAAACCCAACATTCAATCGAAAGAGTTCAAATATCGATCGCTCAGGGTGCTTTCTTTGACTGTTGCTGCTGCCGGTTCTGCAGCCGAAGGCAAGTGACACGACTCTCTTTCTCGATACCAGTGGTAGAAAAATGAAAAAAAAAGACGTGGAAAATATATTTTCCTCTTTCTGGGATGGTTGCTCTGCATGTGTACACTTCCTTGGCCAGAGTTCCAAGCAGCATGCAGCACTTTGAAAAAAAAAATCACATGAAATATGTAAAATCATCCGAAGCAATGGCAAGCATTTCGAGCTTGGACCCAAGTCGGCAACTCCGGCACTGCAAAACAACACTTTGAACCTCCCAGCAGTCAGTCGATATTGTCGTTGAGTCTGGTTTACTCGTCCCCCCATTCCAAACACAAACCTCGCCAAACGAGACGGAATGTTCTCTCGTCGGTGTCTTTGCCGGAGCAGTCGGAATCATGTAGAAAAATCGAAAATTGGAGTGCTCTTCGCTTCTCCAACAGCAACGCCACCAGCCAGCAGAACCGTTCACAACAAAACGGCAAAATGAAACTACTGGAGTTGGAGTTGAAGTTGTCGTTGGCGTATCTGTACAACCACCGAGACCGAGAGAGAGGCAGCCATCGTCAGAATCTCGCAGCGTACAAGAGTTGAGTACCAACCGTCTGTTCTGTGGAGAGTCGAATGGCAGGATGGAATACTTTTTCCAAAGTTCCCCCCTTTTCAACTTGTTTTGACCCCCATCCGCGTCGGACGGGATCTGGGTCTGGAGCTCTCTGTCTGTTGAGTTAAGAGGCTGGCGACGTCCGCTTGGGGAGGTTATTGAAGTGACACGAGGTTGGAGATTGGTTTTACGTATACAAAGTACCTACGGAATGGGGAAAGCAGCGCACATAAGTTCATGGAAAAACGCTGCCAAAAGGGTAGGAGAAAATGAATCTTGATGGGACTTGGGTTTCGACGTTCAATGGATAAATGTGGTTCCATTTCGATACAGAATTGAAGGGGTTTTCAGGAGAGGCTTCGCATACGACTAAAAGTAAACGGATTTGAAACAAAACAAAAACATCTTCATTCTATATTATACTACACACATTCTAAATTCTCTTATTCAATGTTAACCAGAAATATAATGATATCCTAGACCACTTCCGGAGTAATCCATCTGTCGTAACGTTCAAGTTGATAAAAGGTCAAAAATAGATGAGACATTATCAAACATTCAGTCTGCAGTGCTCATGCAAAACCAGAACCAGAGGGAAAATATCTTTTAAAAAACACAATTTGATACGTAGGATACCTGGGAATAACTGAGAGGTATAATTTTGTATTTGTGTACCACCATATAGTATGGTCATGTTATTTTAGGGACATTTAGAGCCTGTCCACGTTAAATTTCGGAAACTTTTCTTTCAGTGTAGATTTTGAATTATTTCACGGATCGCTGAAACGTTTCACTTATATGAAACCCTCTACTTTATTTCGTGGTACAACATGTTTACTTTCTTGTTACATTCAGTAAAATGGCGTCGAATCAAGTGGAACTGCGCAAACGCATTTTGTACGAACGGCAGCAAAAATGGAATTTATCGATACGCGATCTTGCCAAGAAACTAAAACTACCGACAAGTACCGTGTTTTCCCAAGTAACAATTTTAGTTTTATTCCAGCCGTATAGCACTTCTCCCGGCTTAGTTGATAAAACTACAATCAAAACTGTTTTGTCTACCAACACCTCCTCTATGCTTCTTTAAAGCCGAAATTTGTACAAAATGGCCCACTCTATAGACCGTTGTGAAAACAAGTTAATAAAACCTTTATAAGAACATACATTTTTTGAAAATGTTCTAGTGAAAGATGTTATGACCACTTGAGAACCTTCATAAAACCTATTGGCTGCCATTAAAACCAGAATGTGGCCAAACGGCCACAGCTGTCAAACTTCACTGTGAAATCGAGGTTGTTTTTTGCTGTTCTGCTTTGTTCGATTCTCTGCTCTTTTGATTCATTTAGCAGTAAAAATAAATGTCTTGAATTGCGGGAAAATATCCAAAACAAATTGTGTTTTCTATAGCGTTTTATGCTCCAATTTACATGCGGAATTATTTTTATAGGGAATATTGGCACGATAAGAGCTTGGAATTGGATGAGATTATCTCAAAGAATGCCGAAATTAGTCTCCGATCTACAGTTTGTTTGCATACCATTGTTAATTTGATGCATTAATTTTTCCACATTTCAATTATTTCTTATATTTCAATATGGCGATTGGAAAATAAACACAGGTTTGCCATAAAGCCAATTTTTCTTCGCAATGATTACTATAAAACTATTTGGTTTTACGGTGCCTTTGTTCAATGCCAATTTGCCGTTTAATGCATTTACTGAAGGCAAAATGGTTTTAAAATGCTTTTTCAACTGACCATAATAAGATAATATCAATGAGTCCTAAAACGGCATTTCAATACAGCATTTTACGAGTTCATAAAGTCGAAATAAAACCTTTGATAGGAGTAAAAAGAATGTCAGAAACGAGGTTTTAAGATCGTTGTAAACAAGCTGTGTGGGTTTTCATAAACCTGACTAAAATATGAAACCTATTGGCACCTCTTGGTGCCATAATAAAACCAAATTGATTTCAAGTGGCTTTTATAAAACTTAATAAAGCAGGATGATGTTAGCAATGTTACTTGGGTTGTGTTTGTAATATTGAGAAAATCCCAGTCTCTATAAAATGATGCAAGATCAATATTCATATTATTTATTGAGCTGAACCTTTGTGGACAGTCCATAAGCCACGTTGTCTTTTTGGGTGTTGAAGAGGGGAAGGGAGTTTTTCTGTGAAATTTCTAGTGATTTTTAACGCTATTGCTTACATTTAGGCGTCATTATACATTTCATTAGATCGATTTCCTACTTTCAGTAGAAACTGAACTTCATATGAGAATTTTCCCGTAAAATTCAGATTGAGAGAACCCAAATTTAATCAAAAACATTTCTAACATATCACTAACAAGACATTTGAGGTGCTGATCAATGTTACCCCATATCGCGGTATTTATATTATTATAATTGTCATGTAAATACACAAACACTCAACATGCTGCTTGACAGAGACTCAAGACTTACTTTCAAACCTTGTTTTAAAAGTATAAAATATGAAAAGCTGATCTTTATACACGAAATCTTTAAGAAATGATCAAAAAGTGATGTTTACGATACATAAATAATTCCTTTCTCAATTCCCTTGTATTCAACCTAAATCAAATTATCGGTTCATATGAATTTGTGGAAGTAATAATAGCATTGACACGTGAACAAACACGCTTGTTACTGAAAAGATCATAAATCAAAATTCTCTCGCCATATCCGACACCGAATAAATTATCGGAATGATATTTAGTAATAAACAAAATTACCGAGTTCTAGCAATAAAAATTAAAAAAACTCTCGCTAGACAGAAAAAAAAAAACTATAAATTCTATCAGACGCGTATAACTTCTCCTTGCTAAATTTTTAAGCCAAACTAAGCGTTAACAACAAAATTGTTTGCAATCTTCCATACAATATACAGGATTTGGGTGATATCTTGCATAATTTACATGAAACGGAGCCTGAATTTATACCAAATATAGCGTTCAAAATAAGTGCTTAAAATTACACGATTTTTATCGAGCTGTGTACACTGATGCTAATGCTGTTGAGTCAATCAAAAGTCATTCATGAAATGATTGCGACGCGAGAACACAGTTGTTATTAATTTCAAACTCCTCATCACGAAACTCTTCTATCTACTACCATCTATTGTAGCAAGGTAACTTTCCATAGCAGTGGAATAATCTGAAAAACTATTTGATCAGGATTCTATTGTTTGTGATCATCAAGCTCCTGTATGAAGGGCCAAAAACGGTTGGGCAGGCCCGAGGGCAGTGGCACTTACGTGAAACCGGCGAATATAGGGAAGAGAATTTCCTTCCAAAAGCAAGTTCACAGTCACAGCACTAGAATCGAGCCGTCGATTGACGGAATAAACCCAACAGATGGGGTCGAACAGCCCGCCCTCGATCCGCGAAATGTGTCAACAGCGAGTAGACAGTCCAATGCACCCTATCCATATCGTTTCACGAAACTTTTCTATCTTAAACCAAAACTTCATGACTGATATTTCGGAACTAATGTTATTATTCCTGTAAAAAAAAGATTCTTAGGGAACTTTAGAATTTGCATGGCATTTTTCGATTTTCTGAAGACACCTAAGTAAAGTTCAGTCTCCTTACAAGCTAATTTCTGTGAATTTTTTGACAATAAACCACGCATAGACTATAAAATAAATGTAATGAACATCAATAAACGAGGTGTCCATACACGAAATACACTAAAATATATCTCCATAAAAATTTACAAACGAATTTGTACATATTTACGAGTCGAGAAGAAACGAAAAACTAAAAACAAATAAAGGACAGTTCGTCAAGCAAAGTTCATGACAAATTATGAAGGAACAATCGCAAGACAAAGTTTGTAATTCAAAGTGAAGAGAATACAACAGCCTAAGTGTATTCACCTATAGCGAAATCTGACCCTTCTTACTATATTCATGAACACGCACCACCCCCCGATAAGGGGGTGGGACGTCTGGCATATGGACGTTTGGCATATGGATCTTTGGCATATGTATGTTTGGCGGAATGGATGTTTGGCCGAATGGACGTTTGGCCGAAAATTGTCTATTAGCATAAATGTAAGGAAAAAGGAAATAAGGAATAAGAAAATCCCGATATTTTAGACTTATTAAACTAAGAGTTTATCAATATGTGTGCGCATTTGCAGTAATAAGCATTCGAATTAAGTTTCAACTATATCAATACTAAAAAACGAAATTTTTATGTTCAAAAATGCAAAAAATGGTATTCGGCCATTCGCCTATATACATGAGAAGTATGAATATGATTTGATAAAATCGTAGACTCCTGATTTTAGGTAGAAATATGTATAACATCCGTATGACAAACGTCTTTATGCCAAACGGGGTATCATCTTCTGATAACTTGTCCAAATATGATCTTTGTTGTCCTAGGGACTTGATTAGGCCACAAATGAACTCGTTATTGAATTTCCCTATGATTTCCTGAACAACCCGGAACATATCCGGATGTGCCCAATCCGGATTGGGCGCTTGATGTAACCACAACTGTACTTCTTTTCAAAATCCAAAATGGCGTCGGATACCGATTATTGGCAACGACCACCATTCCCGTTCCGAAATAAATTTATACATATTTAACATATTTATCAGTCATGTTGGATTTCAAAATTATGTTAAACACTAATTTTTAGCTGCTGCGCATTGTTCCTGTTGCTGATATTGTGTCATATTTGATCGACATTCTAGAACCAATGGTCACCATTTTGAAATCGAAAATGACATCACCGATTATTGTTATCTTCACACCATCTCCATACCGAAAATATCCATATTATTGCATATTTGACAAATCTATCTAACAGCGATCGCGGCCATCTTGGATTTTCAAATGGGGTAAAACATAGCTTCTACGCATTCTCCCTGTGATTAAAATACCCATATTGTGTAATATTTGTCCGACTTTTAAAAACCAATATTGTGCATATTTGTCTAACGGCGCCACTTTTGTAATTCAAAATGGAGTAAAACTCCCACTTGGTAACCCCGGAACACGTCCAGTTGTGTCAAATGCGCTGCTGGAAACCACCATTATACTTCTTATCAAATTCTCATGTGATCTGAGGTGTCGCATGATGGGTTATGGTTCAAGTCCGAAACTGGCCACTTCCCCTGGGGTACCCGGAACATGTCCGAATGTAGCCAAGGTGGTCGTGGGCACTTGCACATTGTACTTATTTTTGAATTCTCAAGTGATTTATAGTGTCACCTGCTGGGATTTGATACAAATCTAAAACTGGCCACTTCCGTTGAGATACCCGGGAACATGTCCGGATGTAATCAATGTGGTGCTGGATTCTTGATATAATCACCATTGTACGTATTTTGTAAATCTCATGTGATTTGGGGAGTCGCATGATGGGTTTTGTGGTTTGTATCAGAAATTGGCCACTTCTCGTGGGATATCCGGAACATACCTGAAGGCCAATTTCGTCCTGGACAGTCAATATGCCTACTATTGATTTTCTCAATGGATTCTCATCTGGTTTGAAGCACCGCATGATAGGTTCAACATTATTAGGGCCAATTTTAAGTAAACGACCCATATTCACCAGAAAGCATTTTTGAGATATTTCCTGAACCGGTAGACCGATTCCAAACATATTCGATAGCATTCAATGGGACCACTATACAATCTGGTTGACGTTTGTTTCATACAAATCGGACTTTACTTTGTAGCTTCACAGGCATACACACATACACACACAGACAAGTTGCATACATGTCGAGATGAGTCTAATGGTCACTTGGCCCTTTGGGTCTCGGAATAAATAGTCGGATTTTCAAGCGACCGCAACACCCTCCTTTGTAAGAAGGGTGAAAAGGAGTTAATTTTCTATCAAAAGAATCGTTAAATGATTCAAATGGAAAATTGTGAGAACATCTGTATGTATAAAAAAGGACTTCCGTCTGTCTGTTTGTCTGTCTGACCTTTATAGACTCGGAAACTACAGAACCGATCGGCGTGAAAATTTGTATGCAGGAGTTTTTGGGGCCGGGGAAGGTTCTTATGATGGGTTGAGACCCCTCCCCCCTCTGCACTATGGTACGAATGGCCAAATTTCGCCACAAAAATCGGTAACTAAAAAACCATTAACTTTAGACACATGATGTCTTCGGAAGATTTAGTCTAAAAAATTAGATTTATCTTTTGGTTTGAGTGGTGGCTAGGGTGGTCCTTTTAAGCTCATAATAAAAACTCTAACTTTTTATTCTTATGATTTAGAGGAATTGCTCCAACAGAATTGTAGATAATTGAATTTAATGAAATTTTGCTGAAGAAACTTAACTTCTATCTCATCTAAGCTTCGTTTTATAACAGTTTTTCTAACTCTCCTTAGGGTGGGATTCAAAAAAAAAACAGTTTTTTGATCTATTTTTTTTTATTTCAATTTTAATTTGAAAACTTTGTTAGGATGACTTTTAGAACACGAAACGCAAATTTCGAAGCCACAAGATAGTTAATAGTTATTGTATAAAAAAAGTTGTAGAGGATTAAGTGTTAAAAAACACGTTTTTTAAAGCTATCTTACTCCTGTATTTGCAAATATTTACAAACACAGTATACGTGAGCTGAAAGTACAAACTTTCATCCACAAGATCTATGCAAAATCATGTGTCCCCTTTTGGAGAAAAACACATTTTAAAAATGGTGGTTTTGCATTTCTGCATACTTTTCGATCAGCAGCATCAACAATTATCATCAAAGAGCGTAACAACGTGAGTTTTTTATGACAACGTTTATATTTTTATATTAATCCATCTCCATTCATTCATTAACATTTATGTCACAGACAAAAACAAAAAAGAACACATTGAACATTTTGCACAATAAGTCGTCGTCACTAACACATCTGCGCCATCTGTTGAGCACACTGTGATGGGTGATAAAGGTGAACATATGGCGGAAGTGTGCTCACGTCAAACGTAAGGGAATCGATTATGTGCGCCACCTGTGGCGATACTACCAACTAAAAACATTTGAATTGATCGTCCAATGCGTGATCGACGAAGAAACTGCGAGTGTTCTGTCTGTTTGCCTGTGTTTATATGTTTACATTTGTTTGCATACATTTAACATAATTTCATATCCTTTTTGTTCTCTTAACATGCAAAAAATATTTAAAATGTTCTATCAAACTTGCGTTTCTCTTGAGAAATAGTCCATTTAAAATATATCATATGATACCAAAACTAATTTGTGTTAATAACTTAAAATGTTATGCGAAAATAGCAAACACAAAATAACATCTAAGATAACAAAGATTGTTACTTGTGATATATGATGTTAGTTTATTATTTAACTTTGCTCGGGTAGCTTCATTTTTTTATATATTTTTTTTTGCACGACTAAAAATTACAGAGCATTATTTTCGTTTTATCTTTTTACTCTTAGCGTATTTTGTTGTACCTAAAATGTAATTCTTCACATCCTCCCGAGGATCTTCATCAAGCAAGCCACACATTTCTAACATTGAATGTAAGGTACACTTCCCATCATTCTCAGCTAGAAAATTCTACAGTGAAGGATATAAGTAATTGAGCTGCGAGAATATGTAATATTTTTTTGCCTTTTTTCATCGTGTTCTGTCTTCTGTTTTACCAATATAGGCAAGATTTTTATTTCATACATAGCTTGAACCGTGGATTCGAGATGGTGGAACAGGAAATGGGTTATCGTATAATGATGCCTTATAAGCCTTTAATCTTCCAACTTCATGTGATGTAATATGCCCGGAGGAAGCAGCTGAGGTTATGGGATCTCAAGGGTCGTAGTTCGAATTACGGTGGCTGACTTATTCTTATGCTTTATTTATTTTGTAAACAAATAAATAAGCGAAATCCTTTCAGAATCACGTCTCTTCTTTTCCTTACATTGGACCGTAGAAATTCTATCGCATCCTCTGTTCATGCGGTCTCCACTAACGTTAACTTGTGCAATATATAACAAAACTATAATAGAATCTCTCATCCGTGGTTAGGTGTACCGTTCCTCTTCAAACTACTGCTTTTAGCTTAGGTTTATAAGTTACAATTTTAGGGTATTCTAATTATAGCACCTTCTATGTATTTAGTAAATAACATAAGACGCTACCGGAAATTTTGAATGATAAGTATAACAAACCAAGTAGTTGACGTATTTTGGAAAAGCCAAATGATTCAAATAGATGGATATTGGAATGTTATGTGTACAAAACCGTTGGAATCGTTGAAATCAACTAATATCGAAAATCAATTATCGCCCTTCCTTATTGGATTTCAAATTAAACAAGAATTCCAGTCCATTTTCGCGGCCAACGAAATTAATCACTTGATCAAATTCTTCATCTCCTGGACCACTGGCGATCCCCATTCACTCACTACCGCATTTCGCTAATACAGAGCGAAAGACGTCATCGCCGTTGGCGATTTCCCTTTGAAAGTTTTCACGAACGCTCCATTCCACGAGCATAGAGTGGGGGGCGACTGCGGAGGAACCGTAGCCCCACTCTGCCAGACAAATGAGGCGGAATCTGTACTAGGAAGAGGAAAAAAAACAGCACAAATCCAAACGGCATCATCATGCGGCTACGAGCTGGGACCGAGAGGACCAGGAAAATAAACTCAAAAGTAGAAAATTAGATGAATAGACAGAAGAGGTGATGTTGCCTCCCGTCTCCGGTGATTTAAATTGAGGTTATGCGCCGTTTTATTATTTTCTATTTTCACAGTCGTCGTCGCCATTGTTGTCGTGGTTGTGCACGTTTTAAGACGACAGCGACACATACCTTTAAAACACAAAAACAACCGCTTTTATTGTTTTTGAGCAGTGACACACAGCGCCGAAACGGCATCGATTGAAGAGAATCGGCGCGATGCGGCGCTTAGGTTATTTAATCGAAACTAATCCGCTTTCGCATGTTTTATGTAATCTAGTTTTCTATCGGCACCAAAGCGGGCAAAGCCGCGGCAGTGGCGAAAGAAAAACAAACCGGCACATGCTGGAAAAAGGTGAGTTGTAGCAAGAGGGGCGGCTACTTTCGCGAATGTTGTTTTCTTTTTTCCTTTTCTTTGCATAGGTTGTGAATGTGAATCAAGTTTTATTTCACTTTTCTTCGTTTTGTTTTCGTGTGTGCTGCGAAGGGAACCTTCGAGCTGTTTTTTTTTTTTTTTTTTTTTTTGCGGCATACAGTAATAAAATGTGCGAATTTCTTTAATGGTGATGAACTACTACCTACCACTACCGATTAAATACTGTGGAAATTGAATTATTTATGGAGGCATTGTTTTCCGTTTTACGACTCGTCTTTTTCGTGTTTCATACATCTCTGTGAATCATTGCTTTTTTGTTGGCGTAGAAGTAAGAGCACAACAGGAGTAAAACCTATGAATTTTAAGCGATGCGAAAAATTTCCCTCGTTTGATTTTGAGTCAAAATGAGCATGAATAATAGATGCATTATTTCGAAATTTTCTTCAATTTTTTCTCTTGTGAGGTTTATGTGTTTATGTATTTCAGCCGCATGGTAAAATAACTGTAAATTTTTTTTTTTGCTTTCATGGCTTGCAAATCTTGGACCACTTGCCGGGCCCCGAATCTACAATGTAAAATTTAAAGAAAACGGATCAATCTATTTTAACTCACCACCTCCCAACGCCTGCACGTATACTACAAGCAAAATTACCAGGCCGGTTGGATTCGTTTCTCTCACAAATAGAGTGCGGTACTGCTTGCATTCAACAACATCGTGCTTACCTGCAGAAGAAAAGAAAATGGATAAACTGTCAATAATTATCGTTAATAATGATGAGATAATTGATTATGTTAATTTAGCTCGACAGAGGAATGTTTCGTTGTTTTGATTGCAGCTGAGCAGCAAGTTCGGTGGGCGCTAAATTTTCGATCATAATAATGGGGATAATGAGTTCATTTCGAAGCGCCGTTTTGCGATATTTGAACGAAACGAGAAATACATATAAATTGTAGTAAGTTGTTGAAAACCGATTAGAGAAACTAACATAAAACGGTTGGAAGGTATATGAGCGACCCTTCATGGTTTTCTGTGGAAGAAACTACACTGGTTGGCTAAATAACATGCCCACCTTATTCTTTTCTGAACTTCTCTCATTTATTTGGTTCATATTAAGGTAAACACACTGTTGTCTTTTTAGATATCTTATTGTATATATTCATCAAAAATTTCACTTATGGAATACTGCAAAAACTGTTTTCGATAAGTGTCCATTGGAAGACCCCTCGATTGTTTATATTTTGATATTTTGACATATTTTGAAGCAAACGGCTTTTTTTCGGCACGGGAAGGATCATCTGCAACCAGACTCCGTAGAACCCAGGGTGTGGAGTTGAGGGTGCTATGCCCTTGACCCACTAAAAAAGGCTAACTTTCGGTATTACTTCAGGGCTTTGAGCTTTGAGCACCCGCTGTGTCTAACTAGTTGGGACTTTAATAGTAAGCTAATCCCTTCTGACCTACCGCAAGTCATTGCGGCGTCTGCCTGGAAGCTCTAGAACAATCTGGGAGGCTGCACTTACGGCGTTCCAGATTTCCGGCCTTGGCACATCCTCTGGACAAGATTATCCGAAGTTGTGTCTCAACCGCTCACGGCCATCATGCCGTTTCTCGCGCTGTCGAAGCACATGTTCTCCGGAGTCCTCTGCGTTCGCGCACCCAGGACACGCGGAGGACTCGGCGTGTTCGTACTTCCGCAGGTACTGTCTAATGCAGCCATGGCCTGACAGGATCTGCGTCGAATGGAAGTTAACTTCACCGTGTTGTTGTAAAACTAGGAAAATTTAAATTAACATTCCACTTGATCACTTTAAAAAAAATGAATCACTTTTCCAAGCTATCACTAGTAAACGCGAGCAAATTCCGTTAAATTCCACTATAGAAAGCTTATCGTTTGGCAGAAATGCCTATTTCGTCTGCGACTTACAGACTTCTTCAGTGCTGTGCTCGACTTGAAGAGACCGTGTCGTCGACTGACCCATCCGGATAGCCCCGGAATCAGTCGATGGGTCCAACAATCTTTGGTGGAACTGTTCCATTCTCGTTGCTACTTGACCATAGATGCGGCTCTAGTAGTCTTCCGAATACCTCATATGCCACGTCCTCTTTTATGCTGATGCCAATGGGCATTATCCCTGCTAAGATAAAGACCGCGTCGCGTGACACTGTGCGGTATGCACTGACCACTCGCAGGCGTATTAGCCAGTGCGTACTCTCAAGCTGACACAGGTAGCTCTCAAAGCGGTTGCCCACGCCGGCCTGTCATACCCGAATATGGAAAGAGCAACACTAGCCAAGAGCTTTCGCTTGCTTCCTTGCACCACCGAGCTTTACGACATCATGCGGGATAATGCCGATATAGCCATGGAAGCCTTTTTGCAGGCGTAATCAACGTGGCTAATAAAGGACAGCTTGTCGTCGATCATGACCTCCAAGTAGCTCAGTGACTGCTTTGTGGCAATAGTGCAGTTACCTGCGCTAATCGTTGCCTGTTGCTCCGATTTTCTGTTAGTTAGCTCCAGTTTCCTGAAGCCCATCCATCCCTCTACTAGGTAGAGTGAATCCTCTTCGATGGATTCTCCATAAACCTCGAGGGTGATGTCGTCCACAAAACCAGCAATCTTTAACCGGTTAGGGAACTTTAATCTCAACATTTCATCATACATTGTGTTGCAAAGCCCCGGGCCCGGGATAGAACCTTGCGGAACTCTTGCGGTGATTTCCTGACCCATTTCTGGGTTGTAAACCAGTTCACGATTCTGAAAGTAGCTTCCCAGAATCCTGTACAGGGACCCAGGAACCGGAGGCGTTGGAGCGAGCCTCCCAACTGGCCCTATTGAACGCGTTTCTCACGTTAAGGGTGACCACATTACCGTAGCGGACTCCCCACCTCTAACGCCGGAGTGATATCCCGGCGTTTTTGGTAATAGACAGGATGGCATCTACCGTTGACGTCCCTTTACGGAAGCCAAACTGATTCTTGGACAAGCCGCCCGTACCCTCCGAGTACTTTGATAACCTGTTGAGGATTAATCTCTCCAGCACCTTACCCAGCATATCCAACAAGCATATAGGACGGTATGCCAATGGATCACCCGATGGCTTCCCTGTCTTCGACAGCTATACTAGTTTCTGGCGTTTCCAGGCGTCCGGGAAGGCGCCCTCGTCCAGACATCTTTGCATCACCACCCTGAACATTTCGGGAGCCAGCAGAATAGCCGTCAATGGTCTAACAGTAAGCCTAATAGGGGCTATTCATAAACCACGTAGACTTTTGGGGGAGGTTTGACCAAAGTCTACGCTACATACAAAATTTCAAAAAATTGTATGGAGAAAAGTCTACGAGGGAGGAGAGGGGGCCTGAGATTTTCAAAAATGAGTCTACGTGGTTTATGAACCGGCCCATACCTACTTTTGGAAGTCATCCGCTGATTTTACGTAGTTATTACAAAAGTTCTTTGGTAAAAGTTCAGAAAGTCTCAATTGGCCTTGAGGCACGACAATCTCGCCGTGCCGTCATTTTGACTTTTGTACCACCCTAGTGGCCTGTGTTCTTGGCATAATGGCATGATGCCAAATCAGTCAAAAATATGCCTAGATCATCATGCTTCCTAGATGTACGTCTGGGTGTTCATTGTTTCTGGTGTAAAGAAGGGTCTGGCTATTTTTCCGTACTCGCATATTTCCTGCCATGCCACTACTTTCTTAACAAATTTCCGCGATGAAAATGGCTATCTTCGTTTTGGAGATATCCTTCTCCTCGGGTACACAGTGGTTTTTTCATCCATATTTTTTACCGTCCATGATTGGGCACCCGTAATTTTTGTCAGGGTCATTGCACAAGAATCATATAGTTTCCGGGCACTTAATTTCACAGACACTGTCTGATTTGCGATCCTTTTGAGTTTCTTCTGCTTCCGGTATGTCTTGAGTCCAAGTCGCTCTTTGGCACACATTGCGTTAGACGTCGAGGTCTATATCGAGGTTACTTGTTTGGTTGCATCCCGGATCAAACTTCTTCCTTGGCCAACCTACGAGGATGGGTCAGTTCGTCTTTGACTTTGTGAATAAAAAACAGGTTTTTGGATAATAAAATATTTTATTTTGCAACATAGTCTTCTTTGAGTTCTATACACTTTGTCCAACGTTTCTCCAAAAAAAAAAATCCCTTTAGAAAAAATAAGATTTTCTAAGGTCATCAAGATAGGTATTTGTTTGTGAGATGATTTTATCTTTGGAGTGAAATCTCTTTCCGTCGAGCTATTTCTTCAGGTTTGGGAACAAAAAAAAAGTCATTCGGGGCTAAATCCGAAGAATACGGCGGATGAGGGATACGCGATAGTCTACTATCAATTACGGAAACTGAAAGAACATGTTTAAATTTTGAAAGGAGCAAACTTACAGTGTTGCTCTTTCAGTTAAGAAGCGGGTAATTCAAAAAGTCATGGACTTATTGACACGCCCTCGTAATTAAGGTGACTTCACTCATAGTGCACCATTTGTACACAATATTTTTTCTCTGTTCCGGAGTAAGACGATCGGAAACGATTTTTTTATGGCATACTTAAATTTGTAGAAACAAAAGGACACAGTCAAATTGATTCAAAATGATTAGGTACACACTTAGAAATAACAATGTTTACACGAGACGTAACTCATCTTTGACGTAAATCGTGGAACGTAAAGCAATATGTCATATAAAACTATGTCTGTCGAAACCGAAACATACGCAGCTCGGCAAATAGTGAGCTTGTTTGAATCGATTTTCTCGTTTCTTTGTACCTAGTCTTCTGTCCTAAATTATACTTGCATATGTCGGCTTCAGGGCACCAAAATTAACACGATTTTTGACAGTGTGTGCGCTTGGATTTTATGGCATGGTCTAAAGAAATAAACAGATTTATATAACTTCAATAACGTGTCGCCATTTGTCGATTGAAATTTCATATATTTTGATGGATTCGAATCACAAATTCAAAAGAGTTGTCTGTCAAAGAGGAACAATTTTTATTGATGTTAGGAACTCCGTGGTTTGCACTGAAAAAAAATATGAATCTTAAGGCGGGCCAATCTCTGGTCGTTCAAATTCAAACTAAAGGAAATGTAAACAACGAAACTGGTCTTAAGCTTGTATACAAAGGAGCTTATTTACGCGATAACCGGCTAACATTTACATGAAATGTGACGTAAAATTATGCGAAATCTATACACTGTAAGTTTCAGAGCTCTAAGCCCGCACATGCTAGCGGCCTTTGTGCCATTATAATCAGTCAGAAGCGACGAAAAATGGAATTCACTCAAACAAATCTTTCGTTGACTTGCGTATGTTTTGGTTTCGGAAGACATAATTTAACAAAGATTTTTGAAATCTTTGTTTGCGTTCCTCGATTTATGTCAAACGTGAATCAAATCTCTTCGAAGGGTATCTAAGAGTGTAGGTCAAAAAGACAAAAACTACAAATTTTCAACATTTCTATAATTACATGAAATTTGAAGGTACAAAACATACATTTTCAGATGTTCAGCTATTATTTCGAAACCTCATAAAAAATGTTTTCAGTATTAAATTAAATGTTTCAAAGTGTTTTGTCAATTTACCATTTATGTTTATTTATTTTTACAAAAATATTTATTTCCTACTGCAAATGAAGTATGAACACAATTTGCTATAAAAATTGAAATCCGTCCGATTCTAGAATACGGATGAACTAGTTTGATATTCAACAGGCAAAATGCGGATTTATTTTGCAGAAGGAAATGTTCCACCAATGAACGGAACCGAATAATAATCGACATACAGTAATAAATATACCGGACAAGGGAGAGCATTCCGAGCGCAAGAAGGCACGGCCAGGCAGCGATTAATACACTTGGGAATTTCGGGCGCTTCGGATCGTTCGTCCGTAACGAGCGGAAGTTTACGCTGTGTCACAATGCCGTTCCGAGGGTCGTTTTTCCATCCATATAACCATTCTTTGAGAGGAGGAAAAAGTAAACGGCAAAGCATCGTTTAATCAAAGCGAAAGAGATTCTGGCGGGGATTACGGGT
Organism: Aedes koreicus; assembly: GCA_024533555.2. Classification (NCBI taxonomy): domain Eukaryota; kingdom Metazoa; phylum Arthropoda; class Insecta; order Diptera; family Culicidae; genus Aedes; species Aedes koreicus. The sequence goes on from JAHHFK020006016.1 coordinate 88,124, forward strand.
GCTTGGCTGCTGCTCTGCGGTGGAGGTTCGAAAGAAATGGGGGAAAGAAATATGGCACAAATTTTGGGATGTCTGAAGAGGAACGGCAAGTAAAAGGAAATCAAAACTTCCTTTCGACTTTTTTTTTTTCTAGGATGGCTTATTGGATAGGGTTCCGTAGTTTCCGACGAACTTTGAGATATTGAGAGGTTGAAATCTGGTAGCCGTGTTCTTAAGGCGAAGGACCGCCAGAAAACTGCTGACAGAAGTTGATTTTGTTGCTGTTGCTGTTACTCCCAACTCCGTCCATAGCCTGAAGCGTCACCACGGAGGAGAAGCAGGTGATACTTTATTCCCTCTATTATATTATTTTCCCTTTGGCTGCGCTGCTTGGAACGCCACAATCTGCCACAGCCATTTCAACGCCTTGCTAGATGCTGATCTGAACTCTTCGAATGGGGGCGAGGAGCAAAGACGACAACGCAGCACCTTTCTTCCTTCATTTCGCCCATTTATGTGAGGGTACTTGCGCCACTTTTTCCTGGTGCGTTTTTCCATCCAAAGTATGCTTTCTCTCTCTGCCGCTGTCTTCGGTGATGGGTGTAGAAGCAGAAAAGAATCACGTTTCATCCCCGAACGAACAGCGTGGGGTCGCGATGTGGAGTGACGGAAAATCGATACTCTTCTTACAGTCAGTGAGGGAATCTTTCAGGAAAGCCAACCAAAAGCTCGGTTGATATTGTTTTCGTAGGTGGGGAATGGGCGTAAAATTTCCTTTATCGTTATGGAAGCACGATTGAACAGGCCGAGAATGATGATGACACAACTGTTATTCCCAGGAACGATTTCCGGCCGGAGGAATTAATCTTTGATGGCACAATTTCCAAAACCGATATTCCAGGACACATTCGGACATAGCAATGCTGAATTGGATAAATGGTACAGAGGACGGAGATGTGTGTATCGAAATGGAAGCGAGCATTGAACTGTCTGGCACAAATCCTTCCGTTCGTTCGATAAAACCAAGTTCTCCGTACCGACCGACGTGATCCTTTTTCCAGTGCTCCGAGATGTGGAAGGACAAAACAAAGAACCGCATCCATCTCTACGACTTCTGCCTGTGGGGTTGTGGCAGCAAAGCCAGAAAGGAGTAGCAGCATCACACAGGCAAAGGACAAATATTGAAACAGGGAAACAGGATATAAATAAAATAAATATATTAAGACACCCTCTGACAAGTCTTTGGCATCCTGGTTAGATGGAGAATCTCGCAGTCGGTAGAATCCTATCAGCTCCGGCGTGTTGGGAAAACTTTGCAGACCAATATTCAATGGTAGAGAGAGAGAGAGAGAGAGAGACACAGAAAATGGAAACGCTTCACACGCCGCATTTGTTTCGGTACCAACCAGTTGACGGACTCTTACTCGGCTTGGTTAAAGGTTTTGAATTTCGAATCGAATCAGAAGCGACGACGACGAGCGAGCGAGACCACCCATCGAGGGACATAGGTCGTGTTTGGACGACCTCCATCGGAGCGTATGTGCGTGGATGAAGCATTTCGATACACTCTCTGACTGTGAGGGCATACAAACACATATTTCTCGAAACTTTCATGTCGTTTTACTTTCCCGGGGGTCCTGGGGGTGCATAAAAAAACAAATTTGAATCTACCTTCAATCATTTAACCGCATTAAATGAAGCTTTAAAATTTGTTTGAAAGGATTCATCATATTAGAATAATTCCATTCGGATCATTTGATTTCAAATTTAAATAACCATTCGCAATTTTTGCATGATATAGGGTAACTGATCCTATATCAATCTCATATCATTGTTCCAATATTCATCCTACGCTGAATCAAGAGATTTGAGACGGAAAAGATTGGTTTGTTTCTGTAATAATGTTTGCTTGCGTTGTATAACAAACAACATTTCAAACCGACATATTTTGATCTCGAGCTGGGTGAATTGGGAAGTGAAGAGATTAATGATTCTGCTTATTTCAGATGACCAAACGATTTAAATATTGAAATTGAACTTTGAATTAGGAAAATTTAAACTAACCTTTCACTTGTTCACTTATAAAAAGTTGAGCCTTTGACACTGAAGAAGTCTGTTAAAGGCCGTTCACACCAAAATCCGGACATACAAAAAATATTTTAGAAAAACAACAGCATGTTTTTGATTCATAATATTTATTTCATTTAATAGATAAATGTGATACTCAACAGAACTGCATATAGATTTATATGGATTTATTTCCATAAGCTGTTGCGCTCACTTTCTTATATTGAATTCATTTTTGAACTTAGGTTGAAACTAGTTCCAACCTGCGATACCCGATCTTATTGTCAGTGCAAACCTCAATCCTATACGACTTACAAATAAAACCATACACATTGACGTTCAACATACAACAAGCCGACCCAATTTTTATACCCGATCCAGTTTGGAACTGGATCAAAAACGAATTCGCTATTATTCACTCCTTTCATCAATCTTTGCACGGTGTCCTTGTCAATTTTCTTCGAAGCAGTAAGCCACTTAGAACGAAATTCTTGGATCGTTGATACCTCTACACCAAGCTTTTTGAGGTTTCCCTTGACCATTGACCAGTATGTTACAATCGGGCGGAGCTGTGGACAATTTGGTGGATTACAATCCTTGGGAACGTAAATAACGTTATTTTGCTCATACCAAATGATTTTATCTTTAGCGTAAATCTGACCAGAACAAGGATTGAGTCGCATGTTTTCTCAGAAAAGGTAAAAGCCGCTTTTTGAGGCATTCTTGCCGGTAAATCTCAGCGTTTACGGTACCTGTGGTCACGACAATCTGAGATTTTAGCCCACAGGAACAGGGTGTTTCGATCACAATTTGGACAAACAGTAATTTGTGTGAGTCGATCAAAGTTTTTATTAATAAGTTACTATTTAATTGTTTTTCAAGTTCAGTTAATACAGAAAGAATACAGGAGAAATATTCCTAACTAAGTTCGGTTCCTTTTTACCGAATGCGAATTGCCGGGTCTTTCGTTTAACACCTGCCATAAGATTTTGTACAGTCTCCTTGTCCACTTGATTCGCCGCAGAACGCCAGTTTGCCTTGAACTGTTTCTCGCTCACAACAACTGTTTGAGTCTTTTTAAGGTTCCGCTTGGCGATGGCCCAATATTGTTCGATTGGGCGGACCTCTGGCGTGTTGGGAGGGTTCTTGTCCTTGGGCACCACTTGAACGTTGTTGACAGCATACCACTCCATGGCTTTTTTTCCGTAATAACAAGATGCCAAATCCGGCCAAAATAGAACGGAACAATTGTGTCGCTTCAGGAAAGGCAGTAGACGTTTTTGTAGGCACTCGCTCAGATAAATTTCCTGGTTGACGGTTCCGGTCGCAATGTAAACGTTGCTCTTGAAGCCACAGGTACAGATGGCCTGCCACACCAGATATTTATTCACGTACTTTGACAGTTTAATGTGCTTGAAAATATCTGCCAACTCTCCCCGTCCGGTTGCCGTATAAAATTCCTGTCCAGGAAGCTGTTTATAATCGGCCTTGACGTAAGTTTCATCGTCCTGTACCACGCAATCAAACTTCGTCAGCATCGTCGTGTACAACTTTCGCGATCGTGCTTTGGCCGACGTGTTTTATTTATCGTCGCGATTAGGAGTCACCACTTTCTTGTAAGTCGACAGTCCAGCTCGTTGATTAGCTCTATCCACGGTTGAAGGCGCCACTACCAGCTTCTTTGCGACATCTCGGACGGAGAGGTTGGGGTTCCGCTCGAAACAGCGGGCAACTCTTTCTGTCGTCGCTGTGGCCTCCGGCTTTCGATTTCCCCCCGATCCAGCTTTCCTGGCTGTTGATTTAGCCACATTCAACAATTTCACCAACCTTGCGTGAGTGTAGTTTGGATTTTCGCCATGCACGTGCAAAATTTTGATGCGTTGCTTCTCTTCCTTCGACGACATTTTGATAACTGAAGTGCTAATCTCAAAATCAAAATAGAGGCATGATGCTACACGCACATATCTTCAAAATGAGGAGTGTGCAAATTTTTTTAATGCACGATGAAAGGAAATGCGTCCAGTTTAAGTCGACCAAATTTTGATCAAAACACCCTTTATAGCACGCATGATGAATTGAAAGTTAATGATTGGTGTATTTATAATTATCGGAACAGTCTATAGTAACATTTCAAGTCTGTGAGCAAATAAAAATTTATTGAAGAGTAAAAAAAAATGCCTAATCGCTTTTGGAATTTTCGAGCCGCTATTCTGAACTACATCAGCGATATTCGATGCTCTTTAAAGTGATGGTCGCAAGAATACTAAAATAGCCATCATGGCCGATTTGCATGCTAAATTATTAAGACTTGTGTACTGCAGTGCAGCAAGATTCCTACTAAAGTTGGGCATGTGAAATCTTTGCAGTTCCTTTGGTTTGTGCCATTGAAAATTTGAAGTGCCGATGCATTTTTGAATTCCGCCGACCTTCACCTTAAATTTTTGGTCAACAAAATTGTTCTGTTCGAATCTCGAATGGAACGAATTTTGTGAAAAACACGAAAAGCAACGGGCAACCAAATATAAAAAAAAAAAAAAAAAAAAAAAAAAAAAAAAAAAAAAAAAAAAAAAAAAAAAAACCAATCAAAAAAAAAAAATTTTTACAGTGTGTCTCACAATAGGTGTCACCTTTTTTCAGTCTTGGTTTATTTCAGCTGGGTAATTTTAACAGCGGAATTGATTATACCCGTTTTGAGTGTATTCTTTTGACAGCTTATCGCTGAAGATAAATAAGCAATTCCGTTTGTTTATATTTATCAGCTACCATGGAAGCCATACGGGAGCATGTTTTAAAATTATATTTGCTAAACCTTAGACCGTGTCAGATATTCCATAGCCTTAAGCAGTTCGGGTGGGTAAGCGTTTTGTTTTTCGTACCTTGAAACGGTTCAAGGAAACTGGAAATGTCCATATTCAACACAAAGGAGGTGCCAGACGAACTGCCAGAACGAAGAAAAAGATCAAATATGTGAGGGAGCGAATAAGACATAATCCGGCCGTATCTGGCCGTAAATTGAGCAAACAATTTCAAATGTCCCCTGCTTCAATGAACAGGCTCCTCAGACATGATCTGGAATGCAAGCCGTACAAGAAACAACGGGTTCACGGGTTGACGGAGCGTCAAAAGCAAGCCAGGGTCCAAAGAAGCAGAAATCTTTTGGTTCGGCACGGTGGCTGCGAGATTTTATTTTCGGATGAAAAGCTCTTCCTCCTTCAGACGTCATACCGTCATAATCAACAAAATGATCGTGTGTATGGCAAAAGTCTTGCCAATATTCCAAGAGATAAACTAGCTGTAGAACGCTATCAGAATGTATCGAAAATCATGGTATGGGGCGCCGTTTCACGAAAAGGAAAACTTCCTCTTCTTTTCATAGAACCTAACGTAATAATCAACACTGAATATTACATCGAGCAGATTTTGAAGAACCATCTGCTTCCTCATGCTTCAACGCTGTGTGGGAATACACCATATTGTTTCCAACAGGACTCGGCTCTAGCTCACAAGGCAAAGAAGACACAAGCGTGGTGCGCGGAAAATTTGCCCGATTTCATCACTAGCGAAGAATGGCCTGCATTTTCACCGGATCTCAACACACTTGACTACTTTGTTTGGGGTTATATGCTTCAACATATAGGCCCTGCGAAAGGGCTTACTTTAGATCGATTCAAGAAACCTTTGGTTGATATTTGGGACCAAATTCTTCAGGAAATCGTGCGTGCCAGCTGCGATGGGTTTACAAAGCGTTTGCGCAAAGTTATCAAGGAAAAGGGCGAGAGATTCGAATTGAATTAATATGGTTTATTTCTATAACATGTATCTTTCAAATGAAAAATAAATGCTATGATTTGGTTGATTAGTTTTGCGGTAATCCCATTTTGTTTTAGTGACACCTATTGTGAGACACCCTGTAGAGACTAGCATTAAAATAGTGACTAAGTCTCTGAAAAGAGACCTGGCTGATAGTCTTGTTATGTGAACCTGAATCCGGGATTTTTTTTGTTTTTTATTTTATTTTGTTGTTTTTTCTCATGGGGAAAATTGGAGGTGAATAAATTTTTCGTAATCCGAGAGAGAGTTTTTTTGTGTTTGTTTTTAAACGGAAGGGAAAAGGGGAAGGAAGGGTTGGGTTTTCCAAAAAAAAAAAATTTGGGGGTGGGAAGGGGGGGGGGGGGGGGGGTTTGTTGGGTGGGTGGGGGGGGGGGGTGGGTTGTTTTTTTAATGCACAGTATTCCATTGCGAGGATATCGCTGCAGGCCTTCTTCTACAGATGACTGTTTTTACGACCTCTTAATTTTATTTGTCAATTCAACTGTATGGAAAGACAAGGTTTTCTTGTAGTTTTTATGTTGAATGCCTCTTTTTTTTTTCTTTGCTATTTAACTTTTAAAATTTGTGGGTATTTTGGAATTTATCCTTTTTCTGACAAAATATTCAGCCACGAGTAAAATAAATGGGAAATTGAATTGAAGAGTAGACTCCGGCACTGACTGGACGTGTGGACCTTCAAAACATATATATCGAGCGTGGTTTGCTAACCACAGGCCCCATTAGTTTAGATCTGTCCGCAGTGTTGTTGGCTCCAGCCAACCAAGGTCAACTACGAAATTGGCGGTGATGATGAAGATGGTGCATCATTTTTCCACCGTACTGTCACAAACTAGATTCGATTAAGAAAATCAGATTGAATTTGATATTATAGAGACTATTATTTAAATAGTAGATCCACTCGATTAAGACGGAGCTAAAGTATGCATGTGCGACAACCGTGCTTTTGCATTTAATGCGTTTCTTTTGCTAGTTCTTTACCACAAAAACAACGTGTTTTCTGGTTCTCTGAGTTAGAATTGCCGTCTTAAATATATTACTTTTTTCAGAGATTTGGCCTTCTTTCACATGAGCTATCATTTACAATTATATTTATCAGCTGATCGTTGGCCCTACAAAAACTTCTTCTTTATTTTGCTTCTTTAATTTGTTGTACTAGTTGTTAGCACTTTCTTCGCTTCACTGAATCACAATAGATTTCTTCTTCTTCTTCTTCTTAACATAAGTCTTTGAGTTGAGTTGTTAACGTTTGTTTTGGTGTTTTTATTCTTCATTCGATATAGATTCCGTGTTTTTCGTGAAGTAAACTATTCCGGAGAATGTTTAGCGGATTGTTATATTTTTAAGTATTATTCTAAGGCTTGCTTCATTTAGAATTGGAACAAAGTTTTGCTCATATTGTGGCGCTCCTGGTGGACGGATTTGGAAGTTCTTGGCGCCCACGTGTCGGGAATTTTGTCAGCTTCACGTATGTATTTTTGACATTCCGCAAATCGACTGTACTTTGTAAACAAATAACATGGAAGCCGAAAGAAGGGAAAAAATTGTGCACAGTTATTTGGAAAATCCATTGTGGTCTACATCTAGGCTAGCTAAACAGCTGAAATTGCCCAGAAATACCGTATGGCGCGTTATCAAACGGTATAAGGAAACATTGACGACGATTCGGATGCCTCAAGCCAATCGTCGGAGTGGAACTGTCGACCGGAAACTGCGTGGTAAGATTTTGAAGACGATTAAGAGGAATCCCAATCTGTCGGACCGTGATTTGGCCAGAAAATTCGGTGCTGCCCATAGTACCGTGAGGAGAACTCGACTCCGGGAAGGAATCAAGTCGTATCGAGCTAGCAAACAGCCAAATCGGACCATAAAACAGAATAGTGTGGCCAAAATCCGTGCTCGGAAGCTATACGACCAGGTGCTAACCAAGTTCGACGGGTGTCTTCTGATGGACGATGAAACCTATGTCAAGGCTGACTTCGGGCAAATCCCAGGTCAAAAATTTTACTTGGCAACGGCTCGGGGGGATGTTCCAGCCAAATTTAAATTTGTTTTTGCCGACAAATTTGCAGGAAAATTCATGATTTGGCAGGGCATTTGCAGCTGTGGCAAAAAAACGAAAGTTTTCGTTACAAATAAGACAATGACGTCGGAACTATACCAAAAAGAGTGTCTCCAAAAACGAATTTTGCCGTTCATTCGATCCCACGACCATCCCGTAATGTTTTGGCCAGATTTGGCAAGCTGTAATTACAGCAAAGTCGTTCAAGAATGGTATGCAGAGAAAGGGGTCCAGGTTGTTCCGAAAAACCTTAACCCACCCAACTGCCCCCAGTTCCGCCCTATTGAGAAATACTGGGCAATCATGAAGAGGAGACTCAAGGCAAAGGGAAAGGTTATCAAAGACATCAATCAGATGAAGACCTGGTGGAATAAGATAGCTAAAACGATGGACGAAGAAGGTGTGCGCCGCCTAATGAGCCGTGTTACAGGAAAAATTAAAGAATTCCTTCGAAACCGTGACGAATAATTTTATCCGTATTTTTTCTTAAAAGTATGAAGAAAACGCTACATTTGTATGAAAAAAGATCTTGAATTCAATAATAAATAACTGAAATACAGGCAATTGTTTTTGTTCCAATTCTATCTGAAGCAAGCTTTATGTTATGGAATCAATGCTAATTCACCTTCGATAGCACTCAGCAATTAACAAACATATTCAATTATTAAGTTGTTCAACTAGGATTTTTAAAACGACCAAATCTACTAGTGAATATCGTGACGTTACCCTTAATCTCCCTAGCAGCACACTTGTTGCAAATTGATTGAATCAACTTCAATTTGACTAAATTAGGTCACAATAAAGTTGCTGTTACTAATTAAGTATGACGGTTTGGTGTTGCTTGGGCTATCTCTTTTTCTGTTTCCTCATGCGCTGTACATTCGGCTCGAAATTGTCAACTTCACCGCTACCGTGTATGCTGGATCTGACGTCCCTTGTGGTATCATGTTGTTGTGTAGTGATGCAATTAGGAGGGCAAATCCTCTGACAAGTTATCTTTCACCGCCGTACTTGTATTCTTAGACATTCTTCTATTTTCAGAGAGCGAGTAATGGCGCTATAACCATAAGCCATATGAGGCTAGGGCTATAGTTAATGCTTAGGTCCCAACCCTTTGAAGAGAAATGGAGCATCACTTAACCTTCTTAGACTAGATGCTCCCTACGACCATTTTAAATAAATGTTTGTTCTGTACACCAAACAGGGCATTCTGTTTAACTATTCTCTCCGACTATTCATTTCCATTTTCCTTAGATATCTACTGAAGGCTACGTGGGTTCCCCATGTCTTCTTAAGGTGGATATCAAATCCTCCCTATCTACAACGGTTTCATGGCCAGGTGAGCGATCGAGGAGTATCTTCGTGAAGATTATTGCGCTAAGAAACGTATCTGTAACTGAATACGTTTCATAGTGACATGCAATGTCTCCAACGAATTATTCCTCATCGTAGCTCCATCCACAAGGTGTGCAAACGTCAATGCTAATGCTAATGCTAAATTTTGGAATTTGTCCTTTTTCTATCTTTCGGCCTTTGGATCTTTCCGTGATTTTGGTTTTTAGACCTTTCAGCATCTTTAGCCTTGTGATAATTCTGGGCATTTCTGCCTTATGATTTTCAGTACTTCGGGTTTGGATATATGATCAATTATCCATCATCAAATTCTTAGATTTTCATAACAGTACAGTAATGCTTGAACTAAGTTAACAATTAAGACAAATTTCTGATAGCAGATTTAGATTTAGATAATCAATAAATTTACATTTCAACTAAAACTTCTTCTTCGGAAGGGAAGTAAAGCCGTTTGTCCCGGCTCATGTGTTGGTGAGTGCGATATGTAGGGTCCAGGTGGTGGAGTCGTCTTCCTGGCGTCGGTGGTTGCCGTGAGGAAATAAACATATAAAAAGAAACTTCCAAACCAACTATCTACGAATTTACATCAATTCTGACCAGTGCGTTTCGACTCAATGCAATTCATTTGCCGATCACTCATGCCAGAAGCTGATTTCAAAGTATCATGTATGATGGCGTCGTTCTACATATTTATTTTCATAAATTTGTCTGAAGGCGTGAGAACGAAATATCTGAAAATTCAAATGATATTCACCATTCAATAACATTTGAATATAACAGTAAATATAACCCTTTCGATATTACAGTTAGGACTAAGTTGTTCAAATACTCAAGAGATACAATTTCATCTCTTACTATATTCAGAAAGTCAGCTTCTGAAACAAGTAACCGGGAAACTTCTCCAACTGAGCCGAAACAACTATTTACAGAAGAGATCCTGACTCAGATCCAGATTTACCTTGTTGAATATAAACGGAACGAAAACACTAACCAATCACCATTAAGGCACTGACTGCAATCATCCCGATCACCCCAAAGCAAACAAATTCATCCCTCTCCCAACAGTTGTTCACAATAATTGAAAAGTTATTTACAATCCATTATAACAAATAGAGCTGGGCACTCAGGAGAGCATTCCAACAATAGCAGCGCAAAACAACTCAATCATGATAATACATGTTAAATGTACTGAACCGACCTTGCCTTCTTACACGTCGCGACGGTTGGGGAGAATGGCGGCAGTGCCCCGCACTTGGTGGAACATTAATTTACAAGCCATTTCGATGCAAACTACAATCATTCGTCACTGAGCCGAGATTCTGATGTGATTATCGGTAACCGGTAGAGCTACACTGGGCTACACCATCAAGGACTTTACACCAATTACCATCATATGTACTTGTACACGCTCCGCGAAGAGCGGTGGGGCAACCTTTCTCCTCTCGCAGTTCAAGGGCGTAGCACCCTCCAGGAGAAAGGGACTCCGCGTTATGATTATATGTACTCAAAGTTCCGTTAGAGAACGCCACCGCGCCGCCGGGGAGGTGTTGAAGGTCGGCGAGTTGTACTCAGCTCTGTATCCGAGCGTAGTTGAATAATAATTACTGGCCTGTGTACGACGTGGAAATGTTTAAGATTCAAGGTCAGCCACACGCGCGCCAGGTTCGAGTATGGGTGCACAACACGGGAGCGGGTGCGCGAGCGGGGCGATTAGCTGGAATTAGAATTTATTCAAGGTCGGTTACCGTAGCGATAGCCGGGTGTAACTTCGTTCGTTGCTGCTGCGGAGGCGGACTTCGACGGGGAATCGTATTGTTGTAATTCTGAGGAATATTTACGTGTGGTGAGAGGGACCGGGCAGATGTCTTACGGTACCACCCTATCGGTGCAAAGCGAACTACTCAATCGCTCTCTCTATCTCTCTACCTTTCCATCTCTTAATTTAATTATTTCTCATACTCTTCAATTTTCGATGATCAATCATCGAAGAGAAAGAGCGAATGTCATTCGATGACGGCGATGATGATCATGACGGTACTGATGGGTGAAGTGGTGTAAGTGCCAGAGAGCTTCAACAATAACGATATAGTAGTGAGTGGCAGTGAGTATGTAACAATTGAAGTGTAAAGAGAAGGAAAGAGAACTGACTCTCTTTTTTTTATTACATCGGTTGAAGTGAGAGAATTAGTAATGAAGCGAATATGTATGCATGAGATAGAGTGAGCGAACGAAGTACGAACGAATTAATATGTACATATACATTTTTTTTTCATTGACACACTTTGAGCATTAAAAACTATGTTAAATTACATTACACATCAATATTTATTTTTGTTATGTATTTTCTGGTATGAAAATGAAAACACGGAGGCAGTGGTTGCTGAAGAGCGAAAGGATTTTCTGATATGTGGGTCGGAAGCAATGCATTAATTTCAACGGCGTGTATAATCTAGTACTTCTGTGGTCTAGAACGCAGTGGGCGTCGCTTTGATGATGGATTAATTAATGAGCTGTTAATCAATGGGCCTGATTCGAGTACGGATGATGAAATGTGTTTCCATTTCAGCCGAAGCCACATACGTGAAATGCCCGAGCCCCAATTAATCATTCATGATAGGATTTTTTGTTTCGAACCCCGAATAGTGTACCATGTCGCGACATGGAAATGAGGTCAGGAGGTCACGAGTTCGAACCGAGGCGCTATCGCTTGCATTTTTTACACTCCTTTTTCGTCGTCATCCTCGCCGCCGTGTAAGTGACGGTCGCTTTCACAAGCTTGTCCAAAAAAACAATCTTATAACTTATCTTGCGACACTAAACACACATCTGCCGATAGTCATCGAACAATCGGTCACTCACCAGCCGCTTGTCTCTCCCCCCCTTGCGGACTCCTTCACCCTAATCAGTCATACATGGTTTCGGCGATGGACGACAGAGACATAAAGCGAGCGAACGAGAAGGCTACTTTAGTGGTGCAAGTAGACAGCAGCGGTATTTATGCAAGATTTCAGTCCTCCTTTCCCCTTCGTTCAATTATACCCCCCCAAAAAAAAACCTTACAAATCAGTCTTGTGAGTAGGTTTCGGTTTCGGTCCGGTTCGTTTCGGTGCCTGACGGTTGGTTGTGGCGGTGAACCTAATTTCGGCGTTCACGCTCTGCCAGCAGTACTTGCAGACACTGTAGAGGGCGCTTTCGAAATCGCACATGTGTTTCTGTTTTGTTTCGCCGTTTCTTGGTTTTTTATTGGTCCCCCGCCAATCACCGACCCCTCCCTCATTTCGCGAAAAGTAGCGGACGTGACACACCGACAATCGGGTGAAACTTGAGCGGAGAGATCACTCTGAGTCTGATGGCCGTGTGTCAGATCAAGAAGAGGTGTCCGGCGATCGATGGTGGTCACACACCGGTCCGGTCCGCGTCGTATAGGTAAGTAGGTAGGGCTCAGTCTTCTCGTCTCTCGCTCTCTATTGAGGTTAATATTTATAAATCTATGTTGATGTCGGAGGCCTCGGAGCTGTTCAGGCCGAGATAGATTAAATTCAATCTTTCGTATGTATTCTCGGCTGGCGGCGCGATCTCGGCGTCCGCAGAGCTACGGCGGGGAGACTCGTTGTTGAAGGTGTTTCGTCACTTGAAAAAACACAAAACTGTGCCGTAGAAAAGTAGTCTGAGCTCTAATAGCTGGTGACTGCCAGAGTATGTAGCATATCGAGCAGAGGTGACGTAAAGGCCTACGTACATAAGTACACACACATACACACACATGAGCGCGCGTTAGCGAAGGCGATCGAATTGGTGAAAAGGTTTCCAACATAGTCCGTGCCGCAACGCAGCGATACGTTTTCCCTTCGGTTCGAGTAGGCAAACGGTTTCGAGGGCAATTCGAGAGAGTGTTGTAATCGTCGTGAAAGGCGAGTTGGAAAAGCGTTTCTTTTGAACCAGGCGATTGCTAATAGACCCACGACTATGGACGCGGGCTAGATGATTGACAGGCGCGTTTTGCGAGAAACTGTCGTAGAAAATGGAAAGTATCACGTAGATACTGGGGCGTCGGTAATTGTGCGGTGATATGGAGTGCCGTCAGGTCACCACTCTGGAGGTACACTCGATCGAGGCGTTATCGGATGATGCATGTTCGATCTCATGGATCATCATTCGATCAAAGTGAAATATAGAAAATCAAACCAGAAAGTACTGCCACACTAAGGGATGTTTCTATCGAGTTAGGGAAAATTGTGAAGCGAATTTATAAAGGCTGACAGTTCTGCTTCTGAGTTGTTATTGTTTTACAGTTTTGAATTTCTAAGGTGCATACTGTGCATGCTGGGAGGACTCCATCAACTGAAATCTCGCGGGACACGAGAAAAGAGTTCACCACTGTTGATCATTGATTCTTGTATGGCCACTCAAATTTCGGAATTAATATTCACAGTTCGATTAAAACATCCCAAATAACATTGCAAGTTTTATCGAAGTTATACAGAAGCAAATCTTCAAGCTTCATTGTTGTTTCGGATAACTATTGAAACGAATGTTGGGATTTAGTCATTTGCAATCTAGCGCCGATTCCTCAGAACGGTTCACGGTTCACACCAAATTCCAAGCATGACAAAATTGGGATCTCAAGTAGGACTTGCCTCAGAAGCCTTGCGAATGCAGCAAACAATTTATCAAACAATTGTGTGTGTAGTTCACAATCCCAAGCAAGGTGTTCTCTCACGTTTTAGAACGAAATACGTTCCGAATCCTGAGCAACATATGCGGAAAATCTTAGCATGCTGTGAATCTCTAATAACACCTGTTCATAATCCGAAGAAACATTTTTTTAAAACCTCTTGAATGTTTAAAAAGTTTTGTATTTCATGATTTATTCAGAATGCCGAGCAAAATTTACTTTGCATTCGGTACAAAATCTAAACAAGATTTCCAAGATATGATTCCATGCTGGAGATTGGAGGATTTATACGCATAATTTTAACTGTGTTTTTGGTATGCTTTCGTAAATTTAGATTTTTGCAATATTTTATTGGCACAGTCAATATTCAAAACCACGAAACGCCACTAAGAAATTACCAGCTGATCTAGCAAGAACGAGGTAGCGAACATGGGCGGTTAATTAAGCTCGTACTTAATTCTCTATTTATTCTTCGTTTATTTATTCCGGTTTTATACATAACAGTCTACGAGTTTTACATAACAGTCTACGAATACAACTTATTACCTTACGATAACCAAGTTACAGATTAGAACTAAGTTCGTAAAAGTCCTGATTTCCAGAAGTAGGATAACGGGATGAATGTTAGCCTAGCTCCTTGATTCGGCCCATGTATATGCGATAGATTCAGTGATAATCGGCAAATTCATGTTGGCATCATGATGATCAAATTATTTTGAAGCAGTTGAGACATTATTCATCAATTTATAGTTAAATACTTGAGCGAGATTCTCGTTTTCTCACTTGTTTTAGCTGTCATGGTTAAGCTGACTGATACCCTCATGATCTTCAAATGACCTAAATTTAGGTAAAAATTGAATCGGTATGCCTAATAATGAATTCTAGACATACAGAAAATTATCACGCGTAATAAATTGACTGTTTATGCAGAAAAATGATCAATGATCTCACAAGAATACCGTGGACCCACTTTTAGGGACACATTTTATCCTTTGATATTGATAAAGTTTTCAATGGAAATATATGATTATGGGTTGTAAATTTTCCAAAGGGATTATCAAAACCCAGTCCCAAGCAACAAAACTTACTTAGTGGAAATTTTAATGTTTTGAAATGGAATGGTCGATTGATCATATGTGAAAATCATTGAGTTGTGATAAAGTAGTTTAATTTTAATTTGTTTTGTGAAATTTGGTGCTGAGTGTAGCGAATATAACTTTAAATTGAATGCCTGAGGAGATAATAAAAATAAACTTTACGGTGATGCTTTTGAACAAGAATCCTTACACTGAAAATTAATTTTAGTTCATATTACGAAATCGAAGGTAGAACTAACGAATCTATTCGTTGTTTTCTGCAACGAAACTGATTTGTTGTTTTTAAGAAGAAACCTTCGTAATTAATGGCACACTCGCAACTGTCAAAAGCAAGAAGCTTTTTTTGACACAGAAAGAACATTCGTGCATTAGACGAAAACAACACAAAGTGCTACGAATATTTTGTCACAAATTTAAAAGAAGGGTCTCTCTGGTGGTTGCATGAATGACTGACAGATCTACTATATCGACTCAAAATAAAATTGAAAAAAAAAAGCGCTACCACGTGGGGTTGTCCAGCGATTTTTTTTAAATGTTTCTGACATGGGATTCGTTCCTGTATTTTCTGAAAGAGCTGTTACTGAATCCGTGGTTGATCTCACTAGGCCATGGTGACTTGTGAGAAGATACTTGATTAATGAGCATGATGCACGCCGTGTCCGAAGCGGCATATTATGTAACTCCAATGCACCTCGGGATTTTCTTCACCAAAAGTTAGGGTACATTCCAAACTTTCGAATAACGTTTGTTTCAACATATTCTATCGGGGAAAAATATAATTATTTTTTTTTAGCATTCCCAGCCAGAAACGCTAAAAACAATATTGATATGTAAGTTTCTACCAAAGATAACATTTTTCATAAAAAAAATCCTAAAATTTCCTGGACTAATTTTCTATAATATCAATTTAATTTAAAAAAAAATCATAACATGTAAACGATTATTCTGATCAAAATGTCGTCTAAAAAGAGGCTGTAGGTCATTAAGTGTTCTTCAAGAAAAAGATACACAGAAATAAAAAAATAAGTAAATTCATGCTAAAAAACACAAAACATTGATTTTTTTATTTTTTTTTTTTAAACTTGAAGCTAAATCCTCTAATCTGATAAAAAGTTTAAGACGGTCACTTCTTTAATTTTTTAAATTTTTGTTTTTAAATTTTTAGTGAAATCACGTATTTTCTTATTTAACTTTATCAAACATAGACTCTACGTACTGGTTTTTAATAAAAGAGCACATAAAAACTTTTTTCGTAAACCCAGCCGTTCTGAAGTCATTGCGAATTTTATTAAAAGCAAATTTTGTTGCAACAATATTTTCAGCCATTTTCAAATGTGAGTCGCGATTGTCGACAAAAAAAATGTATGTTACATGATAGATTATTGAATAAGAAACAAATCTTTCTCAGACATGGAGGCTGTCAGCTTTACCAGTTTCTGTTTAGACGGAACGTATCTCGCTTCCTGATGCTATTTGAAGTAAATGATCAAACTAAACAAAACGGTTAATATTCGGGTTTTTTTTTTCTTCTGTATGAGCCTTAAACCACTGTGATCATTAGTTAGATCTATTGTGGAATATTCCAATTTGATATGTATGCTCTGTCATTTCGTTCTATCACAATGAATATGAATGCTGGTCACACTATGACTTGGCATATCACTCCAAGCAGGTATGACTACTTTTATAAAGTTCCTTACCTTGTTTGGTTCAGTAGACCATATCTCGTTTGGCATAAGGACGGCCTTTAAATAAAGCACTGCATTGACTCAGTAAACGTTCCGAAGTTTTAACTTCAGAATTACAGAAGCAACAAATATCATCTGCCAGCTTATCTATATTTTTAAGATGTTATCTACTCGGACTATTTCCGGTCAACAGACCAGTCAGCGTACTTAGCGTAGCTTACTCTGTTTTATTCAAACTGAGTAAGCTGAGTGTGATTCTTTTACAAGGTGTAATGAATTGTTTTGATTGTCGTGATGTTGAAACAGCCCTCCAATCGGCATCAATCATCGAGGAATCCCAGGTTCTGAGCTCTGATTTTAAGCAGGATGTAGATACTTCACAAAATGGCTCCGGCTCGATGAACTCATATGAAGAACCAATTCTTGTTAGGAGATCGGTTTTTTCATTCCCTTCTATGCCACAATGACCAGCTACCTAGTATAGATTAACTTTGTTAGTTGAAGCAAGTTGTTTGAATGAGCGAATGCACTCCCAAACTAGCTTTGACTGCCATGTGTGTGCTTTTAAAGGCATTTAGAGCTGTTTGACTATCGGAAAAAAACACGTCCCTAGTAGCACACTTGTTGCATGTCAGTTGAAATACTTTTATGTTACTCAAATAAATTACAATCAAGTTGCAATAACTAATTTTGACGGTTTTGTGTTTCTTGGGGTATTCGCATTCCAGTATTTTCTACTAAAACATATATTTGTTCTAGTTAAAATACCATGTATTTCTGCCTGGAAAACTCTAGGCCACTGTCCCATTGGAATTGATATGTTGATTCCTGGTCCAGTTATCTCAGCTCCCGTAGATTTACTCATTTTTGAGCTATCGGTATAAAACAAGAATAGATTTTAGCACCTCCTTCTTCCCAAATGCTGCGATTGGATTCAATCACTTCGAAGAGAACATTGAAGTTTAGTTTCCTTCCAGTCTTCATCATGCTTACTAAATTGTTCAGTTGAAAGTCATTGAGGAGTTATGGAAATGCCAAGTGAGATCTCCGTCTCGAAATCTTTTTACACGCTCAAGCCTGAGAGCACCCTTTTCCGCTTCAAGTTGCACGAATTGGTGCAAGGGTAGAATATGTTAAGGAGCATCCAAAGCTTTGGAGGGTGCGCTGGCCATTGCTCCAGTTATTGATGAGCATGCCAGACGTTGGAGTTTACCAAGATTTTTTTGGGCTGATATTTCTGTAGTTTTAGGTGACACTAATGAAGCATTTGTTAATCTGGGTTTACCGAAAATATCCAGTAGATCATCCTCGGTTTCAGTCCCAATTTTTTACCGAATGTGTTGCTATAAGCCCAAAGAGCATTGTGTGCCCTTTCGTTCCAATTAAGTTTTTGATCAAGCACAACTTCTAAATATTTAGTTTGCTTGGATAGCTCCAATTATACTCCTGCCAGATAAGAGCTGAATAGTATATTTTTTTTTGATGGTTTATTCGAAGAATATATATGATAAACGGAGAGTCCTTCAGGATTACACCAATTGAATGTGTAGTTTAGGGCTGATTGCATTCTGCTGGAAATAGTGCACTCACATTTACCCCTCACTGATGATGTCATCATCAAATCCAATGACTTCATAGCCTTTGTCAGCCAAATTGTTTAGAAGATCATCGACTACTAGAGACCACAACGTGGGAGATAAAACTCCCCCTTGAGGGCTACCTCTTGTTGGTTTCGTCGTCAAAGTAGATCCTGGTTGTGTGGTTTAGAGACTAGAAACTTGACAGATGGTGTTATTGAAAAATTAAGATCTTTAGGTTGCAAGATACCATTGGATAATTCGATGCGAATCTGCAATAAGTGTCGTCCCCTAGTTTATCGTCCCTAACAAAAACCACCACCTTCGAATGATGAGGAAGTGCCTTCTATCAGTGGTGTGCAATCAACCAGGCCTGTAGATATGGAAAGTGAATCCATAGTCAATACCATCCCATCCGTTACGTCTTTAGCTTTGTCGACTTCAGCGGAGTCTATTGTTAATAAAATCAGTTTGTCCTATAACATCGAGACATTCAACAATGACATCATGGGAATTCATGTATCGCCAATTTCAACGAAGAAAATGAGAAGTGCTTCTTCCCCCAGCAAAAAACGAAGATGACGATATCATAAAGATATTGAACTAAGCATTAGCTCATTTGCAGCCTTATGGCTAAAACATTGTAAACTTCTTAGTAAATCAGGATCCCATAACGTTTGTGTTTGTACGATTTACGAAAATGTGAATCTTATGCTCAACAGCTTAAAAATAAATCGCATTTTATGTCATCGCACTATCTATATGGAACAAATTCTGTGCGATGCACAATTTAGAACAGGTTTTTGCCATCTTCGCGCGTGCATGAATTGTTACGATACGTCAGCATCAAAAACAGCAATTTTAGAAAAAAATGGAAGATAATGAAATTAAGGAAGTGTCATTTGAACAGTGGATCACGACTGATAGGTGTAATATTGAATAAAAGTCTTTGCCATCAGAAGAGTTTGCTTCCTTTTTTATGAAAAAGATTGATAAATTAATATATCATGACTATATAAAAAATAAGCAAAGTAAATTTTTAAAAACAAAAAAGGAAACACTAGAAGATAGCGAAGTCATAGTTATTTGTGATTTTTCTGAAAACTACACATTTGTTCTTCAAGATGAAGTGCAAAGTTGGACATCATTGGAATAATGCTCAATGTACAATACATCAATTTGTAGCATATTACAAAGAAAACGGTACACTAAAACACAAAAGTTTTGTTATCATTTCTGATACTTTAAAGCATGACGCAGTAGCAGTTCAGTTGTTTATCTCAAAATTATTAAACCTAAATTGAATTGAATTAAATTAAAATGAATTCAAGATTCTTCAAGTTTATCTCGTTTGAAAATTTATTACAATCATTTTTAGAGAGGTTAACTAACGAACCATTGCTCAAAAGGAAACCTGCGTACGTTAAAGTTGCATAACAGACCATTCGGACCTTCGGATTTTGTGGTGCACGATAGAAAAAAATTAATGTAAAAATTAAAAAAAAAAAATTCAAATTTACTTTACTAAATTTTTCCCCGATAGAATGTTTTGAAACAAACGTTATTCGATAGTTTGGAATGTAACCTAACTTTTGGTGAAGAAAAACCCGAGGTGCATTGAACTTACATAATATGCCGCTTGGGACACGGCGTGATGATGTTCTAACTCTCGACAGCGCTTTAATTTTTATTTCTGGATAAATAAATTATTCCCGACCATCCCAGCAGCAACATAGCGATCGGCTGGCCTTTACGAGATTTATTTCGTGCATTATACAAAAAGATGTAATGATAGCATTTCACCAGATAAAAAGTAATATGAATATTTCATACAATATACGAGACATTTGTTTTGTGTACAAAATCCTTTTTTTACGAAACGAAACATTTTCAGTGTAAGAATGAGACGAAGTTGCATCCACGTATAGACCCAACATGCTGATTTTAGACCGACATTACATCCATACGTGTCGAAAGTTTTCGACTTAATAAAGTTAGTTGGTTAACTTTACATGGTTCAGAACAACAAACGTCTTATTAAGCATGTCTAAGCGAAGGTTTAACTTGTTGAATATTGTTTCCAGCTCAATAACTTTATGAGTTATAATTTAAATTGTAATCGATCGCTGCATAATAGGCTGAGTCAAGGGACATGTACCCTATGTGGAAGAAAAGCAAATGTCTTCTTCTATTTTAGGATTTTGACACTACTGTAGCGACCGGTTTGCAGACCTCGACGCCAAAACCACTGCATGAAATTGTATATTGCCCTGGGAAATCGGGAAAATTTCCAATCCGAAAGAAGTACTTGACCGTGAAATCGAACCCATCGCCTTCGGCTTGATTAAACTGTACCTTTGGGAACAAAGCTATTTGAGGCCCCGGAAGTCAATCATCCTCAAGTTAATTTGGTACGGTACGGTTTTTACCATATCCCTTTCGGGACGAATCCGCACAATTGTGCGGGTTGACTAAAATAACTTTACATATTATATTCTGTCACAATATCAATGTTTTTCAAACAAATTTGATGTTAATAGGGGAAAGTCCTTCAATGTGGGTCTATGGATCTAGAATTCGGCCTATCGTTAAAAATTGCCTGTCTTTACAACTACTGTATATTTTTGATTTTGAGGGTAAAAATAGTGTATTAATATTTACTTCAAATTTTAAGCATAGGCCGAATCTTAGATCCATAGACCCACATCAGAGCACCTTCCCCTAATTGAATTATTAATTATACTTCTGTGATCATGCATTGGTTTTGTTTATAGTACATATGAAAGGCACAAAGTTTGGTTAAACATGAGGTTAACAAACCTCGAAAAACCAAAAAAAAAATTACCCGTCGTATTTTTGTTGTTATTCGTTTGCACCAGTACTAATCAAAAGTACAAGAGTTACTCTTCGATATAGTGAAGAAGAAGTGTCAATTTATTCACATGCCAAGGATGTCTGGAGGTACAAAGTGGGACCCGCACAATTGTGTGGGTGCCGTTCCTTACGCTGTCGTTGTTCATTATGTAATACATATGCTACCCAGTTCAACAATTCAGTCATTTTTAGTCAGCTCATGCTATTCCAGTATACACTGTGTCAATAACAACATCAATATTAATATTTTGATATCAAAAATTCATATCTGACTTGACCTGGACCAAGTCAAAAAGATTTTTCATTAGACTTGGAAACTTTTTCGATTTTATTGGAATCACATATGACCGATGTGATAGTACTGGATACAGGGGTCCATCTATAAATTACGTAGACTTTAAGAGGAATGAAGGGGGGTTCTCGTCAAAGTCTACTTTCAATACAACTTTGAAATGTGTGGATTTTGTGTCTACGAGGGTGAAAAGGGTTTGAGATTTCTAAAAACGAATCTACGTGGCTTATGAATAGTCCCAGCGGTTGATCATTTACAAAGAACATTGCCGAAGGAATTATGTCGCCCAAAAATTACCATTTTCAAACTCTTTCCCTTCGTCACACTCTTAGTGTGGGATTTCCGAAATGTTCACATGGATCGTCATAGTTTCAAAACCCCACCCTCCTCCTCCTTAAAGTGTGACGTAATTTATGGATGTCCCTCATTAATTTGTCGGATAAAGTTAGAAAACAGTTATTAACAATAGAGAAAGTAAACAAAGAAAGCCACTATTTTGCAAATGGGACCTTTTGAAATGTATCTTTTGAGCATTGTGGAGCTCATGTATTTCAGTATACTTTTCAAAGGGCCGTCCATAAAACACGTGGTCTTTTTTTCGGAGCTTCTAGATCCTTCCCCCTTGTGGCCTTTTTTGTATGGACAATTGGCAAAACGTGTATGGACCATGTCATTAGCCAGACCCACACCCCTCTAAAAGACCACGTGATTTATGGAAGGCCCTTTATTAAGAAGAGTTGTATCTTCAGCATGTTTTTTTAAATGTCAAGATCTTTCTGATGGAACTAATGAGTAAGTAATATTCTAATTTTTTTGAAACATTCATGCGTTTGAATCCGTATTAGATATATTAGCAAGGTTCCTTAAGAAGTCAGATGTTGACTGTAGCTGCGAACGTTTGGCATAATGAGAATTATATGCCTTCTCAATAATGCTACCTGTTTTGTATGAAACTACTTAATGCGAATCGTTCATTATGCCAAACGTTCATATGCGAAACGTTTTTAGGCGAATTGAGCTATATCCTATCGGCCCATTGCTAGACAAGGCTGGATCTCCAAAAGAATTTTGTTGAAGACTTAATTTTTCTATTTTGTGAGGATTCTGAGCTGCAAATGATTGTCAAAAAGGTTCAATGTTACTTACTTGCGCCAACCCAAAGTAGATATCCGAACAATCCATAAAACACGTAGACCGATTTTTTAAAACATCAGACTCCCCTTCCCCCTCGTAGACTTTTGGCCTTGTAAAATTTTGAAACTTTGTAAGTAAACGTGGTTTATGGACAGCCCTTTATTCGTTCATCTCCGTATGGCTTCCTATGAAACTTAGTTGAAGACTTTTTTCTCTTTTCGACACAAGTTGTTGCAAAGCTATGAACGTTATAAAAAGGCAAAAACTCAGAACCTTTTGACCACCCTAGCATAAAAAGGAGCACCCCAATCGTAAAATAAGAGAATACGGGTCCTATATTTTCATATAAAGAACAACTACAACGATCCGAAAAAAAAAACGAGTGTAGTCCGCCTAAGTGTCGGACTCGCACAATTGTGCGGGTCTGAATTTGACCCGAAATATTGCCTGGGTGGGTAATTAAAGAATGTTTTGTTCTGGAAGATAATAACTTTATAATTGCCAATATATGGTCCGTCCCGAAAGGTATATGTGTCAAAATCTAAAGGTTTTTTAAAACAATTTTTCACTATATCTCCGGAATCAAACGACTTATTTCAAAACAATTCACTAGGATTCTTTGCGAATGTATTTCACGGTTGCTACCTATGTTTTGGTTTAGTGTTTGTCCAGAAATGACCAGGCTCTTGGAATCCGCGTTTTTTTTCAAGACATGTTCCAGGCATATTTCCAGAACCAGTAGACTGATTTCAAAATAATTCTGAAATTAAATAGGACTGGTATCATTTGGTGGCTATCGTGTGCAATTCGATTAAGTGGTTGTCGCGAAATACGTCCTAGATCCGGAATCCGTAATTGGCCACATCCAACAGGGACTGTACATATATAAAAAAAAATATAAAAAAAAATTATTACAAATATAATTTATGAATTGTTACGCGTCAGTTTCTTCAAATTTTTCAAGACATGGAACATATTTTATTATTCAAACCATCCACATTTTCATCGTGCAGCTAATTTCTTACTATATTCGTTCAATTGGGTCCATTTTTTTATCTTGATATTTACCTGTAATGAAAACAAAAGAAAGACTGTGATTAGATCATGTTGGTATTGATCATAAAATAAATGATTAGATTCATGGTATGGCAACAAAGAAATATTCAGTGGTAACTTCCAGTAGTTACAAACTGTATAATTTAGTCCTTTCAATCGTAGTATAGTTTAACGAAGGAACATCCTCACCCATTCTTTCCCGAACCTCAAAAATACTGCCAAACGTCGGAAGTCCCCCACATATCTCCTTCTAGAATACCTCTTTCTCATAAATATAACACTAACTATTCACCAGGGGAAGACAGGCTGAACTGTGTCATCCATCCCACATGTTAGCTTGCGGCCGGCTAACTATCGCCAGAAGGGTTTTCCCCGACTAGCCTCATTTCACAGTGGCATACCATGTATGATTCATAGTGTTCAAACACGCCCTGCTTGCTCATATGGGAAGAAAGTTCTACTCCGTATATGCCACCCACTGGTTTCTGGTTCGCTACACGTACAAAGCATAACCCACCAGAGGAACCAGAACCAGCAGAGGGTGTCCGGAGAGACTCCCGACATCGTTCCCGGCTGTGACAAGCACGAATCATACATTCCTGCTGCTAGGCTAAGACCGTCACAAAAATTACTGGAATAGTCTGTTGTATGTTTGTCTTCTAGCACGACAAGACCGAAAATACGTCCTGCATTGAAGTTAATCCCTAAACTACTTCCTCGTTCGTACGTATCACTCCGACGGAAAATGGGATCAACTACCCGTGTTCCACTTTACAACGCGACCGACGACGACGACGACGACGTCGACGGGACCACCCAACCTACGTAAACTACGTGAAACTATAGACGTGGACGGTGTAACGAAATTCTCGATTTTCATTTTGGCTAAGCCGAGAGGAGGCCTCCTCCTCGACCCCATCATGCTTCACTCTTGTACGAAACGCGAAAAAGCGAACGTACCCTCACTCTCACTCTTCCTTTGCAGCATGCTGTCTTACAGCGGTTCAGTAACAGTAGCTGCAGCTGCATAAACGGGAGGGTTGATAGCATGTCGCATGGGGATGTGGTTAGAAGCGAGGCGTTCATTTGAGGCCAACGATTCATGTCCGCGTTTCTGATCT
Source organism: Aedes koreicus (assembly GCA_024533555.2). Taxonomy (NCBI): domain Eukaryota; kingdom Metazoa; phylum Arthropoda; class Insecta; order Diptera; family Culicidae; genus Aedes; species Aedes koreicus. The sequence goes on from JAHHFK020006016.1 coordinate 112,927, forward strand.
GATGCTTTAGCTAGCGCGCTCCCGCGCTCTCAAACACGCATGTCAATCAACATCAGTGCTGTGCGGGGGAGAGTGGCGAGAATGTCATAAATCGAGTCATATAGTTACTATCAGATTCCTTCGAAATCAGGACCCACTCTTCAGACGTTCGTTGACCAATTGAACACCTCCTAAGCCCCTGTCCAACGCACGCCACTGACACAGACTCATGGACGGACTTTATTGGTTCGGTTGGTAGGACAACGATTATCACCATCACTTCATTGCTCTACTACACGCATCTAACGCAATGCTTTGGTAGCGATGACGACGGCGACGATGGATCTTCGCTCTCGTAGAACATCTCGCAACATGAATATGCACACAGTAAGTTGGTCGATGATGGAACGCAGCACGCAATGAATCCACCACCAACAGAGCCAGCAATCGACGATGACGGCTAGGTTGCAGCAACAGCAGCAACACGGGGGGCTCGTTTTCTAATACTACCACTACCAGCATCAGCTAGTGTGAATGTGTACATAGATACACCTAAGCGCGTAAGTTTGAAGTGAGAGTAAATGACTCCGTGCAACTACAACATAAATCTGCGCTCAGCTGTGCGGAGCATATGTACACAACACATCGGCAGGAGTATAGTGCTTTCCCCCGCGCGCACCGTGAACTCAATTTCAGTCAGTTTTTCACATGACTACACACTTGCTCCAACACTTACGGCGGCGACGAGGGAGACCAGTCAGAGCAAGCAAGCATGGGCCTTTCGTTTAGCGATTTGGAAATGCCTTCTTCCAATCTTTGCTAACATTGTAGCAACAGCACCAACAACAAGACCAGTAGCAGCTACGGGATCGACCAAAACGATGCGGCCTGCTTTTGGACAGTATATGAGCCAATAACACTAGAAGTTGCAGGCTGTGAGTGAGTTTAGCAGCCTAGCAGTAGTGAGAGAGATTTCTAAGTTGGTCTGAAATGAGGTGACGATGTTCTGGAAATGGCGTGTTTGCATTTTTGCGAAAAGTCGGACGGAGGGCGAGGCAACAAGCTGTCGATCGGCTCGGTAGTTGTGAATATTGCTTTGAAATTTTGCTTGAGGCCTGCGATTTCGTATGTTTAAGCTCGCTTGGAGTCTTATTTTCAGTAGCGTGGTCAAAATGGAATTTTTTGAACTTCTGGTATTCCCAGACCTCTATCTTCTGGTTGTAGCATTTTTTGTTATCAAGAACACAGAGTTTCTATGACATGAAAGAAAAGTTCCAGTTAGAGTTCTATTATTCATGACCGGAAGGCCCTGAAAGTCTGTTGAAAATATCATAATTTCTCGAGTACTTTTTCAAAAAAACGTATCTGATTTGGTAAACAAAGAGGGGAAGTAAACGTTAAACTCTTGAAACACTTAGCACTTTCATGCAAACTAGTGCCACCACCACAAGGATGATGATGCTACATTCCGTGAGGGTGTTGAGAGTTTTAAGAAATTTACGTTTGAATCTTACTTTCCCTCTTTGTTTACTAAATCAGATACGTCTGTTTGAAAAAGTACTCAAGATTTGATGATTTTTTTCATGTTCTTCAAGTCCTACCTATACCTCAATCCCTTCAAAAAAGTTTCAAGACCATCGAAATTGGTTACTTTTGATGATTAAAGATTATTTGTCAATTCCCAGAATTTTCAAAATGTTCAAGCATATTCAGTAGAATATTTTCAGGATGATTTCTACGGAACAGCTTACAATTTGTATGTGTTGTTTTCACGTTTCATTTATAAAATAAATATGATTTCGAGTTTCCATTTTCTTGACGGAGTTTTATATTCAGAGTGAATCGCCCTGCGGGCCGGCGACAAATTAAGGAATCTCAACTCCTTCTACCGTAGAGGCATGGCAGACTACCCGAAGCTTAGTTCCGGAAATTATGAAGACTTTGTATGACTCCATTACGTGAACTTAATAAATTTTCATAATTTTCAAAACATATTTAGCGGATATTTATGCTTTGGACGGTGCAAAGGGTATGATTGGACTCCCATACAGTCATACTAACATTAACATTAGTACCGTAGAGCGGGGTGACTTCGATCAACGGGGTGACTTCGACCGCCAAGTCCGATATTTATTCAATTTAAAATTATATTAAAATTATCCTTCTCCAAGTGCCTGAATTTGTTAAGCTTTGAACCATATATATTCAGCATTTATTAGGGTATATAAATGCATTTTGTTTTTAGCATTTCTCTATTTCCTTCGCTATAAAAAAATAGTTTTAAAAAAATGCTCCTTATGGTACTTTTTACCAAGCCCAACAACAATCATATATTCAAGCAATAAAATGATTTAAAAAAAAATCGACAACCACATTTTCCGATTACTTAGACATTTGTCTCTCTGAGCTAATCGAAAAAATATTAATTTTGTATGCATAAACAAATCAATGAATAAAAAAAATATTTTGATCGAAAATTAAGAGCAAACGAATAAACGCGACAACCTTCTCGAAGTTAAAAACGACATGAGTGAGGTATTTCTGTTTGTCTAATATTATGGTGAACTACTGAAAAATAGCAATGGATGGGTCGCTCATAAATTATGTCATGCTTTTAATGGAAGGGAGCTTAGGGAATTGTGATAATTTGTACAAGAAATTTAAGGTCCATAAAAAAAACATGACAAAGGGGGAGGGTTTTGAAAATGGTCCTTTTTTGCGTGACATAATTAATGAACGTTCCTTTTGGGGAATGCTCCAGCCCTGTGCTATTCGGGAGACATCTGCATCGAACGGTTTGCATAAAAATTTGGTGTTTTTTTTTATTCATTTAAGCACTTCAAATGGATAAAATTGATTTTGAAAGAAGTCACCCCATTATTGAAAATTGGCCGCGGGCATTAAACAATTTTTTAAAGTTCATCTGACGTAATAAATTTTTAAAATTTCTGTGCAGTGTTATACTACAGATACCAGTACTGGTTTTAAAAATGTAAAACAAAATTTTAAAGATAATTATCATAGAAAATTTCAAGAAATAGTTCAAAAAAGTGATCAAAGTCACCCCGTTTTACAGTATCAGGATTAGCATTGACGTTTGCACACCTCGTGGATGGAGCTTCGATAAGGAATAATTCGTTGAAGACATGCCACCTTGAAACGGAACCAGTTACTGATACGTTTTTTCACGCAACAATCTCTACAAATTCACTCCTCGATCGCTCACCTGGCCACGTCCATGCAACCGTTGGAGATAGGGAGAATTTGGTAACTACCTTAGATATCTTCAGTAGATTCAAACATAATACCCTGTTTGGTGTACAGAACAAAAATGTATTTAAAAATTGTCGAATTGGGAGCATCTAGTCTAATAAGGTTAAGTGATGCTCCATTTCTCTTCTAGCGGTTGAGACTTAAGCATTAATAATAGTCCTAGCCATTATGGCTTATGGTTATAGCGCCATTACCCGCTCTCTAAAACGAGAAGAATGTCTGATAATATAAGACCGGGTGGTGAAAGAAAACTTACCGCATTCTCTGTTGTAATCTTCATACTTTCATCGAGAACAATGATTTGTTTTTCTATGTCCTTTACAAAAACTATAACGTAATCTTATAAACCCACGATTTCTGACTATGAAGCAAAAAAGTTAAGTTTGGGCTACAAACCTACTCATGGCACAAAACAATCTACAACCGATAACTCTGAATAATTTTAAACTAAATAAGTAGTTCACCCTGCCTGTAATCAGTACCATAACATTTTTTTTAACGTTTTTGAGTTATAATTTGCAATGATCATCTTTTCATCATAGTTTATAAACCTGTAATAAAACTTATCTGATCTTGAATGTATGAAAAAAAAAAAAGAATTATCAGGTGAATTACATAATTGCATTGTAATAACGTATCGCCTCTTTTCTCCAAATAAGTAATTGATTTGCCTTTTCTTTGGAAACTTCACCGAAATAAATCCTGATGAGCTCTTCAGGACATTACAATTGCGCAAAGAACTGTAAAATTTTCGCGATACAATTTCGTTCTACAACTTACAACTAAAAGATGTCCGTCGAGACCAGATAAACGTGCATGAGAAAAGTATGCCGCTAATAATTCAACAAGCAGAGTGGCACTAGACACTGAAGGAGCCTGTAAGTTGTAGACGAAATAGGTCTATCTGTCAAAGGATAAGCTTTTTTGTAGTGGAATTGAACGGAATTTACTAGTAATATTTAGATGGAAAAAGGAAATAAGTGAAGTGATTGTTTAAACATTTCCTAGTTTTTCGAACAGAATGGGGCTGATATGCAGCAATATGTGCTTCAGCTTGACAGTTTAGTAAATTATGTATATTACACGTAAATTACCAAACATAAATTGCACAACATATACCAAAGTTAGCTTAACGTAAAAAAACATTATTTCCGGTTTGGTAGTGGCTCAATATGAGCGAAGATGCCGTTGCAGGCAGTATATTTTTGTGATAGTGGATTACAAACAAATATTTAATCAAGGTCTTTTGCTGTTGGGGCCACTCACAAAGTGTAATGGTGACCGGTTGGCCGCGGTGACTTAATTAGAGTGCAAAAAGGCACCAAATCACTCTGACAGAGTTGCCGCCGGACACCAGTCATTTCTTTGAGAAGTTCCACAGAGCACACTTTGAAATCCTGCAATATTTTAGGCAGACTACCCAACTCACCGAACGGGGTAATGGGTTCCGTTAGTCTCTGGTCACCATCCATGCAACATACAGCTATGACATTCAGCGGTTGGCACGTTACAACAAACAGAGAGCAGTAATCTCTACCTAATGCAATGTGGGAGATGACATCCGTGCTCCCTCCACCCCATGCTAAGGCCCTGTATACTTACATTAAAATTTTACTCTTAAGGTCTCCTAGAGTAATTGGGGTTTTCGAACATATATAGGATACTTAGCTGAGTTCCAGTTGATCAAGTATAGAATAAGAAACAGGCAACAAGCAAAACTTTGAAAAAATAAAACGGTGCAAAAATGACAACAGAAAACTTCTTCTGTACTTCCCATCCAGTCATACTAATGCAAAAATGGTACATAGAATACTAACTTGAGAGCAAGCAATAAGCAATTGACGAATTTCACGCCAACTCATCCAGCGGTTGGCAGCATCCTCTCAGAATCCAATAAAACTTTGTGGGTGTGTAGACTATGTCTTTTCAAGCAACTTTGCATACTTTGTTTTTTTTTTCAAAATTTATGTAGACTACCATTTAAAAAGGGCTTAAGTTTTTTGATAGATTTTTTTTAATCAAAATAACTCAAAAAGGACACTACTTGCAGAAAAGTGATGTAGATGACTTTTAGAAAAATGTCTGAACTTTTATGAAATTCTTTTTTTTAAATTGTAAAATGGATTCTTACACGCTAAAAAGAAAATATTTTAAAATTTAAAGTCAATTTGCAAAAGATATCTAACTTAGAATTGGACGAATTTTTTTCTTAATTAAGGCAATCAAATTGTCTAAAAGTTCGCCATACATCGAAAGATGGGCACTTTAAAGGAACAAAGTTTTTCCAACAACAACTTTTTCATGTCCTATTTTTACCGTGTATCGCGCCAACTCGTCTTAAAAAAGGATTATCATGAAAAAATAAATGTCTTTTTAAACACGGTCACTGGTGTTAAACTAACAAAATGCTTCGATACATTGCTCCCAGTTCACACGACTACTGCATCGAAGTCTATATAACAATTTCATTGGATTATTTCCCCAAAAGGAAAAGGAATTTATCTTAAAACTAAAGTTAGGAGGATAGAGGCGATTACTCGCGGCCGTCTCGAGGTTAATAGGAATTACAAATTACGGATGGGAAGGAGGGTGGGAATTTAAAGTATGGTTTACATAACACATTAAATTTAAATTCTAAATTATCTAAAAACTTATAACTATACAATTTATGGTTTTCTTTTGACTTGAACATTTTTTGAAAAAAGAAAAAAAAACACACATACACACATACACAGATTAAAAAAAACACATATCTGAGTTTCATGTATTCCAAATCACGTACAGCCAAAATATCTCGAATTGGCACATTGGGTTGTCTACCTCGAGCCCGAAGGGAATCATAAAGCTCCGATCTGACTCCACGATATTCAGCACATGACCAAATAACGTGATCTGCGTCCTGATAGCCTTGTCCACACTCGCAGAGATTGCTGTCGCTCAGCCCAGCCCGGTATAAATGAGCGTTCAAAGAATAATGATTGGACATGAGGCGAGACATGACACGAATGAAGTCTCGACCCACATCCATCCCCCTAAACCAAGATTTCTTCGACACCTTTGGGATGATAGAATGTTGCCATCGCCCCAAATCTCCTTTACTCCATTTATACTGCCAGCTGACGAGTGACTGTTGACGAAACATAGGAAAAAAATCGTTCAAGGCGATTTGTCGATCACAAATATCGCCTTCCATAGCGCCCACCTTTGCAAGCGAGTCCGTTTTCTCATTGCCCGGAATTGAACAATGAGATGGGACCCATACAAAGGTGATGATAAAATAACGCGAAGATAAAGCACTTAGAAGCTCCTGTATTTTCATGAGAAAATACGAGGAGTGCTTTACCGGCCTCAAAGAGCTAATAGCCTCTATAAAACTGAGACTATCCGTGAAAATGAAGTAATGATCCGGTTTTAATGAGGCAACAATTTGTAGCGTAAAGTGTATTGCCGCTAATTCAGCGACATATACGGAACAAGGAGCTTGAAGTTTACGATTGGCGCTATAAATTTCAGTAAATATACCAAAGCCTGCTGACTCCTCTATCAAAGATCCGTCAGTGAAGAACGATTTAGTGGAATTAACTTGGCCAAACTTTGCAGCAAATATTACCGGAGCAATCATAGGACGATGATGCTCTGGGATTCCATGAAGCTCTTGCTTCATGGATAAATCAAAATGAACCCAATTGTCTACAGTGACCGGCGAAAAAAAAGATCCATCGAGCCGTATACTAATCAGGCATAGATATCTTTACAACTTCGTATCAATAGCAACTTTCTTACCCGTACTGTACATATTTGGGTATCATTCATGAGGCTTAGCGTAAAAGTTTGAATATACATATTCATTTCAGCCAACTGCATGTGAAAAACGAAATAAGCTTGTGTTTACGGTATGTCAATAAAAAAGATCCACTAGGAAAAAAAAATACTTTCCGTGTACATCCACTTGGCTTACCCCTTGTTGATCATGCTTTTGACATTCCTTTATTTACATCCATCACAGATAATTGCTACAGTTGTGAGAAATAAGTGAGTTTAGCCCAAGTGACGAGTTTTTTAAGAATCGATCATGGGAGGAAAGAAAATAACAGTCCAAGTTCGAAATCTTATCGTGCGCGATTGCTCAAAAAACGAATCTCAGCGCAAAGTTGCCGAAAAGTATGGTGTAAGCCGTGGTGCAGTGCAGAAAATAGTTTTAAAACACCAAAAGCTTGGAAGTGTCGCAGATCGAACAGGACGTGGACGCAATCGCAAGTCTGATCACCGCGAAGACACTAGAATCATCCGAGAAATTAAAAAGGATCCGTTTGTTACCATCCGTGCGCTCAGAGAAAAGCTAAGCCTTTCGATATCCGATCGTACAGTTCGGCGACGCATTGCTGAGCACGGTTTGAAAAGTCATTTTGCTCGGAAACGGCCGTTCATAAGTAGGGTGAATAAGGAGAAGCGATTGCGGTTTGCAAGAAACCATATAAATAAGCCACTGGAGTTCTGGAAACGGGTTGTTTGGTCAGACGAATCAAAGTTTGAGCTGTTCAACAGAAAACGACGACTGCGAGTTTGGCGGAAAAGCGATGAAGGGCTGAAGGATAAACATCTACAAGGGACCATGAAGCACGGCGGTGGAAATATCATGGTCTGGGGCTGTTTCTCATGGTTTGGAGTGGGGAATCTGGTTCTAATCAGTGGTATTATGACGGCAGATGGGTATATAGATATTCTGAACGAGAATATGGAAGAATCTTTGCTGAAAATGGGTCTGGAAGATAATTACATTTTTCAGCAAGACAACGACCCAAAGCATACGGCCAAGAAAACACAAGCTTTTTTCCGTGCCTGTCGGATTAAACCCTTGGAATGGCCTCCCCAGAGCCCGGATTTAAACCCAATTGAAAATCTCTGGGCAATTCTCGACAATAGAGTCGAAAAAACCCACGTAACAAACAAGCAAACATATTTTGCGGCACTGGAGCAGGCCTGGAATGAGTTGGATCCACAACACCTCAGAAACCTAGTCGAAAGCATCCCGAAACGATTGCAGTCCATCATTGAAGCGAAGGGAGGTCATATTGACTATTGAAGAGTTGATTCCAACTCTTTCGATTATTTTTTTTTATTCATACATGAAGTGGATCTTCTTTTATGTCATACGTATTTTACTAAACTCCAATAATTTTGTTTTTTATTTTATGCAAGGAATAAAAGTGATCGTTATTTTTGTACTGAAATGGTTCGTCTATGTTTATTTTTCAGAAACATGTATTGGAATACCCTACTTTTTCAAAAATACGTGTTTTTTTCTCAACAATAATACATTGATCAAAGGTGGATCTTTATTTTTGCCGGTCACTGTAGTATTGTATTCTATCTTTTGCCTCAATCACTACCACAACCAACAACCAGTATTACATAAATTCGTATGAGAAACCTAAAATTTGTGATTCCATCGGTCTAAAAATCTATTAAATCAATCTGCCGTTATAATACTCAGCTTGACAATTTCCTTAGTAACAACTAAGCAGAACATCACATTTCGAATAAATTTAAGAAACCAAAGTTGTTAATATTCGAATCCGCTAGTGTCCTATAATTAGGCTCAATCAAATGCTTAGCAGGCAACACTAGTATTTCTGAGTATGACGAACGGCGCAATATAGTGTTGCTGACTGAGTACATGTTTCATCGTGCCACAAAAAATAATCAACCTTTTAAATAATTAAATATATTATTTCATTTGACGTTTGCCTGAAAAATTATCTAAGGTTCTAATTTTATAAGGTTCGCTATAAAGCATATTGTCAAAAGGGTTTAGGCAAAAGATGTGTGCTCTCTCGGTTTCTTATCAAATGTGCTCAAATTTCAAGAGGCTATTCAGGACAAGGTTTAAAATCGTTTTAACACAGGGGAGCGAAAATTTTAAAATTTTACATCGGTCTAATAATAATGGTTGGCATAGTCCCGTTCCATGTCCTATTGAAAGAGTTAAATTCCTTCGACACACAGATCCTTACTCTAAATACCGCTATGCGGGAATAACACATCATTTATTAAATAAACATGGTTGAACGGATGTCGATTCCCTTGTGCAATATCAAGTGCATCCTAAAAATTCCACTACCGGGTTCCTGCATTTCAACACTTGAGAATATCCTACAGGATTCCTCCGTAATCGTTACTTTCTTCCAGTTTGACTGCAGCTTATATATTGCACAGTGAAAGTTTTGTTTAGCCAAGCTATCATGTAAACAGACACAAAAAATTATGTTCCTTTCTCCATCCGACCGATGCCGACATGGCAACACAATCTCACAGTTACACAGCTCAGTGCAGTCAGTTCATAAACAAATCATTATGATACGATACATAGCACGCTTCTGAGGAACGTTAATAGGAAATATAACACTTTTCCCCTTGACGATTTATTTTTCTTTCCATCCATGTTCTGTATCATCTTTACTTCTTGCGTGTTTACTTCACACAGGCTCTCATGTGATACCCTTGGAGGAGGAAGGCTACTGGGGTTCTCCATGCAGTTCCAGTGAATCACTGGAGAACCGAGATGAGTATTCACCTGGCCAGAATGTTTTATCTTCGCAATCCGGACCGGAAGGATCATCCCCCTACAGTAGCCAGTATCACCATCACCACCATGGACAGCAAGTGTACTGCCCCGTCGGGTATGAGAAGACGAGTGAGTATAGTACTAGAAGAGATACTTCATTAGGAATGCACTTGATAGGATTTTTCAACAACACATGGAAATGAGTTTCGAGCTGAGAATATTTCGGTTTTGCCACACCTAAAGGTTGATAGGATAAAAATTAGGTTAAACAAGAATACATGTAAATTGATTATTATTTTTATTAAAACAGATCACTTTATTTTTCTCTATGATATTCAATTAGTATTTATAACAGAAAAAATATGCAACTAAGCTTCCGGTTGAGCGAATCGGAATTGCCGAGCCTTTCGTTTAGCTTTTTAAAGTAGATTCTATACAGTCACCTCGTCTAACTTATTCGCCGCCAGTTTGACTGAAACTGCTCCTTACTTGCACCAATTTTTTGATCTTCTTCAGCTTTCGTTTGATGATTTGAAGTAATCTCAACAACATCCTTACTGGTGGTACGTTTTCAGTTACATCTTAATGCTGGTAGCATTCAAGCTATACCTTTACAAAGAAAAACTATCATCACACTTAGTGAGTAGCCCTAATGGATATTCTCATCGTTGGTATAAATTTATTAATCTTAGTTAAAAATCTTGTTTTCCCAATGAAGTAATCCACCATCACACTTTGTATTTGGCCCCAATGGCATCCTTACCGGTGGCTTAAATCGGTACTAATATTTACACACATTATTTTGCATCTCCTTGAAACCAACTAAATGGAGAATATATTCCAGCTTAATAGACAAATTAAATTGTTAAAAATGGTATAGTAAATTATGCATAATATTACACGTAAATTACCAAAAATAAATTGCACAATAGATAGCAAAATTGGCTTAACTATGAAAAAAGCTATATCAGCCTTAATTATCATATTGTAGGTTTGGTGGTGGTTCAATATGGGCGGATATGCTGTTGCAGACAGTACATTTTTGTGATAATAGATTACAATTAAAGATTTTTGCCGTTGGGGCCCATTACAAAGTGCCAAAAGCGGCATCAAATCACTATGACATAGTTGCCCCCGGACACCAGGAGGAGATCCACAAAGCACACTTTCAAACCCCGCAATATTCTAGGAAGACCCCACAACTCACCGAAGGGGGTAAAGGGGCGTCCTACTGCCCCCCATTCCTACTGTCTCTGGTCACCCCAACACAACATACAACTATGAAACCGACATTCAGCGTTTGGTACGTTACAACAAATAGAGAGTAGTAATTCCTACTTTATGCTATGTGGGAGATGACATCCGCGCTCCTGCAGCCCCAAGCTAAGGTCTTGTATATTTACCTTAAAATTGTACCCTATGCGACCTGAAACGAATTGGGTTTCAAACATATAAAGGATACTTAGCTGAATTCCAGTTGATCAAGTCTCGGGTTTTTTTTTTTTCATTAGGGCGAATGTAACATTGAGAGATTCTCTCCGGGCTCACTCTCTTTCATTTATTACAGCGCCATTATAAAACTTTCGAGGGATCCTTTAATACAGATCGAAAAACAACAGTGCTGGCTAGCATACTCTACAAATAGTATTTAGAATGAAAAACGTGAAGGTGATTGGAATATGAATGATAGAAATCAAAGAGAGTCTCTCAATATTAGATTCGCCCTAATGAAGAAAAAAAAACCCGAATTAATCCACCGATGGTGAGACTGAACCCTTCTTACACTTCACGAGCTCAAATGTGGCCAATATTGTACTGGATTCATATTTTCATCAGATATTCCAGGAAGATCTAGGAATATTCGATATGTCATACATTCAGTTTATAAAATGATCTATTTGTCAATCCTGGACGTATTGAAATATTACCATTAATAGTCTTCAATGACCTGTTTATGTTAGTTATATAAAAGGGGAAATTACATAAATATTAGAAATTTCATATAATCAGTCCATAGAATGAATTATTAGACAATCCTAAGCATCAATTTTGATTATCGATATGGATTCAAGATGCTTAGTAAGAACATGTTCGTTAAAAATTGTGTAGTTATAGTAAATGGAGACTTTGTGTAATTTTCAAATATAATCGTTGCAGTTCAAAACCGGACCACTCGAGCCAATCGATCCTGCTCTAATTCTATAGAGTCGCATAGTGTGGCTAGTCCGACGAATATGCTATACAACGCACCAGATGCGGAACAATAGAATGCAAGCCGCATCGATTGGAGAGAGTCTTGTTCGTTTTTGAACTGCAACGAGTATATTCTCATCTCACAATTATGGGCTCTCAGGTATTGTTTTGGTCATATCTCCATGAAGGATTATCCAATCATAATGAAATTTTGACCAGTTATTTGAAGATTTTATAACTTTGATTTGGCGCTAACAAAACTAAAATCGGTACACAAATAGCTCAGTATGTAATCGGAGACTTAACTGTTTGATTACTATTATAATAGGCCGTCAAGTACTGTTTCGTTCACATCTTTGTAACGAAACGTCCGAATAAAAAAAAATCAATAGCGTTCTATGGGAATGTTGTAGCTTTCTTTTGCCGTCAACAGAACTGAAATCGCTTCACAAATGGCTGAGAAACCGATGTGACATTATTTGTAACCCACACACACACACACACACACACACACACACACACACACACACACACACACACACACACACACACACACACACACACACACACACACACACACACACACACACACACACACACACACACACACACACACACACATACACACACATGCATACATACATACACACAGACATGTGCTCAGTTCGTCGAGCTGAGTTGAATGGTATATGACACTCGGCCCTCTGGGCCTCGGATAAAAAGTCGAGTTTTCAAGCGATCTTAATACCCTTCTTTTGGTGTAAGAAGGGTAAAAACCCGAGAAGTATAGATTCCAAAACAGGCAAAAAAAAAAAAAAAGAACCCACAACCAAAAGTTTGTGGGGGGTGGGAAAAAAAATGGGTTGGGTTTGGTGGAGAAAAAAATATTTTTTTTTTTTTTTTTTATTTAAAAATGGGGTGTTGTGTGTTTTTTGTGATTTGTTTTTTTTTTTTTTTTTTTTTTTTTTTTTTGTTGTGGGTTAGTTTTTTTTTTTTTTTTTTTTTTTGTTTTTTTTTAAGTTACTATTTTTCTTATATATTATGTTCGATTTCATTTGCGATATCTTTGATTTTTTTATTTGTCAGTCGTACCAGACTAGATATTTTAAATTACCGTGGTGCCAATTTGCCTACACGCATGTTTTCGTCCGACATGGCGAATGTTCCGGTTAACTGACGGAAGGCCGCTCACAAGGGCGTAGAATTTTTTTGCAAGTAAGCTTAAATAATTACCTTCCATGGGAAATTTATCAAAAGCCATTATCTGTCTTTGCTTTTTTTATCACCATCCGAAAAAAATCCGTTTTTTCAATGCAAACGTTATGTTTAGATTTTGAAAGTTGATAACTTAGTCACTTCACGATCGGTTTCCAGACTTTTTTGCACCAATCAATTGAGACATTCACTACGCGTCGATTTTTATATTGAAAACTATTGATTTGAAACGTTAAACTATTGAAAATTACGCAAATATAAAGTGATGTCTTATAATTTTGTGTTGCAGAGTAAATTTACTGAATGCACAGTGTTTTCCGATCACAGCTTTCAAATGTAAGCAAGGGAGGTCTCATATGCAGCAGTGGACAATATAAACGCGGACACCTTCGCGTAATGCTTCAGTCCTTCGGCGGTCTTAAAGATGTTTGGAGCGGCATCGAGCCGGTATTGGATTGGCAGCTGGCGAGCAACCGTTGGCCAGGAAGCTGATGACTCAGCAGGCTGTTGCTATCAAGCGGCTGGCTAGGCAGCCATTACTAGGCAGCCGTTGCTCGGCAGTGGTAATCAACCCAATGGAGAATGTATAACCAGCCGGTTGGCACAATTACGAGGAGCCAAATATGTGTGATCCAGTTGGCAGTCATCGTTAGGTATGACGCAACGTTGAGTGGCATGAACGCTATGAGCCAGCCGGGTTCACATCATCGCTAAGAGTGCCAAAAATGCATTAACTAGCAACATAGCCATACGAGAGTCCTAAAAAAGACCGATCAAACAGGGACCATTGTAAATCCTTTCTTTTCTGGTTGACCAATTTGATTTTCCCCGCTAACGAGTTTGTTTGATTGGAATTTATCTAACATAACATTCCAAATTTTGGTCAATTGGCAGCCAGCGGTGGCTAAAATAGTTTTAGCTTTCCCTTCGTCGAATACCGTAATTCTTGTGTTCAATTCCAAGCTTACGGCAAGAGTAGCCTGTCAAATAGAAATGTTACAAATGGCGACCGAAACGAAATACTGTAACAAATGAAACGCTAATAGCTCAATTTATCCTCCATAGATAACTTCCGGTAGTCAGCGGATGTGCTCTCATGGTGCATTAATCATAGAGAGGCACCTTCCTGCAAATCGTATACCACTACTATAAAGGACAGGAGCAACAATCGGTGTAAGTTGACCTATCCCGAGTCTCGTCTCTCAATGGCCTATATCCCTATCATCCAGTCAAAAGTTACCATCGAAATATGCAATAGGCACAGGACAACCCATCCCGTCGAACTGTTTAGTTTTGATATCCATGTTCATCACCACATACTAAAACGTCATCAGCATTTCCAAATGGTTTTAAACCACAATTTCTGAAAAAGAGTCAATAATTAAAGAGCCTGTTTTAGGAAAGAAGCAACATCAAATCGATTTGACAGGTCTCGTTCTCGATTCGGATGGCTTTTTGCAAGGCTTTGACAGATAATCGCTTGTTCCAATCTAGCAATGTCGCCTCTTTTCTAATACAGGCTCTTTAAAAATAATAACATTAATTACACACCGTCACCTTTGCGTACAAACCCATTGGGCTGTCCATTGAAGTGTTTTGATTTCTATAATGTAACTTAGACTTCTTTTGAAATGATTTCTTATTTCTTTAAGTCCCTTGTTTTATAATTTTTATGTTAACGATATTGATAACTGCTTGGAAAATAGATGCACGCTAAGACAACTGCAGACGATGCTGTGATCTCCTTTAGAGGTCCACGTGCGGAAATCTTGCAAAGACCATTGCAAAATTCCCTAGATAATCTGTCCATCTGGGCCAGAAATTTGGGGATTGAGTTTTCACCGCATAAAACCGAATTGGTAGTGTTTACTAGAAAACGGTTCCCTGCCCAACTGCGTCTCATGCTGTTGGGAAGAAACATTACCCAATCTTTGACCTTCAAATACCTTGGAGTCATGTTTGATTCGAAATGCACTTGGAGTACTCACATTGCGTATTTGAAACAGAAATGTCAACAAACGATCAATTTTCTAAGATCAATTTTCGGGACATGGTGGAGTGCTCACCCGGAAGACCTCATTGAACTCTATAAAACAACTATTCTTTCAGTTCTCGAATATGGCTCTTTTTGCTTCCTCGGCAAGAAACAGCCACCTCATTAAATTGGAACGCATTCAATATCGTTGTTTACGTATTGCCCTTGGCTGTATGCATTCAATGCACAATATGAGCCTGGAGGTTCTGGCAGGAGTAAAACCCTTACAGAACCGTTTCTGGGAGCTCTCATCTAGAATACTGATCAAGTGTGGAATCAGTAACAACCTTGTGATTGAAAACTTCGAAGAAATGCTCGAATTGAGTACCCAGTCTAGATTCTTACGAATCTATATTAACTATATGTCATCTGATATTAGTCTTCCATGCTATAATTATCCTAGTGTTCGCTTCCCTTATCACAGTTCCTCCATTGACTATGATCTCTCCATGAAACGGGCTATTCAAGGAGTTCCAGATCAACTTCGACTTATTTTAATTCCCCATATTTTTTTTAAAAAGTACCTACATGTCAATTTCAATAGAAGAATTTTCACTGATGGGTCGCGCATTGATGGATCCACTGGTTTCGGTGTTTACAATGAATACTCATCTACCTTCCGGAAACTTCAAGAACCGTGTTCCGTATATGTTGCTGAGCTGGCAGAAATCAATTTCGCATTGGGGATAATTTCTGACATGCCCATAGACCATTATTTCATCTTCTCGGATAGTCTCAGTTCTATTGAGGCCCTCCGGTCGATGAAAACAGTGAGGCACTCATCTTACAGCTAAATACAGCTGATCTGGCAATAACGGAATTGCATCCGTTGGCGGTCAATCATGCTCATGCTCATGCTCATGGCTTGGCTTGGTTAGACGTTGTTATTTATTTTGGCTTTTCGGAACAATTACACAGATTTTTTTCACAAAAAATTTCACCCTTTCATCTTCTTCTTTCCTAGCGTTTCAAGCTTATTGCTCCCACAATTGGCTTATTGCTTGTTCTCAATGCACTTCCACAGTTATTAATTGGGAGCTTCCGATGCCAGGTACCATTTTTGCCTTAGTATGGTTGTGTGGCAAGTACTCTCATCGGCTTTGAACCGACATGCGCTCTCCACCAAACGCTGCAAAATGAAAATGAAAATTACTTGAAATCACTGTAGTACCTATGAGATTCACTACAAACAACTTCAAAGAAGATATCGATATTTAAGATATACTATTCTTTATATAATATGTTATTTCAAGTCATCCGTGGAATTACCAAGTTTTGTAACATAATTTTAAATTCAATTTTTTTTTCTCATGGTTTTGATGCATTGTCTAGATTTTCAGGTTCGTAATGGATACGCGGGTTTTCTGCAGTTGGAATAAGACAGCACTCTGCAGGCATGGAATTGTTACTGTCAGTTCATATTATAGTATCCCTTCATCCCTACATAGTATGGTTGTGTGGCAAGTATGTACAATCATACCCTATGCCCAGGGAGTCAAACAAATTTCCTCAACGAAAAATTCCTAATCGAGAATCACCTTAAGGTGCCCTTAAGAACTTACAGCCCGACATATTGAATCCAACAAATCATTGCCAATCATTTTTATTTTTGACATTTAACCATTTCGGCTGGTTCATCACAATTTTATAAATATAACATAATGTGGTTGCAACTTTCTCTGAGCTATACAATTCCTGAAAAGTTCGGCAAGTTTTCAAGTATATTTTTTCATAATATTTTTAGGTTACATATGCGACGAGGGTTATTATGGAGCTACTACGACAACAAACACAAGCGGTGGATCAGTAACATCAGTACACACGTCGTCGAACGGAATCGTCACCGGAAGTGTGCCAGTTGTGAGGGTAGTCAAAAGACGCAATACAGCCAACAAGAAAGAGCGCCGACGTACTCAAAGTATCAATTCAGCCTACACTTCCTTAAGAGATCGAATTCCTAACGTACCAAACGATACGAAGCTCTCAAAGGTAAATTATTTAACTTTAAAACCTCATATCGAAACACACAAAAACAATCATTCCAGATTAAAACGCTCCGGTTAGC
This sequence comes from Aedes koreicus, assembly GCA_024533555.2. NCBI lineage: Eukaryota > Metazoa > Arthropoda > Insecta > Diptera > Culicidae > Aedes > Aedes koreicus. Next base: position 130,252 of record JAHHFK020006016.1, read on the forward strand.
GATATCGTATATTGCTCATCTACTGGCAGTCGTGAATGGTAACCAAGATCCATCCTGTGACTTTCGAGCGGAGCTTGTACCCTCGTCAAGGAAGATAAACGCCGAGCGAAGGGCCCAGAAGAGTATGTTGCAAGTAAGTTTAATTCCGCTTATTTGATGTAAAAAGGAAAACAAGGAGAAAACTCTCGCTTTGAATTCCATTGTACTTGCAAGTAAAGCTTCTCGATAACTTATTCATAAATTAGATTTAAAAAAAATAGTGCAATGGATCGAAGTATTTCGGAATATGACCATTTCATAACCATAAGTTAGAACGAAACTTTCTTCCTAATGCCTTCATTCCTTCGAAAACGTGATTTCATTCTCTACGGGTGCGTTTCAGAGTGTTGTCCCTACAAAACCGCTCATTCACGTCATCAGTTGATCTCGGAAATAGACTCTGGATATAGAACCACTTTGTTGCTACACCGCAAGGCGTGCACTGCAGTACAATATTCATAATTGAATCATTATCTTTATTGGGAGTATCTGGTTTTCTGGCGTCTGGATTCCAGCAACATGCCACAACGCAGATAAATTGCTTCGCTTTAAGGAGGGAACAAAGTATAATAATTTCTAACGCGTTGACTTTTCCCCCATGCCAATTGTATTATTTTCGGAAATTACCCCATAATATGGGATAATTTAATTAAGGGACCTTAAATTACTGCGTGGTAAAAATATAGTGTCTTCATTAGAAAACGCCAAGCGGTTGGTGGGAAAATTTGCACCCCTTTCAAAATGCGATTATGTATATAATAACGTAAAAGGTTTTCCCAGTTGCATAATATAAATTGCAACTGAACATCAAGTGTCACTTTACTGCCGTCCAACAGTATAACATGTATTGGAGGATGAAAATGGATGAATAGTGGGAAGAATGATCATCAACCCCTATCGACTCCTATGCTTAAATTTCCCCTAAACTTTGACTGGTAAGTGATGTTTGTTGGTTAGAAAAATTCTAAAGAGTTCTAGAACTGCACATCTTCAACTCGCCTCGATAGCGCAGTCGGTAGCGCGTAAGTCTCATAATCTTAAGGTCGTGAGTTCGATCCTCACTCGGGGCAGTAACATTTTGTTTATTGAATGAATATGTATGTGTGGGGTTTTATTATGGATTGTAAACCAATTTTCTTTCGACCAACGTCTGTAGTTTTTGAAACGAAGTACAAAAAAAGTAACTGATTGACCCCGACGTGATTTGAACACGCAACCTTCTGATCTGGAGTCAGACGCGCTACCGTTGCGCCACGGAGTCCTGTGTTGAGACAGGAGATTATAGCAATACTTAAATGGAACAATTTTCGAATTCATGCACATTATACTTATGTTAAAGTAACGCCCACTTTTGACGCCCCAATGACCATGGATATGCGCATGCGTTTTTCCTCAAAACTTTTCCCTCATTGATGTCAAACCCATCCGGTTCTGGAAATCGTGTGAAGGAGAGTGTGTCAACACAAAGAAGTCGAGAGAGTATTTTTGAAAAATGGGTGGAAAATACCATGGAAGATTCTTGGTTCTCTCTTTTCAGTGCTGCTAATTAGAATTTTCACCTAATTGGGATGAGGATACAGGTGGGATGATCTTTAAATTTAGATATTGTTTTTTACAATATTTCACATGCTAGATAAATCGCTGTGAATTCCGCATTGAAGCATAGCACAATTTTCGTCGCATGTCTACCATAAATTTCATTGGTGTTATTAATTTGTTCAAATCTTCCAGATGACGTTCTCGCCATGTCAAATTGTCATCGAATGCAAAATAGCTTAAGCGCATTTGTTCCATAATAATGTTGCATTGTTTGGTTAGTTGATTGATTGTCAACACAATCTGGCTTCGGTAAATTTCAATTAACATTGCATTGATGCATTGATGAAGACGTACACTGCTCATAAAAGCATGCATGTCGCATCTGGAAAAACAGCACGTCGCGCAAAATGCTGGTGAACATTTATTTTTCCGTAGGCTATTATGGATGGGACAAACTAGTTTTGGTATTTTCACGATATTTTCTGAACAAAACATTTAACTTTTAGTACACAATGCAAAATACCGGTGGTTAAGAATCGATTACAATCGATAACTCTTTTTCGACGATAATCTTTATGGGACAATTATTCTTGAAGTAGGCTGTGTTTTTAAGCGAAGAAGACGCTTTGTTTCTTCGTTATACAGGGGATAGACGAAATTATCGGTACAGGCAAATTTTTGATCAACTTTGTATTGCTTTAACTTCATGACATATTATACGTTTTAATTTCGCCAAGAAGCATTCGACTGTAAAATTAATTTAGTTTTATATCTCGGCAACATAATTGGCCATGGCCCCTGGACACCGGAGTTGTTCCGGGTTACCAGACAGGCTATCTCACATGTTGAATTTGTGATCAGATTTTGTACAAGTTACCGTTGTCTAACATTTTCGTTTTAGCAAATACACGTAAAGACAACATATTTCCCAAGTAAATGAAATATATATTACAGGAATCGGCCTTAAATTGACCGAAATATGACCATTTCCGTGAAACAGGTTCTGATAAAGGGTCCTGGATGCGGTTAACTCTATATTTTACTCAAAACATGCCATGTGACAGCTCTTTCTTCTTGGTTTTTCAGCACAAACCTTATTATAAACTTAAAGTGGATCCTTGAACATATTGGCCTCTCCCGGAACCACCACCGGGGAAGAGTCTCCTGTAGTAGGGACCAGTTAGGCATTTATCCCAAAACATGCCGTGCGGCAGCTCTATCTATGAGATATTTTTTTGCAAATTGAGAAATTATCGACCGAATTCGATTTTGAAAGTGTATAAAGTGTATAAAGTGTTTATGAACTGCTTTTAGTCACTGGTGTTGCAAAATCTGTTCATTTCTTGGCGATTTTCGGAGGAAGTTCCGTATCCGGAGTCCGTTTTTCTGCGTTGAATTACATAGTTTTTTTTTCTCGTATTTGCTCGATGATTATAAATTACATAAATTTGTCAGATACGCCTACACTAAATGTCCACAGTTGTGACATTTCTAAAAATCGTTTGCCTATCATTTCTGCTTATAAAACATTATCACAAAAAGAGCCATGCAATTCGTATAATTCAAGGCAGAAAAGCTGTACATCCAGGTATTTAATGGACATAGTTGCGGTGGTCAGGAATTACTGGATAATGCGTAACAACGCACTCCTTAGTTTATAAAGCTTAGAATATTTGTACAATCACCAAATATATGTAATAGGTAGATAGACATCTGCACACTACCAAAATGTCATGTAAATGTCTGTGCCCTGAGACCGACACATGCAAGCGTCCTTTAGCACAGAAGAATGAGTTGAAAAAGATGAGAAAATAAATTCAATCAAACACATCTTTCGTCGAATTGCGTATGTGTCAGTTTCAGGAGACATAATTTTACACGAAATCTTTCTGTACGTTCTCCGACTTTTTACAAACATGAATTACGTCTCGTGTAAAATTCATAATTTCTAAGTGTGTGGAAGAGATCATTGATTCATGCCAGATACCTAACTGCCTATAACAAATATTTAATCATTGTGCAAATCGTGTTATACTAGTTAAGTAAAAACTAGTAATAAATATACGACGAGAGCATATATTAATCAATTACACTCCACCATCATAAAATATTAATAACTGCTTATCAGTGGATGCTTTTAAAAAAGCGAAAAACAAAAGATTTCTATCGATAGGATATGTTTCCCGTAGGATGAGAAAATTAAATATAAAAGCACCATGTACAGGTTACATACATTGGACAGGTTCTTGTCTGATTAAGAATGTGGATCAAAATGCGTTATTATATCCTCTTCCTGAAAGTCACCATTAAGTGGCGCCTTCTACATCACAAATTTCCATTGCAACTCATGAGACATATTTTCCCAACAAAACTACAGTGGAGGAAATCCACTTCAATCCCTCCAGTGGATAATTTACGTCTGAGAACAAGAAAACCACTTACCCATTCATAATACAAATTGCCCTTCATTCACTTAATTCGTTTGACATATTTTAATTGCGCGGCAAACTCAAAGCTAATAACGGAAGAGACGTACCGATCTTTTTTTTTTTTTCATCTCGTTTGTAGTTCAAGCGTACTTTTCAGTTCCACTATTATGCCACATAGAAGTCAGAAAAATGCACTCGACTCAAATGCGAGAATAAGCACAGTTGGAACTTTGTACTGGCAGTCAAATGCATCACCACTCAATGTGATACCGTTCTTCAAAGAAAATAGAAATAAAAAAGGATTGGGAAAAATCAACTGAAACTGTTATCTCAAGTGGTTTTGGAAGCATAAAGATATCTGTACGGTCGGAAAAACTGAAAGCAACTCTCAGCTCAGATGGATTCTAAACTAATAATGTTTTATTTCTACTTTCTCATTCCAGAATCTTGCCACCGAAGGGAAGAAAATCAAAGGTAGAACCGGCTGGCCACAACACGTTTGGGCATTGGAAACAAAGACCACCATCAAATGAAACTTTAGAATAAAATATGCTATTTCTATGAATTCATTCCTGGAATATGCAACTAAAACCCATCCCGACAAAACTAAGTCCAGCACACACTAGTGATATTGCTTTTATGCTGTAGGTGATTCGACCACGAGTGTACAAAGTTTGCTAAAATAAAAAAGCGTAAATTTTTCAACTAGATCTGCCAAATAAAGCTCCTTGAAAGCTCAACAATGAACTATTTGTAGTTTTTTTTTAATTATTTTTCGAAACCGAAATCCAAATAAAGGGCTATTTACATTTGGTTGGGCCGTGCTCAGGCCGTAAAAAAAAGTTTTTATTTCATGGCTGGTACGTTTTGTACGCTTCACACTGTACCGTGCTACATGTGTCAGGCGCTTCGTTAATTCGCTCATATTTTGATTTCAATCAGTGAAAATTGAAAGCGCGGTAATACATTTTTGGAATACATGTCGACCGCAAACTTATTGATGTACTCAGCAATAATTGGCAATTTCTCTCCAGTATGTTTGAGAAGTCGAATACCGCTTGATAAACTTGCCGATATAGTCGATACATTTTCCAAAATCAGCCTCACCAACCAATGTGTGGAAAAACTTCACCGATTGAACTTCATTTCCAATGAAGTCAACGGAATATGACGTTGAGCTTGTTTCAATAACCAAATTATAATGCTCCGAAAAACGTGTGGGTAGCTTACTTGTTTGAAATATTTACGGTGAGCTGTAAACAAGAAATGTCATAGAATTTTCCTAGAACTCAAAATATACCAAACATGTTGAAGGCTGTACCATAAACGTAGTAAATTTGACTGAAATTTCATGGTAGTGTTGAAAATAAGCAATTCTTGTGCCTATATTGCATAATATTTTCACTTAGCTGCCCACACTTGACAGCTCATTGCAACACAGCGTCAAATTGACTGCCAAAAACTCGTGAACCCCTTGAATTAAATGACAGATTACTGCTTGACATTTGCATATGACAGTTAATTGCTTTTTAATTGCAACACGTTGCAATTAGTGAACTTGCAACTAAAAGACGTTGCAATTAACGAAATTGCAATGAGCGAATGGTCACTGTAATGTGTAGCATCGCCTATTCTCATTAGGACTTCTTCCAATCGTCGAGGCTTAGAAGTTATGAAGTTCTTCAATATATTTGGATCCATCTTAGACCATTCATCTTGAATGGTCCATTTCAATAGGCCAGCCGTTTCATAACTTCTTCCGGGATTGAAAACAACATGAGAAAGTAACCTCCAAACGTTTTCAATCGGATTTAGATCCGGGCTGCACGCTGGAGGCTCTAATACAGGAATGTCGTGGTGCTTCGAAAATTCCTTGGTTGATTTGGAAGCATAACAGGCAGCATTGTAGTGTTGGAAAATCATGTTCTCATTGATAACAATTTCGAAAAATGGGATGACAACATCTTCAAACAACTGGCAATACATTTTAGAGTTCATCTGCGTCGAAATGAAGCAAACAGACGTTTTTTCAGTCAAGCTAATACCGGCCCAGATCATTAGCGTTCCTACACCAAAGTTTCGTTTCTTCTTTCTTGGTGTCTCTTGCCTGTTATCGTGCCAACGGCTACTAAAACCACGTTTTACCATTCGTCGTCCCAAAAACGGTATTTTTCGGCGAAGGCAAAACGGACTTTCTTGTGCCGAGGTAGCAGCCGTGCTGCAGGCGTCGCTGATACGAACGAAATATTTGGGTCCTCGTTTAAAACTTGACGAATCTGACGAATAGATATCGACAGACTAATTTCCTTCCTTATTTCTGCCGATGCTTCTCGTATATCGGGTGGATAAACGTCTATATCGCTGCTTCATGGCATACGTTTCGCCCATCCGAAGGAACGACATCCTTGCTCCTACCAATTCTAAAGCCTATTTCACACAAGCTCAACCCTTATTGTCTAAGCTCACCAACTCTTCCCTTTTCAAAGTTGGTAAATGGGCTGTTTTTCGGCATTTTTCCTTTAAATAGTTTAAATAATAGTTAAATTATAAGATTATTGTTTTCGTTTCTTATTTACCTTCAATTTCTCTTTTTCAACCTTTGCTTTTTTATTTACACCAAAAAATACCTCCGGTAAAAACAAAACAAAGTGACGCAGATTACCGTCTTTAAACATATTCCAGGCAAGAAAAAAAGAAGAATGCAATTAATAACATAACGAGATTGATACTTGACGAATCAACACATAACGAATATGTATCTCACTTATACACTCACATCTACACAAATTTGCCTGATGAAACTTACACGGTCGACGTAAAATCAGTGAAATATACGTTGTCTTTATACTTTTTTCCACCAGTGTATGCTTAAAATTCGAGGCAAATATGTTTTCACCATTTTCATCCTGAAAATAAAAAATATACATTAATATTGTCTCGATCACATATCAATGTGTGTTAAAATTATGAACTTTCATACCATCTTCTACCATACTCCAGCTAATGTTGTCAAGGAGCAAATGGCGTCGTCATGGAAGCAAGTGCTTTCGAACATTTTTTTCGATCGCCGCGTAGTTGTTTTAAGTCAACGCAAGCTTTATGGTGAGTTAGCGTTGAGTAAATTTACAAAAAGTAAAGATCTTACTGAATTGAGTTGTATGAGGTCCACACAATTTCTAAGTATTTTTTCACCAACCTGTAGGTAATGTATACATTACTCAACCGTTGAGTTAAAATGAACCAACAGAGCACATGTTTTCTACGTAATAAGTGACCATTCGTTCATTACAACATGTTTACATTGCAATGAGCGAATGGCATTCGCTCATTGCAACATTTGACAGCGTCAAATCGACTGTCAAAAACTCGTGAACCCTTTGAGTTAAATGACAGATTACTGCTTGACATTTGCGTGTGACAGTGACTTGCTTTTTAATTGCAACACGTTGCAATTAGTGAACTTGCAATTAAAAGACGTTGCAATTAACTAAATTGCAATAAGCGAATGGTCACATAAATTTAAATAAACAAGAACATACTGTGATTTTTGATTATTTTATTCTCAAACATAGTTAATAACCATGTTTTCTTTCCATCTTCATTTCAATTTGCTTGTTTTTTTGTGGGGGGGGGGGGTTTTCTAACTTTTCCCTTAATATTACTAATAATTTTCTGCTGGGTTTTTTTTTCTTCTATTTTTTCCTCTTTTTGTTTTTTTTCTTACATTTTTCAACACTATCCGCTGGTTTCATGTGTTTTCTCACCTTCGCCTTCGTCAAAGCTCGGAGAATTTCTCTGGGCAGTTTGATGGATTCATCTCCTTTGGTACAAATACGACATTGTTCCTTTTGTACCGCTCTAGTGCATATTTAGAGTAATGGCAGGAAGCAAGTTCAGGCCAAAAGATTGTAGGCTTGGTTTCCTGTTTGATCAAGGGTAGCAACATTTTTTTGCAGGCACTCCTTCACGTTGATTTGACCATTTATTGTGTCTGTCGTAATGAATGGTCGAGATATTTTCCCACATCCGCGTATAGCTTGCCACACCAATAACTTCTTGCAGAATTTTTCGGTGTAAATGGCTTTCACTGATCCAGGAACATCCTTTCCCTTCGGCGAGGTATAAAACTGTTGTCCCGACAGAGTTTTATAATCGAGTTTTATGTAGGTTTCATCGTCCATGATAACACAGTCCGAATTTTTGGTCAGCAGTTTGTCGTACAGCTTTCAAGCCCTCGGTTTCACAGATTCAGCATGTTATGTACATCGTTTTGGCTGCTTCTGCTTCCCATAAGTCGGCAAGCCTATTCTCTCCTTGGCACACATAACATTAGTCATCGAAGTACTTAGCTTTTTCACCACATCTGGGACTAATGCTGAAGGATGACGCTTGAAATAGTCCCTTACCTTTCTGTCGATTGTAGGGTCGGTGAGACCGGGTTTTCTACCCCGTCTCGGGGAATCTACGAAAGAGCACTGTTGTTGATACTGCCGTAATGCGTAAAGACCACTGACGGTGCACCGTTTGTGCACAATCCGTTTTCGTTGCTCGCGAGAAAGACCACGCATTTTCAAACTTCCATGCGAAAAATTAAAAAAATGACATCAACTTAATTTGGATTTAAACAATAGGACGCAGCCAAAAGTTGGTTGAATACTGCGCACATTTTGAATTGACGGTAAATCATTAGTGTATTTATAACTATCGGAACAGTCTATCCATTTCGACGTCGATCCTGCCCTTCGGTTCAGATTGGTCGCGGTAGATTTCATGTGTGAATAGGCTGCCACATCAACGTTCAAAAGTGCCTGAACAAAATGAACAGCTTGGATTGATCACTTGAAGATGCGATGGGAGATCATTGCCCTGATATTCCAAAATGTAACACGTAGTGAAATGTTTGTTGTCTTCTATAACTAAACGTGATGGAATGGAGTAAACGAGTGGAAACTCATCGGGAATGATTTCTCATATGCATCCGTCGAACCATTCTGAACGGCCGTTGTGAGAATATCACCATGAAAATCTCACATGCGCATAGCATGTTACCAGTTACTAATGCTTCTCCCCTTTCTCCTGTTCTCTTCTCTATCCCATGGCTGCGAGTGGTGCCTTATGACAAATTATGAGTCTCGAAATGCGCTAATAAAGTCAGCTCTTCAAAAGCAGAAACACCGAGACAATATGGACCATACATCAAAGGAAGATTGAAGCACTTCAAGATCAACAAAAGGATAATATTACGGAACGGAGAAGTAAACAAAAGAGAACACCCAAAGAAAACACTCCTAACAAGGGGAGAAAATTCAACAAACAAAGGAGACGAGTCTTTAGCAAAGGGAACAACGCAATTCCAGAAGAGTGAGTCTTATAGCGGACTAGCGAAATATGGTGAGACCCAACCAGTTATAACATTTATATACAATATATACGCGCCAGGTTTGATTATTTTTGAACTGGGAAGTGTGTTTACTGTACCGTTATCCACATGAAAACGGACATATTTACATACGGGGCTTATTGCGTGTGAAAGTAATCTCGGAATGGGCGTGACTCTCCAGACATTCTGAAATGGGTTACTGGATCTGCAGTTGAGCTAGCACTTTCTAACTCCCGGATGAAAGCTGCTTTCAATGGTAACATAAAAAAAACTATTGCAAACAGATTTCTTCCATAATACCAACAATCAATGTGCAACTAGCGATTTGAAATTGGTTCACTGTTGTAGAACCTCTAGGTCCGAAGTAGTCTGCACCTTGCAATAATTCTTGCGCTTTTCGGTACCTTCCGGTACTAGTATCTTGGTTGTTGTTTTGATTAACTATGTTATTTTGACACAACATTTGAGAATGTGTTGGTGTGAGCTACGTTGTTAGGGGTGTATCATTGAGCTTGGGACCGAGCTTGGGACCGATGTGCTAGTACTGACTGAGCCAAGAAAAATATCGTATTTGTTCGGGACCTACTGGTCTTAGAGTTAGTCTATGATAATACCACTGCCGGCCGGTGGGTGTTAGATTGGAAACACACACACACACACACACACACACACACACACACACACACACACACACACACACACACACACACACACACACAGAAATCCTGTTGCAATACGAAGGACACATAGTTGCGAGCGGAAGTGGAAGACGAAGATCTTCGACAAGGAACTCTTTGTTGAGGCACTTCGGTTCGACAACGAACTCTCGAACCGAAACGCGGACGAGCTGACGAATTTGTTAGTAAAACCATGTCGAGGAAACTGGAGCCGAGGAACAAGCGGCGGCCAGCTTACTGCTGGAATGAGCAACTCAGCATCCTTCGCGCTAGTTGTCTCAGAGCCAGAAAACGTGGCCATGACCGAATTAAAACGAGAGATAAGCCTGAGCAAGACGAACTGCTACAAGGAGCTGTGCCGAGCCGAAGATGTTAACCCCTGGGGTGACGCGTACCGTATTGTCATGGCGAAGATCAAAGGCCCATCAATGGCTGCAGAGCTATGTCCAGCAAAACTGAAGGTTACCGTAGATGGACTTTTCCCGACGCACGATTCAACGACGTGGCCACGTATACCGGTCGGCGAGGAAGAGATAAGTTATGTTGAGGGCATGCAAGAATGCAGGGGACGAAGCTGCAGATAGCCCACCACAAAACGGAGGTGCTGATGGTCAGCAACTGCAAAGCTGTACAGCGAGCAGAAATCGTCATCGGAGGGCTTGCTATAGCCTCGAAGCGCGTGCTGAAGTATTTGGGTGTGATGATCGACGACCGGCTGAATTTCAACAGCCACGTAGATTATGCCTGTGGGAAGGCGGTGAAGGCCATTAATGCGTTAGCCAGTATCATGCCGAATAGCTACGGACCTATAAGTAGTAAGCGGCGTCTACTGGCTAGTGTATCATCATGGATACTAAGATACGGAGGTCCAGCCTGGGTCACAGCGCTGGACACCAAGCGAAACCAGGAGAAGTCGAACAGTACGTTCAGGCTCATGACCCTGCGAGTCGTAAGTGCGTACCGAACTATTTCATCGGAGGCAGTATGCGTAATTTCCGGAATGATCCCGATTGGCATCACTATCGCGGAGGACAGTGAATGTTACCAGCGGAGAAATATCCGAGGAGTTCGAAAGCTGGTAAGAGCGGAGTCGATGACTAAATGGCAACGAGAATGGGACACGGGGGTGAACGGTCCATGGACGCACTTGCTCATACCGGATTTGTAGATCTGGAGGAAAAGGAAGCACTTCTACCTTACGCAGTTTCTGTCTGGCCATGGTTGCTTCAGGCAATATTTGCATCGATTCGGACACGCAGCGTCACCCTTTTGTTCGGAGTGCGCAGATGTCCAAGATACACCAGAGCACGTGGTCTTTGACTGCCCATGCTTTGGACCATTGCGAAGCGAGATGCTTGCCATCAGTAGGGCAGATACCAGCCCAGTTAACGTCGTCTATAGAATGTGTCGTGACGAAAGTGTTCAACGATCAACGGAGCCATTACGCAAATCATGTCGGGTCTACAGCGAAAATGGCGGGAGAATCAAGAAGTGAGTGCTTGGAGTGGAGTAGCGGGTTGTCGATCTCGGGTGATGTTATGTGGTAGTTTCGCAGTCGGAATTGCTCGAGTCGATTGCGTTAGTATGTAGGAGCTAAATGGCTCGCCGTTGTTCGCATTTGGGATCCACAGGCAGGTAATCCTCCGTCGGAGAATGGTAGATCCGATGTCGTTGACTTATTGAATTTGTGGAGGTTGGGGGTGGGGGGGGATGGCTCCACAACGTGAAGGGGGGGGAAATTGGTGGTGGGGGGGGGGGGGCCCAAAAGGGTTTTATGTAGCCAAAAGGCCAAACCCCCCACGGAAGTATTACATAGGGGAGCCCGGGGGGGGGTTCGGTTTGGGTAAGGGGGAAGGGGGTTTTGGGGGGGCGGGATTCGGCCTTTTTTTGATGTTTCGCCCCTGACAACCTCTCGCACACTGTCGCCCTTGTTTTTTTTTATTTATTGTGTTGTTTTTTTTTTTTTTTTTTTTTTTAAATTTTTTATGTTTTTTTTTTTTTTTTTATTTTGTTTTTTTTAAATAAAAATAAAAAACTCCTTTAATTTATAGATCAACTCTTTTTATTCTTTTTTTATATATAATTACGGTGGACACCTTGCAGTAAACCATTTAATCAGCATAATCAATATCCCATATCCACATAGTAACAGACAACAACTATCACCGACCACATGGAATATTCGACGCATCAGCATTCTTCAACTGGAGCACCGGATACGACGCGACACGTTGCAACACCCCATCGGACGAGAGAACATTATTGCAAGCTTAGCAAGTTTAGTTATTAAATAGCCCAATCCGTAGGAATTAGCATTCATTAGTTTTTCAGTTTTAATTCAGACCAGATCAGTGACTTTAATTGTACGTTAAATGTAATTAATTAGTGAAATAAATATTTTTTTTATGCTACTCGTGTCGCGACTGTTATAATTGGCGCAGCCTACGGGAACCGGCTGAGTGAAAAGTGTGGAAGAAAAACAGTGGATAGTGATGGACTAATAAACCTTCACAAAAGTGATCCCGCAATCATTGAATATAAGAACACTTGTGACCCATAGTGCTTATTGAAAGTGAAAGCATCCACGACACTAAAGGTTGTGTTGAAAACCGTCGTTTTAGGAGTTGAGGATCCCCCGCTACACACTACACCTGGAAAACCAGCATCGTCAGCCCGGAACCTTCATAAAAATCGTAAGTAATTTTCATTTCATTTTTGCTTAATTCGTGTTCTAGTGAACCCGCAAATCATACTACAAGATAGGTGCTTGCGGTGAAGTGCAAAATAAAGTGATACTTACGTCCCAAATAAGTACTACAAGATAGGCTTCTTTGGTAGAAAGGCAACATACTACAAGATAGGTGTAGCTTTTTTCTTTTTCGTTGGGAAAACTACAAGATAGAGCCCACGAAATAAACCTTCAATTAATCAGTTGAATGCCTAAATTTGCGAAAAATTATTCCGCCCTTAGGAAAGCAAAGGCTCTACTGAAACTTACTAAACAGGATTCGGAATCAGAAGAGGAAAGCCTCTCCGACTGTTCAGAAGAATACGCACACGTACCCTTAAAATCAGACATTCCGTTGTTGACTTCATTGTCCATTGACACGAACGAAACGGAAAACAGCATAATGGAACAAGTAGCCGCAGACATTAATAGCTTGGCACAAATGCTACGCGAGCTAACAGAAAAGCAAAATCAGCAACAACTTGCACTTAACGCACTATCACAAGCCAGCGCGAGCGCGAACAACAATATTGCCCCGCCGCTGCAGCAAGCTCCAGTAGGAGTAAACATAGAAAATTTATTTAAAATTCCAGATCCGATCAAAGCTATCCCACGCTTTGACGGAAACCGAAAACAACTTTCGGCGTGGTTAGCCACAGCAGAAAATACACTCATGGTTTTCAAAGACCTTGTTACAGATTGCCAATTTTCAATCTTTACAACAGCCATAATCAATAAAATCGAAGGCAGGGCAAAAGACATTATCTGTCTGGCCGGCAACCCTCAGAGCTTTGAGGAAATTAAAGAAATCTTGACGAACGCTTTAGGTGATCGGCAAGAACTCACATTCTATAAAAGCCAATTATGGCAGACAAAAATGATGGACAACATGTCAGTCCACAAATATTATAATAGATGCAAAGAAACCGTTCAAAACATAAAATGTCTCGCAAAACAAAAACAAAAATACCGCGACCATTGGGACGCAATAAATTCATTTATTGAAGAGGATGCTCTTGCTGCATTCCTTGCTGGTCTCAAAGAGCCATATTTTGGCTATGCACAGGCAGCTAGGCCTGAAGATATGGAGGCTGCGTACGCCTTCGTATGCAAATTCAAATGCAAAGAAACTACCGCTTTTAATATGGAAACACCTCAAAAGAAGACGAATTTTTTATCAAAAGACTCTAAACCCCATGAAAAATATTTCAAAAAACCGCAGTCGTACCAAAATGAAAACCCGAAAACAGAAAAAGTGGATTTGAAAACTGATCCACAATCAATGGAAATAGGATCCGTAAAAAGTAAGCTAACCTTAAACAGACGTCAGCTAAATAATAATGAAATAAATGATTCAGAAGGAAGTTCAGAATCAGAAAGCGAACATGAAAACATCGATATAAATTTTTGCTTGGAACAGCACAAACGAAAAACAACTTGAATTATCTTCCATACATTACATGTAAAAATTCTCAATCCAACGACAAAATTAGGCTCCTCATTGACACCGGAGCAAATAAAAACGTAATACGGCCCGGTATTCTAAAAAACCTTAAATCAGTAAAAAATAAACAGATAAAAAATATTTCGGGAAAACATGATATAACCAAGAAGGGAAAAGCAAATTTGATCGGCCCTGAGGCCACTTCACAAACGTATTATGAACTTAATTTTCATAATTTCTTCGACGGACTCCTAGGTTCAGAATTTCTCGCTGAAAATAAAGCAAAAATTGATTTTGAAAAAGGTGTTCTTTCTATAAATGATGTTGATATTCCATATGAAAAGTATTTTCCAGCTAATAAACTCTACTCATATCAAATCGAAATTAACACAACAACAGACGGTGATTGGTTAGTGCCAACATTTCAAAAACTCAATAAGACAGCAATAATAGAACCAGGCCTTTACAGGTCCCAAAATCATAAATCAACTATAAGGATTCTCACCCACAAAGACGATCCTCCAACCCTAGATAGAAAACTGAAATTAAAAGTCAATAATTTTGAAACTATCACCCCGATACCAATTAAGGTAAAATCCAAATTAGACGAGGAAACAATAACCAACTTAATAAGAATGGAACATCTGTCACCGTTAGAAAAACAAAAATTAATCGAAACTATACTAAACAACCAGGGAGTATTGTTAAAAACCGACGAAAAACTTACAGCTACAACGGCTATAAAACATCAAATTCCGACAAAAGATGAAAAACCAACGTATTCTAAATCATATAAATACCCACACCATTTTAAAAAAGATGTGGAAGAACAAATAAATGAAATGCTTCAAAATGGAATTATAAGCCATTCAACAAGCCCATATTCGTCTCCAATATGGGTTGTTCCCAAAAAACTCGATGCATCGGGTAAAAGAAAAGTGAGGGTAGTAATCGACTATCGAAAACTTAACGAGAAGACGATAGACGACAAATTCCCTATCCCCCAGATAGAGGAGATTTTAGACAGGTTGGGGAAGTCTGAATACTTCACAACGCTTGATTTGAAATCAGGTTTCCATCAAATTGAGATGGACCCTCTACATAAATCAAAAACAGCTTTTTCAACGGACCAAGGCCATTTTGAATTTACCAGAATGCCCTTTGGTTTAAAAAATGCACCGGCAACGTTCCAGCGTGCAATGAACAATATTTTACAAGATTTTATTGGTGTTATATGCTATGTGTATTTAGATGATATCATTATCATCGGATACAATCTTAAAAATCACTTAGAAAATGTCGGAAAAGTTCTAAAAAGACTCTCCGAGTTTAACCTCAAAATACAGCTCGATAAGTGCGAGTTTTTGAGAAAAGAAACTGAGTTCTTAGGACACGTCATTACACCTCAAGGGATAAAACCAGACCCTACCAAAATAACAAAAATTTTGGATTGGAAAATTCCAGCTACCCAAAAAGAAATAAAACAATTTCTAGGGCTTACTGGATATTACAGGCGCTTCATAAAAGACTACGCTAAATTAGCCAAACCTCTTACGAAGTACTTGAAAAAAGACGGGCAAATAAATTTACAAGACGAAGATTACAAAAAAGGCTTCGAAAAATTGAAACAAATTTTAACTTCAGATCAAATTCTCACCTATCCGGATTTTAATCTTCCTTTCATTTTAACAACCGACGCCAGTAACTACGCGTTAGGTGCAGTATTATCGCAAATTCAAAACAACGTAGAGAGACCGATTGCTTTTGGCAGCAGAACACTTAACAAAACAGAAGTTAACTACTCTACAACCGAAAAAGAAGCCATAGCAATTATGTGGGCAGTGGACAAATATCGAGCATATTTGTATGGAAATAAGTTTACCTTAATTACCGACCACAAACCCCTTACATTCATTAAAAATTCAACTAAAAATTCAAAAATATTACGTTGGAGACTTGATTTAGAAAACTTTGACTACGACGTACAATACAGAGAAGGAAAGACCAACGTTGTGGCAGATGCCCTCAGTCGGAAAATAGACAACCAAGCAAGTGTTAACATAAACAATTCAGAAACATCCTCATCAAATGCAGATAACCTTGAAACTGCCTCCCAACAAAGTAATCCTCCCGCCGAAGCAAATGACAGTGACAATGAAACGGTACATTCCGCAAACACTTCTGATGACCACTATATTCACTGTACTGAACGACCAATCAATTACTATCACAATCAAATAATTTTTAAAATCACTAACTTTGAAACAGAACTCACAGAATCCCCTTTCCCAAACTATAACCGAGCCACCATTTGTAGAAAAGAATTCGACGAAGAATCAATTATAGACATTCTAAAAAGATTTCACAACAATAAACAATCAGCTATCATGGCTCCTGAGAACGTTATTGGAACAATACAAGAAACTTATAAAAAACATTTTGAAAAATCTGGACATTTTATAATCACACAACACAGAGTAGAAGACGTCGCAAACGAAAATAGACAAAACCTATTAATCAACAAAGAACACGAGCGTGCCAAAGAACACGAGAACGAAAGCCAACTTAAACGCTATTTTTTCCAAGTATGCATGCTATATTAATATTAAAATTTCCCCTCGACCGATCACGGAGAAACCATTTGACAGACTACATATGGACATCTTCTCAATAGACAAATGTAACTTTCTCTCGTTTGTTGACGCTTTTTCAAAACATGCTCAACTTATACCAATGGACACAAAAAACCTCATAGATGTCAAAAATGCTTTAGCACAATACTTCTGTACATTTGGCAATCCCAGAGAAATAATCACAGATCATGAGACTACTTTCAGGTCAGTGCAACTAAGAGAATACCTGGACAATATTGGAACGTGCTTGAAGTACGCCTCATCATCGGAAAGCAACGGACAAGTGGAGAAGACACATTCAACAATAATTGAAACACTAAACACAAACAAACACAAATTTCCCGATTTAAATACAACCGCTTTAATTCAATTAACAGTCTCTCTGTATAATTCTAGCGTTCATTCATCAACCGGCTACACACCTAACGAAGTCCTGTTCAATCAGAACAACATCTTAAATAGACCAGACATCGACAACAACGCCCAAGAAATTTTCAACAAAGTAAGAAAAAATCTAAACAAGGCAAAAAAAAGACAGGAAAAACAAAACAAGTCAAAAGAAGAGCCTCCAAAGTTAGAGGAAAATCAAGAAGTATACGTAAAGCCTAACATTAGAAACAAATTAGAACCTAGAGCTAAGAAAACATTTATAAAAAAGTCACTGATAGAACTTTTGAAAATAGCAGGAATATAAAAAGGAATAAGAATAAAATTAAAAGACTAAAACAATAGAAACAAATATGATGAAAGCAACCATTATAATCATATCAATTTGTACTACATTAACTAAACCTCAAAATTTGGAAATCAAAAATCTTAATTCAGACCCCGTATTGTTACTTAAACACAGAGAATGTAGAATTCAAACGGGAGTACTTAAAATAGTCCATCCAATTAATTTAACAAATTTGGAAACAAACGTACTTTTATTTAGTAAATTAGCTAGAAAATCAGATGTTCATCTCCCAATGACACAACTCATTTTACAGAAAAGCAAAGCATTAGTTAATAATTTTTATCAGATTAAACCAATCAAGAATAGGCGAGCTAAGCGATGGGATGCTCTCGGCAGCGCTTGGAAGTGGTTAGCAGGGTAACCCCGACGCAGACTACCTAAATTACGCTTTACCGAAGATAGTAGTCAAAAACGATCAGCTTTTGTACATTTTGGAAATTCCGGAAATAGATAAAAGATCATCAGAAATAATAGAATTTATACCCTTGATCGTTAACAACAGGGTAATAACTAATAACCCAAAATACATCGTCAGAGCAAACAAACAAATATTCACAACAACAAATCCAGAGAAGTTCGTTCAGAGATATTCCGACTTACAACCGCTTAGGGATAACTGCACCTATGCGATAATTATGGGCATCGAAAGTCACTGTAATGCCCAACAAACAACAGATACACAAATTAATCTGATATCAAAAAACAAATTATTAATCAACAACGCTATAGAAATCCACATGACATCAAATTGTGGACCAGACAATAGAACATTTACTGGAAACGCATTAATAACATTTTATAATTGCAGTATTGAAATAGCTAACGAAACCTTCACTGCAACAGAAGTAATCAGTCAAACGAAAGATCTTCAAGGAGCCTTTCATAACCTCAGAACGAACTGGAATATCGAACAACAACATAATCTCTCTACCGTAACCAACCATACTCTAATCAACAGGAAACAGCTGGACAACGTTATACTTAAGCAGTATTCACACCAAATATGGATATTCAGCTTACTAGGAGGAATATCCACAACAACGGTAATTACAATATCAATCATGATCTTTATTTGTCTCCGCAGGAAGAAAATAATCATTAAAATTCGAAGCCCTGAGAAACTGGCCAACAAAATTATTCTGGAACAGCAAAATTCATCAAAAAAAGTTAAGGCAAAGATCGAGGACGATCTTTCTTTACCCCCGGAGGAATTACGGGGGACACCTTGCAGTAAACCGTTTAATCAGCATAATCAATATCCCATATCCACATAGTAACAGACAACAACTATCACCGACCACATGGAATATTCGACGCATCAGCATTCTTCAACTGGAGCACCGGATACGACGCGACACGTTGCAACACCCCATCGGACGAGAGAACATTATTGCAAGCTTAGCAAGTTTAGTTATTAAATAGCCCAATCCGTAGGAATTAGCATTCATTAGTTTTTCAGTTTTTATTCAGACCAGAACAGTGACTTTAATTGTACGTTAAATGTAATTAATTAGTGAAATAAATATTTTTTGTATGCTACTCGTGTCGCGACTGTTATAATTATATATTTGTTAATTGGTAGTGGTTTTACTCGAAGTTTACTCACTACCGTCACAAGAGATAGCAATACTGTTTTCGGAAGGGTATTTTACACTGTCAAATATTCAGTGTGTTAGGTCTGTTTATCTGTGATATAATAGCAACAATCAAAGGTACATATGCAATTTCCAGAAATGTGCTAGTAAATTGCGTAACTTGAGTCGATGGAAAGCGTTGCAGAATGTGGTACTTTTCACAACTGAAAACCGTTGCATAATGTTTTTGGTGAGCAAAACTACAGTGACGGACAATACAATAAGACCAAAGCCTGATTTTCATACAAAATGGTCATGTTAGGGGGCTTGCCTTTCATTTTCTCGAGAACCAATTGAGCTGAAATTTCGGCTGTGGTCCAGAAGTAGCCTAAATTCTCATCAGCATTAAATCCATCATTTTTTATCCACCACTTTAAAAGTTACAGACACCGCATACGACAAAACAATAAGACCACTTTTTGATTTCCATAAAGGATGCTCGAATTTGAGGATCTGAATTTTGATTATTGATGCATGGGTCATTTTAATATCAGTATACTATAGATTGTAATTCACACTCCTCGACATGACCTAAACTATGGATATCAAAAGGAGGTTGTTTTGTTGTAGGTGCACAGCTCGAAAAAGTAGTGTGAATTTCTGTTCAATATCATGCACATAAATGGAGCGTCACAAAACATAAAATACTACATTATACATCGTGTAATGTTTTGGTACATTGCATACATTGCGGATAATATTGTGTGCAAAAGCTTTTCTTTGTTAGAACTATTGCATGCAAGTTGCTGCTTCGTATGTAATGAAACATAGTTTTCAATGCTCTTATATTTACATCACAATGAAAACTCAGATTTTTTTTCTGTGTGGTGCCTGTAGTTTTTGAAGTGGTGAATGCAAAATTATGAATTAATTAAAGATGAAAATTCAGGTTATTTCTAGGCTATTGCCAAAATTTCAGTTCAATTACTTCACGGGAAAGTGAAAGACAAGCCTCCAAACATTACCATTTTGTATGAAAGTCGGGCTTTGGTCTTATTGTATTGTCCGTCACTGTATAGGCCATTCTTCTACATTACAGCGTGATCAAAAAGTGTGGACGGATTTAAAAGATAATTGTTGAATAATTTATAAATTTTAAAATATTGTAAAAAGAAATCCTTTGACCCCGACGTGATTTGAACACGCAACCTTCTGATCTGGAGTCAGACGCGCTACCGTTGCGCCACGGAGTCAGATAAAAATTTGCTACTTCAAGTATCTTATTGAATAGAACAGCAAAGACCTTAAGCTGTAGAGAATGGATAGTAGCCATGTGATACATTTACGCATAGGTTCTATGGAACGTAGAACATTCAGATTGCTCAGAATCTGAGGTAAGTTACGATACCTATTGATATATAAATTAATCACAGTGGTCGGATCACAGTAATCAAGCATAATAAAAATGCATTCAATAAATTTTACTAATGGGAAAACAAAACTATGGATTCTTTTTTTTAATATTGGCATTGTTTTTTTCTTAACACAATACACTTGATGAATGATTCTGCCTAACTAAAGGAAATAATCATTATATTACAGCCGATGAACAAATTCATCGTTCTTCACGGAAGATGTGAACGACAATGAATATGGGCTGATGAACTTAGGCAAACACACACACACACACACAACGTGGATTATTTATCCCTATGGCAATATCAAACAGTCTGCTTTACCGGCTGTATCGATTGTATAAGGTTTCATGCATATAGAAGACATCAGTCGTCGATTAGAGCACATTATCTGCAGCCACTTAACGAAGTTATACCCTTTGCTCTTAGAATGAAAGGCTGCTTGCAAATCGAATATCATGTATTATTGCTATAATCTATCGTGTTAATTGATGAATTTCAGAGCTATATGATATGGTACATTATTGGTTTTCATACCATTCGAGTTAATAATAGATTTCTTCATGTGTATGCATTTCACAATCATGTTTCAAGCTAGTGTGAGAAGTATATGTTACCTAAATTACAGGTTTAAGATGCGTTACCAACCAGCGTTTCCTGTAATGAACATTGATGAGCATGCACGACCGATCAATCTAAATCAAGTTCTGGTAGCGGGACGCATTGCAAACATTGATATATAGGACATTTTAATTAGCTGTGCAAAAGTTTCCTCGAATACTGGTAATATTTTTAGGAATATCTTACAGTTCGAGTACTTTTCTTGCATCATCGAATAATTTTGCGACCGTGTTAGTATACTATAGTTCTAAGGTTAACGGTTCAACATTCCTGCAACGATGCGTTACTCATTGATGATTACACCAACCCAGGGTTATTTTGAGTAAATTGATGAATAAATCTAAACCCTCCTAGAATTTGGGCGAGAGACGCAATTGCGAATAATGATTTTTTTTACGATTTCTCGATATTAAAGACAATCACACAAAAATTAATAGGGGGATCGAGCAAGGAGAATTTATGTCGATGTTGATATTGGTATGCATGGGATTTGTCAAAAGCTTAATGAAATCAACCGGAAGAATAAATTAAATTCAACATTCGCTCTGATTTTAAAAAACTCTGAAAATTCGAATGAATACACCCAACCAACCTCATCAAAATGACGAGTGTGTTACACCAATGAGATGTAAACAGGTAGGGTTCGAAACATTTGCCATATCCTTTGTTCCTTGCTATTTTCAATGCGTTAGACTCATATGCTGACCACTCGGACAAGCCCAATATAGAAAGAGAAGGCGAATCTATCTTTCCACACTTGTTTTCGGTAGAGCTAACTTTGAGAATCGCTCGAGTAATCGTATCGAGGTGAACTTTGTACCGTAGATCTGAGCAAAGGAGGGTCTCTCGCTCGTATCTCCTCGTACTGTTTTGATTGAAAATTACATCAGTATCGCGCTGAACTGAGACACGGTAGTTGTATCTTATGTGTCACTGAACTCGGAAAAGGTTGCATTTGTGTGTCGCTCTTTTGAATTCCTAAGTGTTCCAATTTCTGTTAATTTAAATTGTTAAGTTATTCATCCAATATGATAAATACAGGGTAAGAAATTGCTAAATGAATTTTAAGATTTGTACCTGTCTCAACTATATAACAGTACCATAGAAAAATATCTCTCTGTGTCAATGATGAAGCAATTTTTAATCTACTCGCATATCAGTGGCGATAGCAAACCTTGAAGATGATAGCCATGCTTTGAGTATTTGTTTTTGAGTCTAAAGTTCAATCCGATTCTTCAGTATAGAAAGTTTCCGCGAAGCGCTCATCTCATTTTCACTATACCACCGGTTGACACGTCATTTGGCTAAGTCGAAAGCAAACATGAAGAACACGGGGTGCGTTTCGTTGTAATACCAAATGACAACATCGAACCGGTTAACTGTTGTACCTATAAATCTTGCTATTATTAAAACTTTTCTGGTTCTGGAAGTTCTACAGCATGATCTGATTTTAAATTTAATTTTCTTTCATATTTTAGAAAATTAGCTGGTCGTACCATTTTTATCACCGGTGCATCTCGAGGTATTGGCAAGGCAATCGCACTGAAAGCCGCTCAGGATGGTGCCAATATTGTCGTAGCAGCTAAGACAGCCGAACCACATCCGAAGCTTCCAGGAACAATCTACACTGCAGCAGCTGAGAGTGAGTTCTTCTAAAGTTGCATAATATTTATTTTACCGGGTTAATGCTGCTGAGAATTGACGGATTAAGAAAGCTTATGGTGCGCGAGATAGAAAACCTGGTCAGCTAAGATTTGAAAAGTACTTATTCGAGTGCCAAAAAATTGTGTCAAAAAGTGCGAAGTTAGGCTTCGGGAATCCAAAAACAGCTTAGCACTTCAAGATAAATGATGGAAAAGCAACCATAGGTGTTAATGTTATATCTGGAATTTTAAGTAAGCACATATGTTAAACAGCAGTGAATACAAAAAAAAATCTTTATTATTCAACGTGCCATATGATAACCATGGAAAAAAAATTGCTGCAAAGAAAAAACTCAAACAAGCGTAATGATAACAATTTCTTTGTGTTTTCAAATGTCAGCGCAATGGAATATTTGAAGATGACCCGCGATTTGAGTAGTACATTATTATTCTCAGGTTTGAGAGTTCAAAGATCATGTTTTATACCATTAACACATAACAACATACATATTCTTTCAATCGATTGCAAAACTCTAGAGCTTTGATTTAGTTCTGACAGATATCTTACTCTTTTAGACCAAGGATTTGGCTTTAGATCTGATAAATGATCATTGTTTCAACGTTAGCGCTCTTTTAACAAGCAGTTTATGAACAGGGTTGTTAATCGTTCAAGTATGTAAGCGTTTTCGATAACGTCTTATATGTAAATTTTATTGAGACGATAACGATTGACAACATCTTTCAACATCATTTCCATTCGTTCAAGTTTGATGGTTTTGATTATAATTATCACTGTGTTTATACTGCTCAGACTATGAAATCATGATGATGTCTGGACGCTGAAGAACATGTCTACATAAACTGTAGGCTGTATAATCGATGCGAAAGATTCGGATGCGGAAGGTTCTGGATCTAACTTTTAACGTGTTCGTTGTGTAACTTGGTGTTGATATTATTCGCTAGAGGTTTTATGTAGACAGACAATCGAAACAAGGGTTGAAGTTAGATGGTAGCGTTAAATACCTCGTGCTCTCGACTCAGTTGGGGTTAGGGTGATACTGAGTAACCTGGCCTCTGTCGCGCACCGTATTGTTGCTAGAACCTTCAACTGTACCATGATCTCCAGCGACCTTCAGTATAACTATTATCTCCAGCGACCTTCAGTATAGCTACCTTGGGCACCGGGTGTTGTTGAACACCCGTCGACGTCGGCACGTCAGCACGCTTAACTCGTCCATCTTTGCCTGGGTAAACTTGCAGTATTCTTCCTCGCGTCCAGCTGTTTCTCACTTTTCCATTTACAATCATCGCTAAAATACCGTCGGCAAGTATTCTTTTATCCAAAATAAATCGAGCATAACCTGGATATCCTTCCAGCTGGAACGTATACCCGCTAAGAAAAAAGTACCCAACGGAGCTGTTAAGTGTGGAAGCCAAAGATGGGTACCCAACGGTAGGTAAACATGATTATACCCATCTTTGGCTTCCCACACTTAACAGCTCCGTTGGGTACTTTTTTCTTAGCGGGTAGCCGCTACTCCGTCTGTCGGCTTCATAGCTGGTTGAACTACCCCACTGGAGGTCATCAGAAGCAAGAAATCGACAAAGATTTTTCATTAGGGCTTAACTGACAAACGTAAACGATGGCTTTTTCCGAAAAATTCTGGTCATCGAAATCTCGCCTAATCAATCCACCACGATCATCGAAGAGGAAGAGTTCACCTATCCGATAGAATTGGAGGCTTACATGGGTAGCTTTTGTTCCACGAGAAATTTACTGAAGAAGCCATTGTTTACGTTTCTCAGTTAGACCCTAATGAATTTTTTTTTATCGAAATGGTTGGGAGTCGATGGTTCGTGTTCCTCGCTTTCTAATGACTGGTCCACAATTGATACGTTGTGGATGCGTTTGCGTGAATTTGACTATTTTCTCATAGATTTTCTGCAAAAATTTACGTCAACGGAATTCAAACGTATCTATTGTGGGCAAGCCTCAAGGATAGGTGAGTCAGTAATCGTGATTTCGCCAACGATTCTGCTTCTGCGATTACTGTAGCCAACGTTTCCTCGTCAGGATGTCTTTCCGTCAGTCAACAGCTGAGAACCCTTTTTACAGAGCGCACACGTCTCCCCAAACTCCTCTTATGTGATGGGCGTAGCAACAATCAATGTGAAACACGCGATTTGAAATTGGTTCATTGTTGTAGAACCCTTTGGTCCAAAGTACACCTTGCAATACATTCTTACGCTGGTCCCTGATTTTCTTCATGACTATCCAGCCGCTGGGCGTAGGTAGTGTTAAACATCCTGTGGGTTCGTTGGTTGGTGATTATTGTGGCAAGCGTTTCATTGATCGACCGTACTTGTTTGGACAGTTCATTAGGAAATTCGTCTCCTGGTCGGAGTATATCTCCGTGGGAGCTGCTCTATATGCAATGAACCTGCGGATCGCTTGCTTGCATAATTCTGTTGACAGCGAAGCCCCAACTTCCAGATGTATTACTCTAGTAGTTAGGCAATTAAACAAGGCCACCCACAGATTTACGCTCGCCCTCCCAACGGGGCCGGTCAGTGGTCCGAAATAAAAACTCTAACGCTACGATCGTGAAGACTCTTACGTAAGTGGCTAGTCGTGCTACGAGTAGAAGACCCATTTTCGGGATCTTTGGTACGGTTCGATTAACTGAGCACCAGGAGCAACGTTTCACAGTTTTTCGTACGACAACTCTAAGCTCCGGTACGTAGTATTTTTGTCGAATTCCGTTAACGATGGCCATATTTTCGGTGATACCTTTAGTAGATGTGTTACGTGCTGTTCTTTGGGAACCATGATCGAAAATGTCGTGTCGTACGAGGCACATGAAGATGCTACAATTGGTCCGTTCTTTTGTAGAATATTTCCCTCGCCGATAAACGGTGACAATTTGTAAATGCGCCTACATTTCTCTACAGTTTTCTGCTGGTTCACAGGAATGTTAAGATTTTTGCGTAGCCATATATACGTAACGATTCGTACATATCTTTCCCAATTGGAAAACCGATAGAGAAATATTGCACTTGAATGTGGACGTGCCGCAACTTCTCGGTTGTAGCTTCTTTGAACGTGCATCTTCCTGGGGCCACAGATGTTCGTCCTCGTATAATAAGGTTGGACCTTCGAACCACCTGCAGCATTCGAAGTAACTGGGACCTTTGCTCCATTTTGTGGCCTTGTACGTCACGTTCTGCTTCAACGGTACCCACCTCCAATCAGAAACGTTCGTTTGTTCTAGGATCTCCGTATCCCGAAATGCCACAAACTGTCGATATCTCCTTTGATCAGAACGGAGCCATGAAAGCACGGTTCGCTTCACAAAATTTTACCCTTCACGGGAACTATGTGATTTTCGATGATACTCTTAATCAGCCGTGCTCCAATTGCAGCTGCCTGAAGTTCCAAGTGAGTTATGAAGAGTGGCTTTATTGGAGCACAAACAAGTGTTATTAATTCTAGAAAAGTCAAAGAAATGATAATTCCATTTTTCCCACTTGAAATACGGACTCATAATTGTCCCACTAGGACTAATATTTTTTGTTGTAGTGGGACAAATTTGCGTCCAGTTTTGAAGTGGGACAAATCTACTTGACTTTTTTTTTTTTCGATATTAAAGGCTTTCAAAATGTTACAGTGCGCTACACCGGTAGACTTGCCGTGCTTCAGATTTTATAATCAGGGAAACTGGCTCATACGTAGTCTTATCAACCGATTAGTGTCCTTAATTTTAACAGATTTTTATCGAGTTTTCTTTCGGTTTACCACTTTGCTATGTTTGGGAGTGTGGGATTAATATTAGAACTCGGAGGTGATACTATGGTTTGTGAAATGTAAAACTCATTTATGTATTTACAGTTGAGGCTGCCGGTGGAAAAGCTCTACCTTGCGTGGTGGATGTCCGTGACGAGAATGCCGTCCGATCGGCTGTCAAAAATGCAGTGGAGAAATTCGGCGGAATTGACATTCTTGTCAACAATGCGAGCGCCATTTCCCTCACGCCTACAGAACAGACTGACATGAAACGATATGATTTGATGCACAACATCAATACTCGCGGAACGTTTTTAGTGTAAGTGGATTGAACATATAATTTGTGTACATTATCTCTAATTTGTCCGTTTATTTTTCCAATACAGCTCCAAGGAATGCATTCCATACCTTAAGAAGAGTAATCACGCTCACATTTTGAACATTTCCCCACCGTTGAACATGAACCCGCATTGGTTTAGCAATCACGTGGCATACACGATGGCCAAATATGGCATGTCTATGTGTGTACTGGGCATGGCTAACGAGTTCAAAAACGATAATATCGCCGTTAATGCTTTGTGGCCACGTACTGCCATCTTTACAGCCGCCATGGAAATGCTAACGGGCAAGGAGAGTGATCAATTCTCTCGCAAACCGGAAATTATGAGCGATGCTGCTTATGCCGTCCTGTGCAAGGAACCCAAAAACTGCACAGGAAATTTCCTCATCGATGACGAAGTTTTACAGGCCGCTGGTATCACCGACTTGAAGCAGTACGCGTGCGTACCGGAAAATGCCGATAAGCTCATGCCGGACTTTTTCCTCGATGTGGCCCCGGAGAAACTGGTGGAATTTGCTGCTGAAGGTAGCCATGCCGCGTCATTGAAAAAACCTGCTGCTTCTGGCAAAATCGAAGGACTCTTCCAAAAAATCGAATCACTCTTGAGTGATGAGATTATTAAGAAAACTGGAGCAGTGTTTGAGTTTAATGTAAAAGGAGAAGAAGCTGGAGTTTGGTTTGCCGATTTGAAGAACAATCCTGGAAAGGTTGGAAAGGGAAAGTCGCCAATCACTGCAGATGCGACCCTCACCATGGATTCGAAGCACTTCTTCGACATGTTCAGTGGCAAGCTGAAACCAGCTAGTGCATTCATGACAGGAAAGCTGAAAATTTCGGGAGATTTGCAGAAGGCAATGAAACTTGAAAAATTAATGGGAGGGTTGAAGTCCAAGCTGTAAAGTTTATGGTTTATGATTATTATTGTGGAGGTGCATGTTTTTGCTGAATTTATGTTTAAATTAAATTTTGCGTTATAACATTGAAAAAAGTTACATTATAATCCGATAATCAGAACTCTCAAGAACTAACTAATGGAAGCCGGATCTGTCTACCGTCATATATAATATAATTGCCAGTTAGGCCAATGCCTGGGTACTATCAGCTACACAGAAGTCGTCTCCAAATCAGACGATCCTTGGCTGCACTTCGCATGCTGTAAGTATTCTGTTTTGTTTTTTTTTTTTGTATTTTGATCAACAGAATTGGTTTAGTCCGAGTGATGGGTACGTAAAACTACCAAAATATCATATAGGGAAGATGTACCTATATTAATCTCATCACTTTGCACTTCATCCTACTTGAATTAAAATGATGTACACGTGACAGGATTAGTTAGTCATGTTTGTTGTAGTTATTTAACGTAAGCAAACATTATTAGAAACCGAAACCGATCCTTCAACTGTCCAATTGTTTGATTCATCGTAGGATGAATTAAGGAACAATGAGATTAATATGGGGGCAGTTACCCTAGGTACATAGTCAACAATTACAATACCTACTGAAGATCAAACAAAACTCCTGATTCTTAAAAAATATATAGGATTAAATCTACGGCGCAGCACCTCGCGAGTCAAGTGGAAATCAAATCTAGACTTAACATGATTAAAGACTCTCCAAGACAAGACAAAACAAAGCAGTCAATAAGCAAACCTACATGATTTAATAAGGCTGAATAAATAGTTCCATAGCCTAATAAGAAGTATTGTCGATGTTATAACCTGATCAATTACATTTTCAATTCATATTTCAATATCAATTCAAACTTTCCACTTGTTACATGCCCAGTAAAAGCTTTTGTAACCTTTTTCATTTGAGTACATTTAATTAGCTCAACATTGAGTTGAACAACAGTTTATTAATGTTGGAGTTCATACGACATCCAGTTTCATGCATTAGCTAAATGCTAGACTGGTAGTCCATTGAAAACGTTGCGCAGTGATATTGGTAAGAAATACACCAACAGGTCGTTTCAGAAGTACTTAACGCAGGCAGGCATCAAACAACAAACGGCTATAAGCCCGAGAAAAATAGATTAGCTGAACGTGCGAATAGGACCATTGTTGAGAAGGCGCGCTGTATGTTATTCGGCGCCAAATTAACAAAAACATTCTGGGCCGATACTGTAGCTGCCATACTTGGTACTTGTGTACTCGGTACGAAGACCTTGGTGCAAGTACCAAAAATCAAACGCAGAAAGAGATCCGAGGTCACGTGAATGTATGCTAATTGGATTTGAGGAGGATACAAAGGGCCACCGCTTGTATGATCTCCGAACAAGGTGTATTTTCAAGAGTCGGGAGGTGATTTTCATCGATGAGGCTGTTCGTGAAGATACTCCAAGAGCGCAATCGGAGAAGAGGCCGTCTGCTGTTCCGATAGAATTTACTGATGGTCCTGTCAAACTACCGGAAGTCGGCCAGAGTCAATGACTCTGAAACGGAAGATGAACACGAAGATAGTACTGAAGGCAATACTTCGACTAACACGTTGACAGATGTGACCTTGCTCCCACAGGAGCACAACCTACCCGGCAAGATTATACTATCCAGTGCAAAGGTCTTCCGGCGTCGAATACTTTACAGCTTCAAAGCGATACCTACAACAATGTTGATGGCTTCGAAAGCGATGATGTGGGACTGAATTTCGGTGGTATGGCTACTACTGATAAGCAAGATTTTCTCCCAAGATTCTACAACGAGGCGATGTCATCACCCGATGCGGAACACTGGAAAGCAGCTATGGCAGACGAGATGCGTTCGACCCACATCAATGAAACGTGGAACTTGTAAATCTACGGAAGGATCGGAATGCGGTTGGCTGTAAATGGGTTTAAGCTATGAAACCACTGCGGCTGGCCAAATATTGCGTTATAAAGCTCGACTGCTGGCCCAAGGTTTCAGTCAGCATAACGGAACGGACTATGACGAAGTATTTGCACCTGTAGGTCGACAGAACACCTTCCGGGCATTGACAGCTGTGGCAGCGTAGGAACGAATGGTGGTCAAGAAATATTCGGAAAGACTGGTTGTGTCTGAAGACAACCAAAGCTGCTTGAAGAGAAGATATAGCAACGAAGATCGATTTTGTTCGAGATCAAATCCAGAAAGGATAAATACATAGCTAGTATTGTCCATTGGAGACCATGGCAGCAGATATTCTTACGAGTCCTTCACCCAGAATCCGAACAGAGAATCCCACCAAGATGATTGGATTGACCCCTGCCGTCTTCACACCAAGTTTGTTATACTGAAGTCAGTAATCGTTTTACTAACTTTCAAACTGCTGAGTGTTCAGTGAGCAGTTCATTAAAAGTATTTTTACTGAACGATCGTCTAACTAGTCAAACTGTCAAAAAATACCAAACAACTCAGTAAGCAATACCAAAGTTCAGTAGAATTCATAGAAAAAAAAACTATGAAAAAGGAAGCATCGTTACATCGCTATAAAAAAAGGTGAAGCGCTGAAT
Source organism: Aedes koreicus (assembly GCA_024533555.2). Taxonomy (NCBI): domain Eukaryota; kingdom Metazoa; phylum Arthropoda; class Insecta; order Diptera; family Culicidae; genus Aedes; species Aedes koreicus. Next base: position 160,700 of record JAHHFK020006016.1, read on the forward strand.
AATTGTTCGTTTATTTACAAATAAAGTAAATTATGTAATCGATATACATTTTGTTGGAGTGCTAAAAATGAGAACATTTGAACTGTACTTACTGAAAAGCTCCTTTACTTCGACATCCGTGACCTCTAGTATGCCCAACACGTCTTCTATTTTCCCCCTTTTAACACTTATTGCTATATATTATAAGAATTCAAAATCTTATTTTGAATAGCTTCCACCGCTTTGGCACGTGAAAATGGCGGAGGTTTCACAGGTGTGGTATATACTGAAGCGTTCAGTACAGAACTCCAGTGATTTTTACATTTTGCGTCAGTATTTATTATGGTTTTACAGAAAATTGGTAAAACATTTATGGAACAGCAATGACAGTTCATTAGTTTACAAAGTACATCTGTAGAATAATTATAAATTTTCAGTGATATTTTCATACGAATTACCAAAAACTTTTAGTTCTTTGATAGATAGGGTAACGGGATGTAATGTCAGCCTAGCTCCTTCATTCGGCCTATGTACCAAAAATATCATTAATTCACCGATAATCAACAAAATTATATTCCTATCAGGATGACCGATTTATTTCAAGGCAATTGAGACATTATTAATCAATTAATAGTTGCTCACTTCCGCGTAATTTTCGATTTCCTCAACTTTTTAGACAATATGACTTTACTGGTTAAGCTGAACAGATTATCTACACGATCTTCGAATGATCTTAATTTGCAGAAATTGAACCTATAAACCGAATAATAAAGCCAAGATGTACAGAAAATACTCACACGTTATAAACTAACAGGTCACATAGGTAAAATAACAATGATTTAACAAGAAAACCATAGACTCAATGTTAGGAACATATTTTTTTTCCACCGTCCCACTATGGCCTGTTATATGGAAAGCGTAGTAAAAAGGTTGTTATAGGTAAAATTTACAATAAAAATGTCTGAGTTTCGATTGAAAGTTTTCCATATTTTCCAACTGTTCAACTTAACACAAACTAAAGGAACAAAATCTGTGTAGAGTGAAATGTTTTGATTATCAAATGGTCGCTAAATCATATGTCAAAATCACTTAAATGTTTCTTAGCATTTTAGTATAGTTTGATTGATGAAATTGTTTGTTGGGTAGAGCGAATACAGCTGGAAACGCATTGAATCAGAAAATCAGAAAAAAAAATCGTGCGAAGACAACATTTAATAACAAATCTGTCGAATGAGACGAACTTGCATCCATGAATAGACCCAATTTGGCGCTTATAGACCGACATTACATCCATATCCCTCGAAAGTTTCTGACTTTATCAAATGTGTTGTGTAACTTCTCGGATTACATACTATCAAACGGCATATTGAAGATATCTAAGCAAGTGTACACTCAGTAGCAAAAAAAAGCCGAGCAAAATTTTGCTTCCAAAAAACGCCATGTTCAACCTTCTGTAACTTTGTCAATTATCAATATTTCTGACTGAAAATTTGACAATATTATAACCAATGTATAGTTTTTTTTTAAAATATTTTTTTTTGTGTTTTTTATTTTTTTTAATTTTTAAATATTTTTTTTTAAATTTTTAAATTTTATTTTGAATTTATTCCATATTTTTTTTTTTTCTTTTTTTATTCGTAATGTTCTCACTTATGCAAACGTTATTTTGTCAAAATTATTTTCTATATTTGTTTAAGCTATGGTGACATTTTTAAAATGCTACCTAAATTTTTCACAGAAATATGGATTTTTGAAATTGGTATATTCAAAAACGACTTTTTTCACATATGGTATGAAAACTTCAAATTTGTTAACTCTATCAACATAAAATTTAGTTCAAATAAGTTCTATACATTGGTTACATTGTTGTCAAATTTTCAGCCAAAAATATTGATAATTAACAAAGTTACAGAAGATTGAATATGGCGTTTTTTGGAAGCAAAATTTTGCTCGGCTTTTTTTTTGCTACTGAGTGTATAACTAGTTAAATATCGCTTCCAGCTCAAATACTTTATGAGTTATAGTTAAAAATGTAATCGATTGTTGCATATTAGGCTGAGTCGAGGGACACATACCCTATCTATAAATTGAAGGCCAGGCGCCAGTAACTAAGGTTTGAATATTGTTGAAACCATATTCGTAATCATTATCATTTATTGGGGCTAGCCCATCAATTGGTTGAAAAACAGCTAATAGATTCCCTAATAAATTTCGTATGGTTATTTTTCTTAACGACCTATTTGGGGTATCATCCAAACCATTAAAGAAATGGTTGGAGGATTTGTGATGTCGTTCGTTTAAGGTATTTTTTATTAGGCTTTACACGACGTTGTTCTTGAACGCCTTTAAGCTTTCCTGTTCACGAGTGTTGATATACAGGGTGTTCGGTTCCTTAGTGCACATATTTTAAGGGGCGATAGAAGATCATATATGAAGAAAAAAAATGTTCTACGCATATGATCAAATCTCAAAAATCACTGAGTTATTGAACTTTTTCTGTTTTGGTCTATGCTTGCCAGAAATTGGCTCTAACTCTAAAACTAGGCCATTAAACACAAAACTGTTACCTTCATCGGATAGTTTGGTAAATTTCCAACTTAATAGCGTCCTTTTTACTTTCAGTAAGTTGCATTTAGACACATTTCAGGGATAAACGAATCTAAAACTTTTGTTTTTCTACGGATTTTCCCTTATTATTTAAAAAAATACGTAATAAAAGTTTATTGTTTGTCGGTATTGTTTTGTCTAACCAAAAGATGCCTCTCAAACCGCTCTACAACTCTCCTCTGGACACCAACTTTCCATCTTGTTTTGTTTTGTCGCAAATTTGTACTAAACACATCTGGTTGGGTCGTTAATCAACGGTTGCGTAAAACACGAATTCAACCCACCGTGCGTTGCTGTTGACGTCTGTTTGCAGCGCGCATAGCACACTTGATCGCCACGTGGAGTGACGGTATGAAAGAAGAAAAATCTAAACAGAAACTTGCAGCTGGCAGAAAACAAACATGTATTCTCCAGAAGAGCTGGCGGATATTCATCTCTGTTACGGTTTTGCCAACTGTGTGGCAACGACAGCCCAACAAGAATATGGACGCAGATTTCCCAACCGTCGACTGCCAAACGCAAGTATGTAAAAATAATACAAGTATGTAAGATGTTTAGTTTGTAAACATTACGTTGAGACAGGAACCTTCACGTCTACACACCGTCGGTTCCGAAATGGAACGTTATTTTGGACTTCAACTCAAGCCGACCAGCCCCGCCGGTCGCTGACGCCGGCCATGGAGGAGAGAATTTTAAGAACTGTGAGAAACGATCCCAAAACCAGTACAAGGCGAGTTGCAGCTCAGTTACCGGTCTCTCACTGGAGCGTATGGAACGTTTTAAACAAAGAGATATGCATCCGTTTCATACGCTGCAAGTTCAGGAGCTTCTGGAAAGAGATAAACCACTCCGGCTTGAGTTCAGCAGGATTATGACAGCGAAAAGGGATGAGGATGCATTTTTCTCGAAAAGCATCCTTTGGACGGACGAGTGCACCTTTACCCGTGCAGGATACTTCAATACCCACAATGACCACACGTGGGCAATTAAAAACCCAAGAGTGGTCAAAGAAACAAGAACACAGTACCGGTTTTCCGTTAATGTATGGGCCTGTATAATTGACCGACAGCTCATCGGGCCGTACATTATCGAAGGAAGTGTGAAGTATTTGGAATTTTTAGAGAACGAGCTTCCAATCTTGCTGGAGGATGTCCCACTTGCTGTGAGACGGCGCTTGGTGTTTCAACAGGACGGAGCCCCACCTAATTCCACAAATGCGGTAAGACATTTTCTGAACGCCAACTATCGGGAACCGTGGATTGGACGGAATGGGCCGATTCCTTGGCCCCCAAGGAGTCCGGATTTGACTCCCATGGACTTCTTTTATGGGGGTGCATTAAGGAAGAGAGGTGTATTCGGTGACAATCAATACTTGCAAACAGCTAATTGACCGAATTTTTATTGCTGCTCGAAAGATACAAGAGAAAATGAATAATATTAACCCTGTGGAAGAGACCTGAAGGAGGATCATGTACTGCATCCAAGAAAATGGAGGACACATTGAGCAACTATTGAAATAAATTTATAAAAGAAACGAAGATCAGTGTTTTAATTTGAATAATCATTGCGAATACCTAATTAGTTCAAAGAACAAGTTCAATGTACAATGGTATCGAGAAAAAAAGGACATTTTCAATTTTCATCATGCTTTCAATTGAACCGTCCGCAGCATTGTTTTTTTTTTGTCCACTTTTCATACCGTCACTCCACGTGGCGATCAAGTGTCCTATGCGCGCTGCAAACAGACGTCCACAGCAGCGCACGGGTGGGTTGAATTCGTGTTTTACGCAACCGTTGATTAACGACCCAACCCCCTGTCGGCTTATGCCCCCTTGGGGTCCGGCAGTGATTGCGAGCGGAGGAAGCAGGCCGGTAAGTGCCACTTTAAGATATTGTGATACTTATTTTATATTTCATTTTTTTTTATCGAAAGTTCAATCCAGCAGTAAGAGACTTACCATCCTGTGTTATTAAATTTACCGATAAATTTTACTAACCGGGGTTGAATGAAAATACTTTGCGAAACACTCGTTGCAAAATTCACCTTTACTATCTAAACACTACATAAAGTTCATTAGATAATGGATCAATCAAGTCGGCCCGTTTTGAACTGATCACAGCATGCTTTCGGCGCTACTGTGTGTAAACAACACTTAGTGAAATACTGTGGTTTACCATGAACAGTTCAAAACAACGCGATTTTTATTTATCAATTGCTTGTATTTTTCACACTTAAATATTTATTGCTGTTTTCTCAATGTCATGTGTTCGGTGACAAACCAGCCCAGGAGGCTTAAAACCACGTTGATAAAGATAAAAAAAATGTCATGTGTTCTGATACAGACAAAAATAACGGTAGTTATATGTGACAAGCTTGCGAACATACCTTTCATATTAAAGAAAAGTGTTAACGTTAACTTCACGGAAAACAGTACGACATTGAATTATAATAATAAAAAAAACACTCAATCCTCTGAATCTGTCCCTAAACAATATCCTCAAAACGTATTAATGATTGAAAAAAAAAAAACTCACAAAAAAAAAAAGAATATTATTTTGTATGTTCAAGTTAAGAGTGTACTCAAATGTTTGCATTTATATTAAAAATGATTATTCATTGTTATGCAAAATCTTTAGCCTCAAATTCAGATGGTAGCGTCCAACTTCAACGCTTTTAGCTCAAAATAACTAAAATTCTAAGATTAAAAAATCAATAGTTACTATAATAATAGTTTGTTATTGTAAGATACAAGAACAAGTGGCTAACTTGTGTCTGATACATGAAATCTACCAAATTCACCAAATTCGTACTTCTATTTGATGTACATATTGTTCTGGTGTAGCATAGTGGAAACGTGTGAGCGTAGTTGGAATATTTACCATACACAATATAAAATTCATATAGGACTTGATTGGTGTGAAACGATTATTTACTAGAAAGTGTCACTTAGGACAAACGATTTATTACCTAATCTAATCTAATCTCACACTAACGCAGCCAATTCTTGAAAGCATCCTGAAAAATGACGGTTTCTTGAATACATCATTTTTCTTGTCACCGGCCAGGCCAACTGCGTAGCATGTGCCGCAGAGAGGATTCCAAGAAATAGAGCGATTCCAGAAAGAGTATCTAAAATCGCTCTACTACTTCGAATCATGGGAAGGAAGAAAGCGTGGACCTCCCGTACCAAACACTTCTACTTTATCGTTGGGAGCGTAGATGCTAGAAAGGTAAGTTTATGCTCCTTTTGCCTGTGGGTGAACTTTAGGCATTTGAACCAAAAGCCTGGCAATAGTTGCCAAGGTTACAGCGCCTTATCTCGCTCACTGAAATTGAGATTGAAATTTAAAATTTACAGCATAATACATTTAGTTGTTGTTATATAGTAGTATAATAATACAGTATACTGAGATTCTCTCTCTCTTATTCCCCACACAATATTCATATAAAATTGGATCAGTTTGGGTTTTTTACAGTTGGAAAAATAAAAATAAAGGGTGAAATTTTAATTCTGATACTAATCATTTACTTTATTTTTCTTACTTTTTGCATAATGCATTACTCAGTTTCACTACTCTCCTCGCTCTGTACGTTTTCTATAACCTCTGATGCATCAAGCTCAGACTCTTCGCTGTCAGAAGCATCCGATAGTTCATACAGCTTGTGTACTTCCTTGCGCAGCCAGGAAAATCCTGTCAAAATCCTGTCTCGTCTTACCAAAGGATGCCAAGTCCTTATCCAGCGAAACGGCATAGAACATAGTGAAGCACTATGGTAAAGAGCCTTGGTAATTATGGGCAACCTTGTTTCACCCATTTGCTTTTCGATACCATTGGCGTTCACTGGTTGAGCCATTTAATGCAGGTTTTTTCATATAGACACAGGTTTATGATCGTGTTAAAAATGTAATTTGGAACCCGTCGATATTTAAGAGTATCAATCAGTACAGGTTGGCTAACTGAATCAACAGTCTGCTTAATATCGAGCGCACATACATACACCTCTTTTTCTATGTTCTAGAATTCTTCGGTATTCCTTTTTGCTGAAAAGGTATGGTCTTCCACTGCTCTGCTGCTCAAAAACGTAGCTTGGTACGACGGTCGAGCCTCCATCGATTCGTCCAGCTTGGTTAATGTGTACGTCGCAATGATTTTGTAGACAATGTTGCAAAGGGTTTTCTTCCTATAATCCGTGATCTCCTTGGGTGCCGGCTTCTTAGGGATTGGTATCTGAATCGTCTCAGTTTTTTTCGCGGGAGCTTTTTTGTTTGCCCAGATCTGTTTGATCAGTTCTTCCAGTTCGACAAAGAAGTCCTGTGGTGGTATTTTTAGCAGCTCTGCATTGATACCGTCCAGTCCAGGGCATGTGTCATTTCTGAAACCCCTTACGATATTCTGAATCTGCAGGGGCGAGGGTGGAGGCACAACTCCATCTTCTGCTAGTAATGTCAAAGTTTGGTTTTCCACAACTGAATCAAGCAGAGATTCCAACCATGTATGTTGACCAATATTGGAGCCTTTACCTTTGCGACTTGCTATTTTCTTATGCTGCTTAAGAAACCCGTACGTTTTTATTACCCTCTGGTGGGGCTCAACCTGGTGGATATTCTTAAAGAAGTTTTTCCGTGAACGCCAAACGCTTTCCTTTTTAGTTAGCTCGAAGTCCTTCCTCGCCGCAGCCACTTCTTTACTGAATCGTTCCACATCTGGGAATTTCCACCGTCGGAAGCACAATCTCTGCAACTTCGAGTATGCCGTCCTCAGTTCCTGCCTGTTTGGATTGTTGCATACTTTATCCGCATCTTTTAATCGAAGATTAACACATTCCATGTATTTCTTTTTGTGTTTTTCGCTAGTGAGAACAAATGATCCATCACCTTCAGAAAAAAAAACTATAAATTTAGCTTATTGGGTCGTGGGAGAATCTCATTAGAATTTTTAAATATGATGCATAGGGCCTGCTTTTAAAAACATGAGCAAGCATTTGTGCAGCTTAGGGATAATACTAAATTGAATGTAATGCAAATAATTTAATGATTTTTGGTTTCTTCATAAGCCTACATTCACTTTCCTTCCCATGACCTTTTTTGGCATGAAAAAAAATATATAAAGCCCTGTTTGTAATCAAAATTGTCGAACAAAAGATGTTAATGAGGGTTTTAATTAACGTATATAATCATTAAACAATGAAAATAAATTGGATCTTCAGAGTTCACTACATGATACCTTTTTAAAATATAAGAGATAATTTGAAGCAAATAAAAATATTAAAATTGCCTTAGTATAACGAAACGAAATGTTTCTACGGTGGAATTTGCTCTCAGTCTGCATTATAAAACTGAACGAAATAGATTCGATTCGTCAAAATACAGTGGAACTTCGGGCATAAAACAGCTAGAACTAACGAAACTAAAATCTTTCCAAATTGATATGGAATCTAAGTTTGAATTGGGATCTGATTTTAAACTCTTATTGTTGTTCCAAGGAACTAATGTAACCAATTGTGTGAGTAATGATATAATATTCACCGTTTTAGAGTTGTCACCGGTCATATCGAACGCAATTATAGTCAAGCTCTTTTGTTGTTATATGCCAATATGCTGTGAAGTCCCACTATTGATGAACAATGTTTGACAAAAGTAAACATTGGATTATGTCTCTTAGATGATATAGTATGTGTTGTTCGATCATGTAATAAACCGAAACAACTATGGCCAAAACAGATTTGCATCAAGTAAAATGTTACCTCTCCTCTATGCTTTCACTTTTCTCAGGCTGCATTCCATCCAATTTAAACGCTTTCTTTACTTCAGAGAGAGTACCCTCAAGATAACTTTCACGACACGCAGGAAATCTCAATTTCCAGCACCTCAAATATGAATCATATCAATGTAATAAAATTCCATTTCCGGTCAGTTATTGGAATTGTATATTTTTAACTTTCTTACAATAAGAGCATATTGACAACAGCCACCGATGGAACGACATGAGCCCATGGGGGAAATTTTTGCAATAATTGTGTGAATTCCTCGGTATGCATGTGATGGTATTCCCACAGCTTCGTAACAACGCCAAACTCAGCCAAAAATCCTTCATAATCCTTATTTTCCATCTAAAAATATAATTCAAATGTGAAAAGTGATATTTCCTCATGACGGTATTTAATTACTACCTCAAAGTCCATCGTGATTGTCCATGGTCTGCTTGGGAGACCATGTGTTATGAAAACAAAGTAACCTTCCTGGCCATTGAATATCACCGGTGGTGGAATAACATCTTGCAAGCTCCAAGCGATCAGTTTTACACCTGGTTTGGTTCCAACGAAAATCGATGATTGCAAGCTACCTTCCGCCTTGAACTTTATCCTTTTAACACGTTCGCTAAGTTTTTTGGTTTCTTCATAAGCCAATGTGAACATATTATGCGTCTCTGGACGTCCTTGAGCTGGCTGCCAAAAGTGCCTAGAACCATTCAGGTAATGATTTAGATTGCTAAAACTATTCACAGGAACTTACTCAAAATGTTTTTGCCGCCACATGGCGTCCAGTGGAATGGCACAGAATAGGTCACTAGAACAGGTATCCATCTTATCTACCGGGACGAAACTATCATCTGCTATGTACTGCTGTAAGGTACGTCCGCCATTGCGGTCTTGTACTTCAAATAGGAAGCCGTGGTCCATGTATTTCAAGAGCCCTATCTCGTCATGGAATATGCGTGACGTATGCTGAAAAACGAAACAGTTTGAAAGGTTTCTATCTAATCTTTAATATACCCACTGTCACAAGATGTCGTTGAGTAGTAGGATGTCCATTTGTCGCATCTCGGTAAGGAAAGCCAATGGGGGTGAAGCATGCAACTAATAATGCAATCAATGAAACAGTAGAACAGCAAGCCGTTATTTGCAGAGGTTTTTTCACGAGAGTCATTAACGGAACCAGGTAGCTACAACTTAGCAGAACTCCTATGGCAGCCACGATACCAATGATAATATCTGGATTGACTACAGTTCCCGCTCTTCCAGTTATCGGGACAAACAAGTTCACAAAAACTATGTAGTAAAACGAGGTACAAACTACAGCAATGAACTGGAAAAGCAGATGAGCGATGATCCACTTCCGTACCGTTCGCCGAAGGCCGACGAGAGTTGTTAGAATTGAAGATCCCAGAAAACAGAGCTGTAGAACCATGAAAATGTAAGCACTGCGAAGGCCAACAGCAGTGAAAGCAAGACTCAGAATGCTCCAAAACATGCTCACTCCAATCAATCTCGCCTGGGTAACCATTCCGGTGTTGAGGGGACTCTGTAAGAAAACGCCTTGTTAGAACTGTGTAATTAAATGTACGTGACAGTGTTTCCATCTGATCATTCACAAAGCTTGCACTAAGGTGAAGCAAAGAAACGAGATTGAAGACCTTGATTCAGAAATAACTAAAACACTAGGTTTAGTCACCACGAAGATTGCGGCTCTAGCTGAGAAGAGATACAACAAATTTTTCAATCAATCCTTGGAGATGTGCGAACGCTTAGTAGATAGAAAGTAGATATTTAGAATTTATTGCAAAACGATTGATTCGCTAGCATGAAATTTTTATTTTTGCAAATGGAAAACTGCTCCTATGAATACTCTTGTGATAAGCTTTTGATAATTAAAGTATACCTCGAAGGTTTGTAAGCAATCTCACTCCGGATATGAGATTCCATTGTAAGGCATTGAGGCTCAAATTTGCTCATTATTGGTGGATCATTATGATCGGCGAAGCAAAATGCATCAAAATGTACGTGTATTATAGACGCCTCGTTTTCATTTACTCGTTGACATGAATTTTGTGGAAGATTGCACGTTATTCACTGGTTTTTAGAAACGTTTAAGTAGTAAAACAAATTGGGCTAGGATAATTATTTCAGCCAACGCTACAATAGGTCGTGCAGCGCGAAAGTTGCAAATATGTACGCGACGACACTGTTTAATTGTACTATATTCTTCAATGAGGTATTTTACGTTGTTTCTGACAGTACTCGCCACCAGATTGTGAGGCTCCTTCGATCGTATGGAATAGAGGAAACTCGATTAGGGAATATAAAGTGGCGTTGTTTTTAATTTCAAGAAGAATTTTTTCTCTGGATTTTAATCGAATTGAAAATAGCTTTCTTAGACATTTTTGCTCATGATCACAAGAAAAATAGGGCTGAATGAGAGCTTTGTCAGGCAAACACTTTTTCAGCTAAGAGTTTGCTGCAGAGGATTCTCAATATATTATTTTTACATAACATTCCTATTCTTGCTAATAATGATTGAACCCGAGTAGAGTCTGAGATCTAATAGAAAACTAAATGTGATGTTATGATGTTGCCGATAATCATCACTCGGGTTGCTGTCGTTTTGATCCTTTTAACGGTTAAAAGATCAAAATTGATAGCAAAACTGTATTCCTGTGACATCAAACTTAAAACTAATCCGGCTATCAGTGAGAGCAAATTGAAAAGTCAATTAGTTGTACATTTTTTCCCCCGTTGAAAGCATAATGAGTATTCTACTTGATGATCTGTTGAGACAACGAAAACAAAACTACGTTTCTCAAGGAAAAGTGAACGCAAGATTACAACAAGATTGAAACTAAATTTGACAAATGCGAAGTGAAATTAAATTTTGATTTTAATTTGATGTTGATATCAAAATACCCTCCTCTCAGATGTGTGATCTGGTCGTGATGGGTGGGCCTACGCAATTAGCACTGAGATGGCAACCAAAGACATATTCTGACGTGGTGGTATCACATACTGATTATTTTGTTTTGATGCCGCGTCACATATCTGGCATTGATGCACTGATTTTACAGATGTGATCCAACGGACATCCTGTCTGGGAGCCTTGAATGCTGGTGTAGTCTGGTGGGATTTCCCCTTGGCTGCACCACCTTTCTTATGTGTTCCCTGACATGATGAGCCGTAGCCACGCTTAAATATAAATCTAGCTAGACAGGTATATATTGATAAACAATGTGGTGTTTAAGATTATCGACATTCGCAGGGAATCGACTGATTGATTCACTGAGTAAAAGTTTTTTTTTAAAACTAGGAACGTGGCCATACTTAATTTTTTTATTTCTCATTTCAAAGAGCCATAATAAAAATACCACACATTTTAACAATGGTATACAAACAATCTTATAACGGCTTCATTCTCGATAATTTTATAATAATAGATAGGGAATAGGCGTGATGAAGCTTTACTTTGTCACCGAAAAGTGAATCATATAGCTGACCAAGAATCAAATAATAATTATGCATTAATAATTATTGTTAGGCTGCACATGCATGTCAGACATTGAAGCGATTAAACGACTTAGAGATAAGTATTACACAAATAAAAAGAAGACAATGAACAGACAAGTAAACGTAAACTTTTCTACAATAGAACTAAAGAATTCAACTGAATAACGCAGAAGACAAGAACTGACTAAGGCGGACAAAGTGATAGGTCAATGAAACGAGGTAAGACGAGGTATGCATCGATGAATTTCAAAGCACATAAGAACTAGACATCTATCAACTAAATTATAAACGACTGAAGAAGTTACAAAATACCTTCTTGATCGTAATACTGACTTACTAATTGAATAACATAAAAAGACGCAATGAACTCCAAAACTCTTTTAAAGGAAACTTCTCTCTCATGAGTCCCATCAGTAAACCACAAAATTTATAGTGTTATCTAATCTATGTAAAACTTTAAAGCCAGTCGTAATTTTCACACTTGCTATTTTAAGCAGTACTGTAGGGCAGCTCTAACACAAATAGCGTAGAAATAGTTAATTTTTGACTCGATTTTCTCCGATTTGTGTGAAAATTACCAAATACTAAATGAAAAGTGCCCGTGACCTGGCGGGTTAACGAACTACGTCTTGATAAGTTCTGGTGGGATGTTACTTTGAATTGCAGCAAAGCAAGTTTCTTCGAATTGCAGTCTCATCTCCAAATTCTCATTCTGTCCCATAGAATTGCTGCACTCTCGGGGTTCTCGATCAACAAAGAACGTCTTGTGAAAAATTTATTAGAAGAGAGCCTAGTTGCACACCGAACTGTCTATGGCGCCATAAGCGTGGCTGGTTGCGTAACGAAGTTAGCATCGATAAAAGCCTAATCCTGAACGCTCGCAATGCCTACTCGCGATACAACCCAAGTAACAATTTAAGTTCTATTCCAGCCTTATAGCACTCCTCCCGGCTTTGTTGATAAAACTACATTCAAAACTGTTTTGTCCACCAACACCTCCTCTATGCATCTTTAAAGCCGAAATGTGTACAAAGTGGCCCACTCTATAGACGGTTGTGAAAACAAATTAATAAAACCTTTCTAAGACTATAAAGATTTTGAAAATGTTCTAGTGAAAGATGTTATGACCACTTGAGAACCATCATAAAACCTATTGGCCGCCATCAAAACCACCATAGGGCTAAATGGCCACAGCTGTCAAACTTCACGGCGATATAGTGGTTGGTTTTTGTTGTTTTGCTTTGTTGCTCTTCTGATTCATTCAACAGTAAATAATGGCTAAGAAAAAAGTTCTACTGTTGCGGGAAATTATGATTGATAGCAAAATATACAAAACAAATTGAGTTTTTTTTATAGCGTATCATGCTCCAAATCATATGCGCATTAAATTTTATGGTGAATATTGGCACGATAAGAGCTGAAAATTAATGCGCCTTGGAAATTATGCGAGTTTACAACAACAAAAACAAAATTGAAAGAAAAATATTCCGTAAATTAATCATTAAACTCCTGAAAATTGATGGAATTCAATAAGGTTATCCAAACAAATACCGAAGTTTGTCTCAGATCTACAGTTTAATTGTATTACATTTAAAATTTGGTGTATTTATTTTTTCACATTTCAATTATTTCATATATTTCAATATGGCGATTGCAATAAATCACAGTTTTGCCAAAAAGCCAATTTATCTTAGCAATGGCTACTATAAAACTATCTGGTCGCTTGGTAGCTTTCCTCAATGCCAGTTAGCCGGATAATGCATTTACTGGAGGCAAAATGGGTTTAAAATGCTTTTTCAACTGACCATAATAAGATAATATGAATGAGTCCTAAAACGGCATTTCAAAACAGCATTTTATGAGTTAATAAAGTCAAAATAAAACCATTGATAGGAGTAAAAGGAATTTTAGAAGTCAAGATTTTAAGATCGTTGTAAAGAAGCTGTGTAGGTTCTCATAAACCTGACTAAAACATGAAACCTATTGGCATCTCTTGCTGCCATAATAAAGCCGAATTGATTTCTAGTGGCTTTCATAAAACTGTAATAAAACTTAATAAAGCTGGATGGTTTTGGCAATGTTACTTGGGAAGGAAGCCTTGGAGCTGAAGTTTCGTGCGAAGGCTGATGGAGATAACAATAAGCAAAAGAAACGTGAAAAGGAAACACTAATGAAAGAAATGTCAGCAAAGAAGGCGACATTTCTGGCGGATGCTGAAAAGGAGGCTGCCGTAATTGAAGAGCATATTAAAGATTTGGTAGTCTAAGTTGCAAATAATAAAATCAGTGAATTTTTTAACATATTTACATTTTTACATATTTAAAACCGGAAAAATCGTGAAAAAACCGGGAATTTTAAAATGGAAATCCGCTGCCCACCCTGGACTATATGTCCCACATTGAATTGCATCACGAAAAAAAACGCTGAAGAAAATTATCTAGTTGACCGATCCTTTTCAAACTTTCAGACAATAAAATATAACCCATAAATAAAGTTTTGGCGTACCACAAAAGTTCAACTCAGTGGACGCTGTAGTTCTACGACCCAACAAAAAAAGCTTTTGGCAAATTTATTTCTTTCAACTTCAATACCATAACCGTACGCTCGCACCTTACGCTTAACTCCACTCATTAGGTTCTGTACAACTTCTGGCTGCAGCTTCTTCTGTACGGAAACCCACTTTTTCTTCATGTCTTCCTCAGATTTGACCTCCTTTGGATGCTTCCGTAGTGCATGCTTCATAATAGCCCAGTATTTTTCGATGGGCCTTAATTCCGGTGCGTGGGGGGGGGGTCATTTCCTTGGGTACGAAAGTGACCCCGTTGGGTTCGTACCACTCCAGGACAACATTTGAATAGTGGCACGAAGCTAGCTCCAGAAGTTCGTAGGGCCCTCGTGTTGCTTCAACAGAGTAAGCAGACGCTTCTGTAGACACTTCTTGAGGTAGATCTCCTCGTTTACAGTCCCGGTAGTAACAAACGGCGCCATCCGTTTGCCACATGAGCAGTTCGCTTGCAAAATCATGTATTTCTTGGCAAACTTTGAAAGTTTCTGCTTCCTTTCTTGCTCCGGAACATCAAACTTGTGCTAGGCGGTGAAGAACAGTAGCTCCAGAAGCTGCCGGAAGTCCGCCTTGACGTAAGTCTCATCAGCCATGATGAGACAATGAGCTTTCGTCAGCATCTGGGTGTACAGCTTCCGGGCCCGTGACTTTTCCACCATATTTTGTCGTTCGTCACGATTTGGAGCCTTCTGCACTTTGTACGTATGCAGTCCCTATCGGTCCTTGGCTCTCTGAACGAAAGACTTGGACAGATTCAACGTTTTGGCCACATCCCTGACCGAAGCATTGGGATTCCGCTAAAACGCTTTCACGACACACTTGTAATCCTGATCACTAATAGAACATCCATTCTGACCGCATTTTTCCTTCCGTTCGATGCTCAGAGTTTCGTAGTAACGTTTAATCACACGACTCACCGTGGACTGCACGATTCCGAGTTGTTTTCCGATGTCCCGATGAGAGAGTTGAGGATTTTCCAGGTGCTTACGCAAAATCAAATAGCGACGTTGCTTTTCGGGTGACGCCATTTTTTCCAATTTTCGAAAAACTGACAGCGGTAAAATACCACAAAAAACACTCTAAACTATTTCTACCCAAATTTTCAAGGGAAAATACCCAATGGACAATTTTCTACAGCGTTTTTTCTGTGATGCAATTTGATGTGAAACTCCCCTTAATTGAGGGAACTTAAAATAAGTACAGTGTTTTAAAGTTCTTAAAGCTGTACTTAAACAAAGAGAAAATTTCTCAAAAATCTCAGCCCCACCACCACGCAAATTTGCATCACCATCATGTTAGAGAAATGTTACTCCTTGTGTTGAGGGCCCTAGTTTTCGTGAAAGGCTAAGGGTTTCAAGAATTTAACGTTTGAATCTTTCTTCCCCGCCTTGTTTACAAAATCAGATACGTCGTTTTGAACTAGTTGACGAGTATTGGGTCTATTTCGGATTTCAGTTAACAGTTTTCACTTAAGTGCATAATATGCCTTATATTTTAAGAAAAAAATACGGAAGAAATTATTCATCGCGGTTTCGAAGAAATTCTCAAATTTTTCCCATAAGACGTGTTTTGGCGATTTCATCCCACAAATTTTTCATCTGAGCTGCCGTTTTGATGACCGTACCTTTTACCTCCACTTTTCAATTCAATTGAAGATTATGAATTTTGGCATGATTCGGCCATAATGTGCCTGGATGCAGGCAGCATTTGCTTCTGAAGGCATTCGGTTTTGTAAACCGCCTAGTTCATAATATTCTCAGTGATCTTTATTTTCTGACCGCAGCTGCAAATTCCTTGCCAGATCATATATTTGCGTGTGAATTTATCTGCAAAAAGCAAATTTGAAACTAACAAAAAAAAAAACAGCCGTTCCTTTGGATAGCAATCAGTTTTCGCCAAGTAACTTTTTCCACAAGGGTCGGATTGCTTTGCAGTTTTAGAAGAAAAGTTTGCTTGGAAAATTTCCCATGTAGTGATTTTATTAGTTTATTTTTAGAGGACTACGGGCAACCTCGTCAAATTTTTCTTCGTAGAAGTAAGTTTCCCCATGAAAAATACGATGGCAAATTAAAACCTCGGGCGCTAAAATATATAATAGTTTCTCCGATCGAGCTGAAATTTTGTACCGTTATTATAGGATCAAAAAGGCTCCTAAAAATCAAAGTGGAATATTTTTTCATATATCCGTGTCAGGCTAGTATGCATCCGGCTTGGTTAGCAGGTTGTTATACTTCTTTCGAGCACGGGTTCTAGCTACGGTATTCTGTTTGAGTGATCGATTGGTTTGCTTACGGGCGCGGTATGGCTGCACTGTACTACGGGAGGCATCATTATTTTGACTCAAACCGCGATTGGACATGCCTCGGTTGCTTCTGATACACTCATGACCTTTCCATGGAGCTGACGGTTGACAATTCTGCTCCTGCGTTTTTTCTGTACGTTTTGAGCACGTGGCATATGGTATTTCTAGGAAAATTCAACATTTTAGCTAGCGCGGATCACGATGGATTTTCCAGGTGACTGCACGGTTGTTTTTCAACGCTCTTCTTGCATACCCGAGCAGGAGACAACAACATATCAATACCTAATTTTGATCTTGATAACTGGCCTTGGTATTAAAGAGCTCAGATTAAGAGGTAAAATACCTAAGAATTGCTAGCAAAATATCTCTCGAATAACAAAACACTTGTTATTTCTGATACCTGGGAATACCTCAGAGGTACTATTTTGGTATTGTCTTACCTCAATTTGGTATTCGCATAACATTGTGGGAACAATTTTATGGTGTTATCTTCAGGTATTTTACCTCTTAATCTGAGCTCTTAAATACAAAGGCCAGTTATCAAGTTATTCGTTCCTACTCGGGTAGGGACTGTCTTCCAAAACGAGAGCTTTTTTATGAAGTGGAAAAATACACTTGAAGCGCTGTTGTAAGCAGCTAAGAGGCCATCCCATACTTCGGAAAATTTTGAAAATTACCGTTATTTTAGCTTCACTATAGCTTCTATGAATAGCTGGCTGATTACTTCAGTTACTTAGAGAATATTGTTTGAAAAAATTAAATTTATTAATTTTGAAGACGTCAACGCAATCTTTAAAAGTATTGTTAAAGATGTACAAATGTCGTAAACTTTCATTTTTTAACACCGTTTAAGTCTGATGCGATATCGTGATTATTCAGACGATAAATGCTAAATGTCACGAAAGGCTCCATTGAAAATAAATTTCACTAATACATTAATATCCTGTGTGTGGAAGCTTGGATAAAAAACTTCACTGTAAAGGAATCTTTGTAAAATCTTAGATGTTTTTGAAATTATTGTATGCTGCATAGACCTCTTGTAAGAGAAAAAATCATTTATTATCTTTAAGAAATTCTTAAAGCATCTAACATCGTCGAATTTCTCTATGATTTTTTCAAGTGCTGAAAAATTCTCCACGATGAAAATATAGCCTTTGATACTAAAAATTAACAAACGTGAAAAGGGCGTTAAATTTACCTTTAACTTAGATGAGCATCACCTAGCCCGAAACCGGTTGACTAAAGCCTGTCCACGTTAAATTTCGGACACTTTTCTTTCAGTGTAGATTTTGAATTATTTCACGGATCGCTGAAACGTTTCACTTATATGACAGCTGAAACTCTACACTTTATTTTGTGGTACAACATGTTTACATTCTTGTTACATTCAGTAAAATGGCGTCGAATCAAGTGGAAGTGCGCCAACGCATTTTGTACGAACGGCAGCAAAATCCGAATTTATTAGTACGCGATCTTGCCAAGAAACTAAAACTATCCAAAAGTACTGTGTTTTGTGTTTGTAAATCATTTGACTGTGTATCGGAAGGTTGGAAGCGGAAAAAAAATCGAAAAGTATGCTTCCGACAAATGGACAAGAAGGTGGTATTATTGAGAAAAATTACAATCTTTCTGTGCGAAATGTGGCTCGCAAAGTTAGGAAGTCAAAATAATACGAACAAAAAAGCGAAGCAGAAGCAACGACTGAAGGCTTACAAAGTGAAAAACGTGCCGTTTAACAGCTTCCGGGTCTGGCTTTTTACTCCGCAATGCAAAGGAACGCCGTTGCCGCGCATTATGAAGGTTCCAAATTCCCGAAGAAGTATTTGATTTGACAGGCCATGTGTAGTTGTGGTCGAAAATCTAAAAGTTTCGTCTCTCCTGCACTATCAATAAGGATGTGTACGAGAAAGAATGTCTACAAAAGCGGTTGCTACCGTTTATCAAAAGCCACGACTCTCCAGCTCTGTTTTGGCCTGAAGCCAAAACTATGCATCAATATGTGAAATCCGTCCTGGAATGGTATAAGGTACAAGAGGTCAAATACGTGCCAAAAACAGCCAATCCACCAAACTGTCCAGAACTTCGCCCAATAGAGAAGTACTGGGCTCTAGTTAAGCGTAAACACTTCGAAACCAAGAAGAAAGCAAATGGTACCGATGATTTCAAGAGAAGATGGAGAATCGTCACGGCGGGCGTATCTGTGGATACCATACGGAACCTGATGGCGGGTGTACCACAGAAAGTTCGAGAATTTTACAGAAAGAAGGATTAACATCTTAATTAACTGTTTCTAATGTCATATATGAGTGACTCCACTTTTGATGAAAATGAGTGCAGAGTATTTCAGTGATATGCAGCCGCGGTCGTTCTAGTTTTCTGTCCATTAAATTATTGATAAGGGCTATTTTGTTATAGATCATTGGGTCTCTTAAAGTTTATGGATTGTTTACACTTTTATCTAACCTGAAGCAAATATGGATTTAGTGCGATTTTGATTAAAGCTTGATAATATTATTATTTTAAATCTCTTGTTACCTGATGCATTACAAATCATAATAAAAGTTATGCTAATTTAAATAAACCACGGGAAAAAATCTGGAATTTAAAAAAAGCCAAACATCGCATAATAGTATAATATTCTAATTTTGTAATGGTAGCGAACGCGAATAATAGAAAACAGAGACAAAGAAATGTCGCCTTCGTTTCGTCGACAGATTAAAACAGTTTAAAAATTGAGTTTGACTATCAAACACACCCATTCAGTAATAAACCAGCAATCATCAACATTTTGAACGATATTAATTTCTGCTCAGTCTTAAAATCATCGGCCTTGGCAGCAAACATTTTTTGTCGCCCGTAGAAAAGCGTACAGACGTGTCATGACATTTTGTTCTATTGCCAGTTCGCTTTTGTGTGTCTTCCGTATGGTCATAATGAAAAATGGTAAATGTATTCGAAAACTATTCTAACAACTACTGATGGACAGTACTTATTTTATTTGTTCAGCAGTCGCAACAATGCTGAATACTCTTTTCAAATAAAATAATCCAACATAATTGATCAAGTTGATCCCGACAGTTCATCAAAGGAATTTGTATTATAATTTTTAATATAGAGCAATTACTAAAACAGGAGAAATGGCTCTAATGTGAGCCCATTGAGCTAGAATTGGGCCTCTCGATAAAAATCATCTCAATTTATTTTTTTATGTCAAACTCGGTCATCTTGGTTAACACTCTTGTATATTTTTTGTTTCAGAAAATATATATTTTAACCACAGGTCCAATAGTTTCCTGATATCGGTCTTTATGTTTTTTTTTTTTTAATAATATTTGTCTACTGAAAACATTGTTGAACATGTTTCACCAAAGGCATGAAATCTCGACGACTTATTCAAAACGACGATTTGTAAACGTCGACTATAAACGACGATTTTGTAAACAAAAATTCAAACGTAAATTTCTCCACTGAAAATTAATTTTCGTTTATATTACGAAATCGAAGGTAGGACTAACAAATCTATTCGTTGTTTTCTGCAACGAAACTGATTTGTACTTTTTAAGAAGCTACCTTCGTATTTAATGCCACACGCGCAACTATCAAAAGCACTAAGCATTTGTTGACACAGAAAACACATTCGTTCATCGTAAGGAAACAATACTAAGAGCTACGAGTAATTTGTTACCAAGAAAAAAGAAACGTCTCTCTGGTGGTTGCATGCACGACTGACAGATCTACTTTATCGGCTCAACATATAATTGAAAAAAAAAAGCGCAACTACGAGAAGTTGATCAGCATTTTTTTAATGTTTCTGACATGGGGTTCGATCCTGTATTTATAGGAAGAGCTGTAATTGAGTCCGTGGTCGATTTCACTAAACCATGTTGACTCGTGAGAAGTTACTTGATTAATGTGCATGAGGTTCTAACTCTCGACAGTGCTTTAATTTCTATTTTGGGATAAATTAATTATTCCTGCCCATCCCAGCAGGAACACCAACGTTTATGAGTACGATCGAAGAGAAGCAGCGATTTGCTGGTCTTCACGAAATTCATTTGGTGCAATGTACAAAAAGGTGTAATGATATCATTTTGTTAGATGACAAGCAATATGAATGTTTCATATAATTTACGAGACATTTGTTCTATGTACAATGTTTACGAAACGAGTGAAAGCTAATTTACGAAAATAAGTTTTCAGTGTCAAAACTCCCAGCATCCCCACGGAAACTAGCATCTCCATCATGTTAGGGAAATATTATCCTTTGTGGTGGTCCTAGTTTGCGTGAGAGTGCTAATGGTTTCAAGAATTTAAAGTATGAATCTTTGTTTATCTCTTTGTTTACAAAATCAGAATGTCGTTTTAAATAAGTTTACGTGAAATAACTATTTCGACCATGACGCGTTGATCTGAGGAAAATATAAAGACGGGAATTTTTTTTATCGATAGGCCCAATTAATTAGATCCATAGGCCAACATTACTCCTTTCCCGTAGTGTAACTTTAATGACCACTGATAAAAACGCTACTTTAAAAATGGACTTTACTTATTTTGCCCCACCAGAAAACATTCAACTCCCCCTTATACGATGATAGTTAATAATTTTGTCGAAGCCTTAAATTTACCAAAGCTTCGAATTATTGAAGCAAGTATATTACCTTGTTGTTCTTGAAGAAAGCATTGAAAAACATCTGCATCAAACAGTGACAAGACAGAGCAGGAGCGCAGTACATTCCCAGTATCAACCACGTATTGCTGTACCAGGTCAATAGTTTACCCATAGCTTCCAACTGTCGCGCAATTGCCGCACACGTCGTAATGCTTAGCAACGCACCCAAAAGCACGCTTGAAAATCCATACAAAACTTCCATCCGAATGAACTTGTTCGCGTGATTGCCAGCTGCCGCCGATAGGCCAAGATACGGTATCAGTACTGCAAGTATCGCTACCGTTGCATTGATAACCGTAGCTACCCGCATAGAATATTTGACGAAAAACAATCCAAGAAAATCAAAGAATACGATATTTGACCCTGCTTCGTCTTCGACTGCTGATAAGTGATCAGAATTAGCCATTTCGCGGGTTAGCGCAAGCACGTTATCTCCGGTGCGTTGCAAAACAGGTAGCGATAGGTACTCCAGCGAGTCGTACTTCGTGTGATAGCGATATCCGTGCAAGAAATGAGCCAAATCCATTCCCGGTATGTTACCATAGTCTCTGAAAATCCTGAAATCCGTATCCGATGGAATCAACTTTGTGTGGAAGAGCTCCTCTGCCATTGCTTGCGCAAACGGATGCCGCACAGCTTTCGCATAGGCATCGATCATCCATGGTCTATTTGGTCCACTCTGGAAGAGAACCTCTTTTCCTCCGGATCCGGCTGATTCCAAATTTAGGAATGCTTTTACGTTGTTTGCCCAAGGATGCTGCGTTATGAAACCATGTGAAGCTTGTAGTAGTGTTTCTTCGGCTCCGTTAAACAAAAATATAATCGAATGTTGATTTATTTCGGGAGTCCTAGACATGACCCTTAAAATCTCCAACATAACCGCGCAACTGGCAACGTCATCACTCGCACCTGGACTGCCAGGCACTGTGTCAAAATGGCAATTTAGCAGCAGAGCATCATCGTTTTTTCCCTTCAACTTTACCACTATGTTCTGAATGTTCCGGTAGACAGTGGTCATTGATGTGCCATAGAAGGTAAAATTGAATGCTCCGGTGACGACCTGGTTCTCCATAATCACCTCCTGATTGGCATGTTTCGTCGCTTGTATGCCTTTAATCTCACGCTTGAAAATCCCAATAGCCAACTCATCATTTTCCTTTGAACCAGCGACTCTGGGACCCAAATCGGTAAAACTCTTCAGGTTATTCCATGCTCGCTCGGCTATAAACGCTACTGGGTAGCGCTCCAAATCGGCTACAGTTAAGGCTTCCGGGAGATTAGTTAGGAAGTAGTTTGTCACTGAACCTCCGGCCAGTACTAGGGCCACAATCACAAGACCGTACCATACACTGATATGATGAACATTATCGGCATCGTGATCGATTTTAAAATACACAGTTTTACGACTATTCTTCTCTTTCGGCATGGTATGCTCGCTGAATGACTCTTGAAGGTATACTGACACCGGTGGGACTAACCACCAGATTAGGTCGTATAGATTTGGCGGGTTCTTATCGAGAAGATAACACAAGCATAAGAAGTTGTTTAAATCGTTTATGTGTTAAGTCAATTGACTGTACGCAAATGCAAAATGATGTTTGGAGGAATGCCATAATCTGCCGATTTAAAAACAATATGAAAACAACAAGACCAGCTCGAAAATCAATTATCGTTGGAGCTTATACCAAAATTGATGGAGCATGCTCGGTGAGTCATCTAAATTATTTATTTATAAAGGCATTCATATATTTTTATTTTTTGAGGAAATTTGGGATTATAAGATGGGTGGGGGGGATTTTTGGGTAGCGGAGGGGGGGGGCCGGTAAAAGAAATTTGGGGGCGACACAGCCATTCAAGCTTGAATCTCAGCGTCTGTAAAATTCTGCAACCGTTAATTTAAAAGGAATCGCCAAATGACAATAAGCAACTAGCAAAAAGCAAATCTGTCAAGTTTTGTTGCCGCTATGTGGCATCTAATTGCACGTCAAAACATCGTGTCAATATCGGGTGGCGTGTGGCGAACGTCGGAGTGATATTTTGACATGCTAGCAGATGCCGCAACTTCGCCACATCAGTGGGCACCTCGACTAAGTGAATTACGTGGCGTTAGTAAAGAAGCGATTGCTAGCGATTTGAAAATGTACACTAAGTTATCAATTAATCTTGTTCTTGCTTAAACGTCTGTCTGTGTTTTTGTTTTTTTTTTTTTTTTTTTTTAATTGTTAAAATATGTATCTAATTTTGTTTACATTGTTCATGCCTTAGCAGTTCAGTATTTTAAACAGGTTTTTATTCCTGCGTGTCAGTATAACAATAATAATCTTAAAACTAAAAACAAACTAAAATTAATCTTAACTAAGCATAAAGGGAATTAATCATTGCAATAGAAGATTGCAACGATTTTTGTCTGAAATTATTAATTATTTTGTTGGACATTTGTTCTAAAGTCTCAACATTCGAAATTCTATGTACTTCGTTAGTACTGTACCAAGAAGGCAGCTTCAAAATCATCTTCAGAACTTTGTTCTGAATCCTTTGAAGTATTGTTTTCCTGGTAGCACAACAACTAGACCATATCATATTGGAACAGCATAAAGCATGGCCGGTCTAAAAATTTGTTAGTAGTTTGTTCTTCAGGCATAGTTTGGATTTTCTGTTTATAAGAGGATATAAACATTTTATATATTTATTACATTTGGCTTGAATGCCTTCAATGTGATTTTTAAAATTTAATTTTTGATCAAGTAATAGACCAAGGTATTTCACTTCGCTTGACCAGGAAATTGGAACACCGCTCATAGTAACGATGTGATTACTACTAGGTTTCAAAAAAGAAGCTCTAGGTTTATGTGGGAATATTATTAGTTGAGTTTTGGAAGCGTTGGGAGAAATCTTCCATTTCTGTAAATAAGAAGAGAAAATGTCCAAACTTTTCTGCAGTCTCCTGCAAATGACACGAAGACTTCTTCCTTTAGCGGAGATGCCTGTGTCATCAGCAAACAAGGATTTCTGACAACCCTGAGGCAAATCAGGGAGGTCGGAAGTAAAAATGTTATATAGTATCGGCCCAAGAATGCTACCCTGAGGAACTCCAGCTCTAACAGGTAGTCGATCAGATTATGAATTCTGATAATTTACCTGCAGAGTTCTGTCAGTTAAATAATTTTGAATTAATTGTATAATATAGAGCGGAAAATTAAAGTTTTTCAATTTAGTAATCAAACCTTCATGCCAAACACTGTCGAATGCTTTTTCTATGTCTAGAAGAGCAACTCCAGTTGAGCAGCCTTCAGATTTGTTTGAACGAATTAAATTAGTAACTCTCAAAAGTTGATGAGTAGTTGAATGGCCATGGCGAAATCCAAATTGCTCATCTGCAAACATTGAGTTTGTATTGATGTGAAGCATCATTCTATTCAAAATTAGCTTTTCAAAAAGTTTACTGATTGAAGGAAGTAAACTTATTGGTCTGTAGCTAGAAGCTTCAGCTGGATCTTTCTCGGGCTTCAAAATTGGAACAACTTTGGCATTTTTCCATTTGCCAGGAAAGTATGACAAATGAAAACATTTATTAAATAATTTTACCATGAAAGACAAGGTACTCACTGGGAGTTTTTTGATGAGTATATAGAAAATTCCATCATCACCTGGAGCCTTCATATTTTTTAACTTTTTAGTTATAGTTTTTACTTCATCCAAATCAGTACCCCAGGATTCATCAAAAATATTTTCCCTTGAGGAAATATTCAGATAATCAAGAGGAACCTGATTCTCAATAGGACTAGTAAGACCCAAACTGAAATTATGGGAACTCTCAAACTGCTCAGCAAGTTTTTGAGCTTTTTCCACATTTGTTAGCAATATTTTATCACCTTCTTTGAGCGCTGGAATAGGCTTTTGAGGTTTCTTTAAAATTTTGGAGAGTTTCCAAAAAGGTTTGGAAGTCGGCTCTAATTTTGATACATTATTTTCGAATTGTTTGTTCCTCAGGGCAGAGAAGCGTTTTTTAATTTGTTTTTGCAAATCTCGCCAGATAACTTTCATGGCGGGATCGCGTGTTCTTTGATATTGTCTTCTACGGATATTTTTCAGACGGATCAAAAGCTGAAGATCGTCGTCTATTATAATTGTATTGAACTTTACCTCGCATTTTGGAACTGAGACAGCTCTTGCTTCAACTATGGAAGTAGTCAGAGAGTCAAGAGCATTATCGATATCATTTTTAGTTTCCAAAGGAATATTAGGATCAAAGTTATATTCCATGAATGTTTGATATTGGTTCCAATCAGCTCTATGATAATTGAAAGTAGAACTGTTGGGATTAGAAATTATTTCTTGAGATATTTCAAAAGTTACTGGAAGGTGATCCGAACCGAAGTCAGCATGGGTAACCAATTGGCTACAAAGTTGACATGAATCAGTTAAGACCAAATCAATAGTTGAGGGATTTCTGGCAGAAGAAAAGCAAGTTGGGCTGTTTGGGTATTGGATAGTGTAATAACCCGCAGAACAATTATCAAATAGTATATTACCATTGGAATTACTTTGAGCATTATTCCACGATCGGTGTTTTGCATTAAAATCACCAATAATGAAGAATTTTGACCTATTACGGGTAAGCTTCTGTAGGTCACCCTTGAGAAGATTCTTTTGCTGACCTACGCATTGGAATGGTAAATAGGCAGCTAATAGTGTAAGTTGACCAAATTTTGTTTCAACAGAAACCCCCAAAGTTTCAAAAACTTTGGTATCAAATGAAGAAAGAATTTGATGTTTGATACGCCTATGAACAATTATGGCAACGCCACCACCTGGACTTTCAAGACGATCATTGCGATGTACGAAATAATTAGGATCCCTTTTTATTTTATCACCTGGTTTAAGAAAAGTTTCAGTTACAACGGCAATATGCACGTTATGAACTCGTAAAAAGTTAAACAGCTCGTCTTCATTATTTTTAAGAGATCGAGCATTCCAATTTAAAATATTCAGTGTCTTAATACCCATTGCTGAGTTTCAGGGTCATGACAATATTGTTTGCAAATTTTATACCAGTTTGAATTGCATCAAACATGGAGTTTGTATTTAACATTCCATTAATCATATCGATTAATGATTTCTGTAAAAAATCCATTTTTGGAGCGGTTATGCTACCTAAGTCAAAATCTTCAACATTTCTGGTAGAATTTTGGTTTCTACCGGCTGTAACGGCAGCGTAGGAAGCTCCATTACCGAGCTGTACATTGCTACCAGTAGGTAAGAATTGAGCATTGAAAACTTGTGCTCTGTTTGTACTTACGGGTACATTTGTACTTAGCTGACCATTGTTAACAGCAGATAGCAGTGGAAAATTTGACGGTTGGGCATTGTTCGTACCTTCCGGTACGAATGTTGGATTTCCTCCTCGATGACCGTTGTTAACAGCCGAGGAATAATTACCTGGTCGGGAACGTGAAGCGGTCCCTACCTGATGCTTAGCACGAAAATTCAAGATCGCTTTGCGAGTCTTGCATTCCCAAAAATTGGATTTGTGGTTTCCACCACAATTCACACATTTAAAATTTTTAGGATCCTTCACAGGACAGTTGTCCTTGGCGTGAGAGGAATCGCCACAATGCATGCATTTGGCATCCATGTGACAATTTTTCGTCCCGTGACCCCATCCCTGGCATTTACGGCACTGGGTGAGGTGTTGAGAATTTCCTCCAGTCTTCCTGAAGTGTTCCCACTTCACTCTGACATAAATTCTGCACACTGATAATTCAACGTGGTCCGCAATAAAAATCGCAAAAACGTTGAAAATCGCCAAATCAACCTTGTATGATGTGGTCAAACGTTTCAGGGAGCGAAAGAGCGTGGATCGAGTGCCTCAATGTAAGCGTCGTAGTGGAACATATGACCGCAAGCTGAACCAGAAGGTGTTGAGAACCGTCAGAGCAAACCCCGGACTATCAGATAATGAAAAAAGCACAAAAATACGCTGCTGCTCGCAGTACCGTTCGAAGAATTCGTTTGCGAGCAGGATATCGTTCTTACCCAGGTAACCAGTAAGCAGTTCTAAAGCGTCTTAACGGCAGCCTATCAAGCAATTAAGTCGCCTTAAATGCAACATAAATGTCACTTTTGGCCCAATATACGGCTGCTTTACTGCAATGCTATGGTAATGCTCATTAATGCTATTTTGCATTCGAAATGCTTATTACAGGCTACAAGCATTTAAATAGCATTTGAAATTCAAATTTACAACAGATAGCATTCAAGATGCTGATATAATGCTTATATAATGCTTGTAGCGTCTGAAATGCAGATTGAGGGTTGATTTACTACATATGCTAATGCTTATTTGTTACCTGGGTATAGAGCCAGCAAGCAACCAAACAGAACGTTGAAGCAAAGTTTCGTCACCAAAACTCGAGCTCGGAAATTGTACCAGCAGGTTTTGACGAAGTTCCAAGGATGCCTGCTCATCGACGATAAAACCTATGTCAAAATGTATTTCGGACAGCTTCCTGGCCAAAAATTCTACATGGCGAAGGCACGAGGAAATGTTCCTGCGAAGTTTAAGTTTGCTTTTATGGACAAATTTGCCAAAAACTGATGATTTGGCAACCTTAATAAATTTCGTATGGTTATTTTTCTTAACGACCTATTTGGGGTATCATCCAAACAATTAAAGAGATTATTGGAGAATTTGTGATATCGTTCGTTTAAGGTATTTTTTTATAAGGGAAGGGATATGCAGCTGTGGAGCAAAGACCAATTTGTTCGTGAGGAATAAGACGATGGACTCGAAGCTGTACAAGGAAGAATGCCTCAAAAACCGCGTACTACCTTTTATTAAAGCTAGGTAGCCCATGAAGTTTTGGCCAGATTTGGCGAGTTGCCACTACAGCCGGGAAGTCATCCAGTGATACCGCGATAATAACGTAAATTTCATCGAAAAAAACATAAATCCACCCAACTGCTCGCAGTTCCGGCCCATCGAGATATTTTGGGCAATAATGAAGCTGAAGCTTAAGAAAAGTGGAAAAACGTCTCGGGACGTGACTCAGATGACCAAAATGTGGAACAAATATGCCAAGGAAGTTGACTCGAGAGGTGTGCAGCGTTTGATGCGAGGAATAAAGAAGAAAGTGCGAATTTTCATTAGCAACGAAGCGAAATGTTTGTATTGATATTTTTTCCTTAAAGTACAGCGAATTACCTTTGTTTTGATGTATTAAACTTATTTGTACGTCAATTCGTTACCAAGATACAGATGATTTTATTATTCCGGATTCTGAATGGACAAAGCTTTAATATTTTAAAACTAATTTGAAATCGTAAAATTTTCCATCGAAAATGCACCTTGTTGAAAATTTGGGGAATAATTCGCCAGAAATTTGCAATCTATTTGCAACCTTCTTCCACAATATATACCATATTTTCTGGAGTAGATCGTGATTGCGAATATGTCAGTTTCTTTCCAAAATTTAGTAGAGATATAAGTGTAAATAATATAAATGTACACGACATGTCCCTTTTTATGAAAAAATTAGCTTTGGAACTTACAACGGCAAAGGGTAAATGCACCCTTCTTTTTGCGGAAATGCTCCTTAAACTTTGGAAAAACGCTCCTTAGATGCAATCAGAGGTATTAACCTTCTGGTTAGCGCTTGCCGGATGTTTTGACGGGTCTTAAGTTTCTTCAAGATTGTATAGTTTTAACGGGTCTTAAGTTTCTGAATTTAAGAGTCGTCAAAACGAAATTAAGACCCGTCAAGACGAAATTAAGACTCTTCAAAATAAAATTAAGACTCGTCAAAATGAAATTTAAACCCGTCAAAACTATCTAGAAGATTGCGGAGCAAAGCTCCGCTGTATAATCTTGAAGAAACTTAAGACCCGTCAAAACAACCGGCAAGCGCTAACCAGAAGGTTAATACCTCCGATTGCATTATACCGGGCAAACGCATCTAAGGAGCATTTTTCCAAAGTTTAAGGAGCATTTCCCCAAAAAGAAGGGTGCATTTACCCTGCTGCCACTTCCTCTGTTTTGGCTTTTCAAAATGTCACTTGAATCCGGCATTTTTTAGAATTTGTAGAAAAGTTCCTAGCTAGTTCCTATTTTTAAAAGTGGCAAAAAATCTACCATCCGAAATTATTGTGGAATTGCTATTCTAACTTTTTGAAGCTATCATCAATGAAACACTGTTTTGTTAAACTAAAAATAAAATCACTACCATGTAACATGGGTTCCCCAAAAAACGCTCAACTAATAA
Source organism: Aedes koreicus (assembly GCA_024533555.2). Taxonomy (NCBI): domain Eukaryota; kingdom Metazoa; phylum Arthropoda; class Insecta; order Diptera; family Culicidae; genus Aedes; species Aedes koreicus. The sequence continues at coordinate 190,358 of JAHHFK020006016.1, forward strand.
AAATTTACTTGAATTCGTCAACTGGCTGCAATGGACAACGGAAACCATGCTGGAGTTTTATATACAGACTTCAGCAAACCGTTTGATCGCATTGATGTATCCATGCCCATTAAATAGGAATTGAGCTAGATTTTTTTTTAAATGACCCGGGTCTTATCTTATTGACCGACAACAAAGAGGCAGATTTGAAGGCAAGACTCCAAATCCTATGCCTATCCTTCCTTGGCCTTCTTTTGTTTATATTAATTGCTAACGATGTTTCCCTCATTTTAAAAAACGTAGAAATTCTCAGTCATGACGACGATATAAAGATCTTTTAAGAACTAGAAAATAAGAAGAGAGACCAGTAATTTCCATATAACGTTTGCATAAAAAAACTGATTTTTTTTCGGATGGTGATAAAAAAAAGCTAAGACAGATAATTGCTTTTGATATTATTATTTGATATTATTTTTGAGGTTATTATTTAAGCTTACTTGCGAACAAATTCTACGCCCTTGCGAGCGGTCTTCCTGAACATTCGCCATGGTGGACGAAAACATGCGTGTAAGCATGTTTTTGAGTTCTTTCTTCGTTTTATTTATCAATTCCTCCTCAGTTTTCGCGACAAAATTGTTGGAGTAGATCTTACGCTTCAGGTTGGCCCAGAAATTCTCGATGGGACGCAGCTGGGGGACATTGGGCAGGTTCGCCGACTTGGGTACCACATCGATATTCAGCCGCTCCATCTCCGCGTCTTCGCCCTTATAGTATTTCTTGATGAACGACACAACTTCCGGCAGGCATTTCGCACTATAAATTTCCCCGTTCACGGCCAGTCCGGAGCGAAAGAAGAGCGGCTTTGACATCCCCTGCTCGCTGATTGTCAGCCACAGCAGCACCTTCTTGGGGAACTTGGTGTGTGAAATGAACTTCACCTCGGAGCTCACATCCTTCGTGGGGGAAGTAAAATACGAAGTGCCCTGCCAGTCGTCGCCATCCAGGGTGAGATAGGTCTCGTCGTCCATCACCACCGCAACGTCGCGATTCGCCGGGAAAATCGAGTTGACCATCTTATTCAGTCGCTGCCGCTGCGTCATTGCCTGCAGCTCCGAAACCAGGGGACGCGACTTCCGCTTCCTGACTTATCTTGACAGATACGCGTATTTCGTCTATAATGTGCAGACTTTTTTAGTGTCGTTTACTAATATACTAGTTACAGGTATTCCACTAAAAAGCTCCCATTCACCAGGATTCATCTTTTTAGAGATAAAAAAACAGAAGATATTAGGCTATTACAACATGATTTTTTTTTGTATTTTCTGCAAAAAAAACCATATGCAGCTGAACGTCCAAAAATGTGACTCATCTAGTAGCAAGCCAAACATACCAGATTGTTCAATCTCTCTAGGAAATCAGACAGTAAAAGTGAGAAAGATTTAAGGACTTAGGTCTTATTTTAGATAAGAAACTAACATTCATTGAACACTGTAAAACAATCACCAGTAAAGCAAATAACATGCTTGGATTTATAATACGACATATTCACAGCTTTCATGAACCTATTAAAAAATTATACGTTGCACAGGGTGGCCACAGAACCGGGAAAACCGGGAATTAACCGGGAATTTAAAAAAAACCGGGAGAAACCGGGAAAAACCGGGAATTTATGTTCACATGATTATTCATAATTTAGATTGTGTGTGATTATCCTCGACCTCTAGTTATTCCTATCTTAGCGTGTTCATTCATCACGATCTGTGAAATTCTAGAGTGTGTCAATTGATTTACCTTCTATGAATATCTTGACTCATTCGCGAAGTGTGTAGCAACGTGTGTTCTGGCTTGTATAGGACTTGCTGTCAGACAAACGTTTACCTATGAAAACAATGTATATTCGTCCTATGCGTTTGAAAGAAAGGGGATTAGACATCAGAAAACCGAATAATTATTATTAACCTAATAATTATCGTTCACTTTTTCGATTTGTTGGTGATACTGAGCTCATATTCGTTGCCCAATTCCAACAATTTTATTTGCGAATTAACACTTATCGTATTTTGAGAGACGTTTTTTTTTTTAATTATAAGAACCGATACCAGTGTATTATTACCACAATAACCGAAAACGGCTTTAAATCAAATATTTAGCTATCTTGTTGGAATTCTCCTTGCATGTTATTTGGTCCAAGCAAGGATGTTTCGAAATCTATCTATCCCTTTTTGTCGCTTTGGAGGTCTTTATTTTCTTCCTCCAATATTTCTTCCTGTGTCAAAACCATCAAATCTTCGAGCACATCTATATCGAAAAAAAAAACTGTTTCGGAACTCGGTTCTCCTTTCGACATTTATTTTTTAATTCGAATTCAAACTTGCAAAATCCACTCGAAAACAAATCGAAATGTTTTGTTCCCGCCGAAGAAGTAGTGTGTAGAGATGAATTTTATTGCCCAGAGTAAAATTGGGTTTACACTTCAAGAAAACTGTAATTTTTGTGTAGATTTATTTCCCGCTACGGTAATTCAAATCCCGGGCTTCATTTAAAACACACAGTCGCACAAATCCCATGAAGCTTTTCCCGACCTGTGAACCAGTCTTAAACCGGGAAATTTTTAACATTTGTTCCGAGAAAACCGGGAAAAAACCGGGAATTTGAAAATGAAAATTGAGTGGTCACCCTGGTTGCATATTTGAGGTCAATACTACCCCGGTAACCAAAAAGCATTAAATAAAGCACGTAAGTAGCACTATATGCGTCTTAACGACAAGCGATATAATGCATATGAGCACTATATTCACCTTAAATGCTATTCAAAAGCAGATTTTGGCCCGCTATACGACTAATTTAATGCTGGACCCCATCAAAAGAAGACGTCTATGTCGACAATATGTTTGGTATTCATTGGTAGCATGAATTGGTAACGTTTTCAAATGACAGCTAGATGACAGTAGTTCAAATGTTGGGGAGTTTAGCTTTTAGAATGCTGATTAATTGCTTGATTGAAAATGCGAAGCCAAAAAAAAGACCTATTTACAATTATTGATTTTATTCATTTTCCTGTTTTGCCTTTTATATATTTTTTTCTTCTTCTCCTGTACTGATGATGATGGACGTTTGCTTTCTGTTTAGACCTCCCATTGATTCTTATGAACGAGGGAAACTCAAATTCACTGCAGTTTTGCATTCCTAGGATGGGATTCGAACTTCGTAGTCGACGTGTTTTTATACCGCGTCTTTATCCTCTACATAACCTATATAGAACGTATGGGAACGGTTTTAATATTTGCCCAATATAAACTTCAATGTCCCCAGATAACCAATAAGCATTGAAATTTGCACTAATTTTGCATCATACTTGCATTTACGATTCTTCTTGCTGTACATTGGCTGTCTGAATGCATAGCTGTTGTATAATAGCATACGCAAAGCTACCGTAATGTTAGCTGTCTGATATCTGCATTTTTTATGCTTGATATATTATTAGAATAACGCACTGAAAATGCTCAAATCAAGTTGTTTACTAAATGCATAGCTGTTGCTATTATACAACAGCTATGCAAGTATGATACAGTAATAGTGCATATTTCAATGCTTATTGGTTACCTGGGTAGACTACATATTGTAGCGTAGTATTTTCAATGAAAAATGACCTACGATTTTCACCGAAATACGTCATAAAATCTCATCGGGCGAGAACTCGATGATGGAGATTTCTTCCAAATCTCATCGATTTTTTCGTCATGACAGCACGTGACAGTGTTTTGGTCATTGTTACTACAAGCAATTTTTTTATGAAGGTCTACTGGCGGGACTCTGAATAGAGTAGAAACCTCTACGCCAGGCCTTTGATGACATCGTTGCGTAAATCCTTTCGAATAATTTTGCCAGCCTTACACGGAACATGTTGTCCAAGAAGACGCCGTTGCAAAAGACTCGGAAGGAGCCACGTTTGAGAATTTTCGTAATTTCTTCAGTCTTTTGTAGTTCAGTCCGTGAAGTGTGTCATTTATGTGCTATGAGAGTCTTCCGAAGCAGTTTTCTCGAACCAAAAATAAGAAGCTATTGTATTGTTCCTTGTGCGTTAGAATGATATAACTTAACTCCTTTTGAAGCATTTTACCAGTCGTGCAAGAATCATGTCGTCCATAGAGACGCTGTTGACACTGCCTCAAAAGGTGTTACATTTTCAAGTTTGCTTTCCCTTTCTTTCAGTCATGTTCATGTCCACTGTTTTGTATGGTGTCGTTTCGTCTTTTTGTTATTTAGTTTGTCAGTGTGTTTTTTTCAGTCTTTTGTAGTTTTGTTCGCCATTTATGTGCTGCGAAAGTCTTTGTGAGCAGTATTTTCGAATCAAAAATAAGTTGTCAATATGTCGTCGAGATAATTGAATTGTACCAGTTTTAGTAATGTCTGCTGTTACAAGTCTCAGTAGTCCCAACAGTATAAGTTTTATGTTCTACTGATGGGACTCATGAGAGAGAAGTTTCCTTTAAACGAGTTTGCTGCGTCTCTTTATGTTATTCAATTAGTCAGTAAGTGTTACGTTTATAAGTTCAAGAGGGCATTTCGTTACTTCTTCAGTCGTTTATAATTTAGTTAATAGATGTCTAGTTCTTATGTGCTCTGAAAGTCATCGATGCATACCTCGTCTTACCACGTTTAATTCTCCTATCACTTTGTTCGCCTTAGCCAGTCTTCTGCGTTATTCAGTTAAATTCTATAGTTCTATTCTAGAGGTTTACGTTTACTTGTCCATTCATTGTCTCCTTTTTATTTGTCCGATCCTTCGATTCGTCATTTAATCGGTTCAAAGTCTGACATACGATTCACTTTTCGGTGGCAAAGTAAAGCTTCATCACGCCTATTCCCTATCTATTATTATAAAATTATCGAGAATGAAGCCGTTCTAAGATTGTTTGTATACCATTGTTTTATTTTGTGGTATTTTTATTATGGCTCTTTGAAGAGATAAATAACAAAATAAGACTGGCGCCACGTTCCTAGTTTTAGTAAAACTTCTACTCAGTGAATCAACCAGTCGATTCCCTACGAGTGTAGATAATCTTGAACACATTGTTTATCAATATATACCTGTCTAGCTAGATTTATATTTAAGCGTGGCTACGGCTCATCATATCAGGGAACCTGTAATAGAACTTTTGAGTAAAGCTATGTCCATTTAAAATCCGGAATAATAAAATCATTTGTATCTCGGTAGTGGCAACTCGCCAAATCTGGCCAAAACTTCACGGGACCTTTATGGGCTTTAATGAAAGGTAAAGCTTGCTTCAGATAGAATTGGAACAAAAACAATTGCCTGTATTTCAGTTATTTATTATTGAATTCAAGATCTTTTTTTATACAAATGTAGCGTTTTCTTCATACTTTTAAGAAAAAATACGGATAAAATTATTCGTCACGGTTTCGAAGGAATTCTCGAATTTTTCCTTTTCCGCTCATTAGGCGGCGCACACCTTCTTCGTCCATCGTTTTAGCTATCTTATTCCACCAGGTCTTCATCTGATTGATGTCTTTGACAACCTTTCCCTTTGCCTTGAGTCTCCTCTTCATGATTGCCCAGTATTTCTCAATAGGGCGGAACTGGGGGCAGTTGGGTGGGTTAAGGTTTTTCGGAACAACCTGGACCCCTTTCTCTGCATACCATTCTTGAACGACTTTGCTGTAATGACAGCTTGCCAAATCTGGCCAAAACATTACGGGATGGTCGTGGGATCGAATGAACGGCAAAACTCGTTTTTAGAGACACTCTTTTTGGTATAGTTCCGACGTCATTGTCTTATTTGTAACGAAAACTTTCGTTTTTTTGCCACTGCTGCAAATGCCCTGCCAAATCATGAATTTTCGTGCAAATTTGTCGGCAAAAACAAATTTAAATTTGGCTGGAACATCCCCCCGAGCCGTTGCCAAGTAAAATTTTTGACCTGGGATTTGCCCGAAGTCAGCCTTGACATAGGTTTCATCGTCCATCAGAAGACACCCGTCGAACTTGGTCAGCACCTGGTCGTATAGCTTCCGAGCACGGATTTTGGCCACACTATTCTGTTTTATGGTCCGATTTGTCTGTTTGCTAGCTCGATACGACTTGATTCCTTCCCGGAGTCGAGTTCTCCTCACGGTACTATGGGCAGCACCAAATTTTCTGGCCAAATCACGGTCCGACAGATTGGGATTCCTCTTAATCGTCTTCAAAATCTTACCACGCAGTTTCCGGTCGACAGTTCCACTCCGTCGATTGGCTTGAGGCTCCCGAATCGTCGTCAATGTTTCCTTATACCGTTTGATAACGCGCCATACGGTATTTCTGGGCAATTTCAGCTGTTTAGCTAGCCTAGATGCAGATCACAATGGATTTTCCAAATAACTGTGCACAATTTTTTCCCTTCTTTCGGCTTCCATGTTGATTGTTTACAAAGTACAGTCGATTTGCGGAATGTCAAAAATACATACGTGAAGCTGTCAAAATTCCCGACACGTGGGCGCCAAGAACTTCCAAATCCGTCCACCAGGAGCGCCACAATATGAGCAAAAGTTTGTTCCAATTCTAAATGAAGCAAGCCTTAGTACGCGGTTTTTGAGTCATTCTTCCTTATCCTTGTACAGCTTCGAGTCCATCGTCTTATTCGTCACGAACACTTTGGTCTTTGCTCCGCAGCTGCATATCCCTTGCCAAATCATCAGTTTTTTTTTTTGGCAAATTTATCCATAAAACCAAACTTAAACTTCGCAGGAACATCTCCTCGTGCCGTCGCCATGTAGAATTTTTGGCCAGGAAGCTGTCCGAAATCCATTTTGACGTAGGTTTCAATGTCGATGAGCAGGCATCCTTGGTACTTCGTCAAAACCTGCTGGTACAGTTACCGAGCTCGAGTTTTGGTGACGAAACTTTGCTTCAACGTTCTGTTTGGTTGCTTGCTGGCTCTATAAGAACGATATCCTGCTCACAAACGAATTCTTCGAACGGTACTGCGAGCAGCAGCGTATTTTTGTGCTTTTTTCATTATCTGATAGTCCGGGGTTTGCTCTGACGGTTCTCAACACCTTCTGGTTCAGCTTGCGGTCATATGTTCCACTACGACGCTTACCTTGAGGCACTCGATCCACGCTCTTTCGCTCCCTGAAACGTTTGAGCACATCATACACGGTTGATTTGGCGATTTTCAACGTTTTTGCGATTTTTATTGCGGACCACGTTGGATTATCAACGTGGGTGTGCAGAATTTTTTCTCTCCTCTCGGCTTCCATCTGGAATAACTTTTGACTCACTGCACGAAACACCGTGAAATTTATACCACAGAAAGTGGGCGCCTAGGTTATCAAACCGCTGTAAAAGAATTCTTACAGCGGTCACTTTCCGTGCCGCTGCAACACAATAAGTTATTCCAGATTCTAACTGGACAGAACTTTAAAAATATTGTTTTGGACTAGATCTTTATCTCCAATTCAGCTTTAGAGTTGTACTCATCAAAGGCAATATCAAAGCTTGATTTAGCTGCTCGCAAATTTTCAAATAGTTTTCAGATTCTCGTTGCTACAATTTCTTCAATATGCTTAATGTGCTTTCTGCTAGCGGTTTTTTTTTGTAATTTTTTTAATTGTTTATTGTACCAAACATCATACATTGAATAACTTGGTTCTTTTCAATTGGCCAGTCCATACTACTTAGCCTATGCTTTATATTGTCAAAGTTTGCCAAGTGACATTGATGGACCTCTTCAGCCATCAATGTCAGGGTCTTTTGTATTGTTGTACAAATAAGGAAAACTTAATTGTTGTGATGAATTATGGAGAGTGTGAGCTGTTTAGTGTATTAGTACACGACACTGAAGAAGTCTGCACATTGTAGACGAAATACGCATATCTGTCAAGATAAGCAATAAAGGTAGTTGGAATTAAATGGAAATTACTAATCATTCTTCTTATTTTCTAGTTAATTGTTGTGTAAAATGCTTAAGTTTTTCCATAAAGGCGCAAGAGATTCGCTCACACAGAAATCTTCATGAATTTTTGTCAACAAGAAATGCAAATAGAAATTTTGTTGATTTTTTACATGATTGATTTGATTGAGCCCTTCTCTGGCTGTTTTGTCAAAGATAAACTAAGTTGTTTTGATTTCCCCAGCAACTGGAAGTTAGATACTCTTATATTATGCGTCTGGCAAAAAGGCAATACTTTGATTAAAATCTTCGTATATGTGAATTTTCACTTTTGCTAGAAGATGGGTCTGGGTATGATTGAAAAATTTGCTTTTGGCGCTCCTTTAGAAAAAATATAATAACTGCTATTTGCACCCTACTGCTTTATATGATTATCTTGGGGATCCTTCTGTAAATCTAAACAGAATAATTTAACTCTTTGTGAATTTTCTGGATTCTAAGTTGATTTTTTTCTTCTTAAAAGAGTTTCGTCTAGACTATCTGATTCTCATGTAAACTGCGTATTTCGTCCACACATTTTAACCGTAATATTCCAGGATTCAAATGCATCCAAAATAATATATGGGAATGTAACAATTTTTGTACTATCGTTCTCTATTCCACATTAATTGCATACAACCTCATTAAAGTTTGTAACTTGCTATTCGGAGTATTGATGTAAACTACGTCTTTGTTTTCTATATAGTGGTACACTTAACGAGTATGAAAAACGAGAGCATCGCGAAAAGTGGTCAGTTCTTGTAGGCTAAAGCGCATCCTCGATGGATCAACTTGAACTTTGTCATTTTCAACAAGATCAGTATGATATAATACTTTGACTATGAAGTGTGATCGGAAATAAATTTTGTATCATTACACGAACGTTATAGGTTTAACAAAAATCCAAATTTTTCTCAACATCTATTTTCCTCAAGTATGTTCCTTTACACTTTTGCAATAATAGATGTTGAGTAGTGGCAAGAAGCCAAATCGAGCCAAAACAGGACGTTTTGAGAATGCTGCTTTAAAAGTGGCAATAGGCGTTTCTGAAGGCACTCTTTGATGTAGATTTCACTGTTGATATTCCCGGTTGAGATGAATGGTTGGCTGATTTTACCGCACGTACAGATGGCTTGCCAAACGATTTTTTCGCAATTTTTTCTATCTTCTGTTCATTAAACTTAGACTCTACTTATGCTTCCTCTGTCCTTCGTAAGGAAGAATTTATTACCAGGGACTTGTGAAAAGTCAGCCTTCACGTATCTTCCATCGTCCTGTACGATGCAACCTTTGGCTAACAACAAATCATATAGCATTCGGGCACGACTTTTAGCTTTTTCAAGCCCTTTATCATCTCGGCGAGGTTCCTTCTGGGCTTTGAATGACGTCAGTCTACATATCACTTTAATGTCCTGCTACATCCTTTTTTTAGCAACATCTTTGACCGACAAGTTTGGCTTCCTCTTGTATACTTTCACCACTTGTTTCTCATCTTATTTCTTGCGTGTTCCCCTCTTCGACTGAACCGATTTGGTTTGTAGAATCTTGTCACCATTTATTACGTTGACACGAACGAATACGCGATTGTTTTCTGTGACCGATTAGGATTTTCTAACAAATTGTCCAAAATAAGATTTCGCAGCTCCTGTTGTTGAGACGCCGTTTTCAAAACTTCAATATAAAAGTAAACAATATGCAGACACGAAGGTGAAAGGATCCACTGACAGCTAAACCATACACTGAAAGAAATTCTTACGTTGACTCAGACCACTGACGCGACAAAATTACAAAAAATATTTCCAGACACGCTTTATGATATGTTCTTCTAGTATGAAGTGATTCGGACGAGAGTTCGGTAGTAGATCTGATATCCCGGACGCACCACAAGAAGGTGATCTACCAACATCTCCAAACTAAGTACTGTCGATGCAGTTCCATAGCGATCAGTTGAGAGTTTTCGATGGCTGTATCATTTATGCATAGGTTGGATTGTGTTGTAAGTTCTGTTCCTTAGATTTTCGTTTACGAAAAATCATAGACCAGACCAAGAATTGAACCTAGTCACATCCAACATGATTAAGCTTTATAGATGCGCTGATTAAGGCCTATACTCGAAAAAAATGTACCATTTTTATCCGTGTGTAACTTTTCTGTCCGTGGGTAAAAATTTATGAAAATCTGGGTATAACTAGTTTGGAGTGAATTGTTTACTAATTTACTAATTGAATTTCATAACAATCGGTTCAGTGGTTATTGAGATGTCATCGAAACAAGAAGAAAATCGCCAGAAGAATTTTGCGCGCCGTCATGGAAAATCCGACTGCGACCATGAGATGGATCGGAAGACAACTGCGAATCACCCATACAACTGTGTCTCGGGTGGTTAAATCTTTTAAGGAGTCCCAGACGACCGAGCGGTGGGCTGGAAGTGGAAGAAAATCGAAGACAGCTGACCCTTTGAAGGCCCGGAAGGTGTTGGATTATTTCAAGTGCAATCCTAACCTTTCGATTCGCGACGCGGCTCTGAAGGCAAAGTGTTCCGCCTGGTTCGTTCAGCAAACCATGAAACGAGCTGGGCTTCGTGTATTCAAGGTCCGTAAGGCACCGAACCGTCGTGATCAACAAAACACGGCGGCCAAATCTCGCGCAAGGAAGCTGTATCGAGAGTTGTTAACGAAACCGATGTGTGTGGTTGTGGATGACGAAACCTACATCAAGGCAGACGCAAAGCAGATACCGGGGCTGGAGTTCTACGTTGCCAAATCCGGGTTGGGGTTCCGGAAGACATAAGGAAGAAGAAAGTGGACAAACTTGCTCTGGCAGGCCATATGCCAAGGCGGTAAACTGAGTAAACCGTACCTCACAACGGGTACCATCAACAGCGAAATTTACCGCATCCGCATTTATGCCTCCAGAAGCGTCTGTTGCCCTTCCTGCGGTCCCACGGAGGCGAGACATTATTTTGGCCGAACCTGGCATCATGCCATTACGCGCGATCGACGTTGGATTGGTACAGAGACGATAACGTTGTTTTTGTACCAAAAACCGCCAACCCCCCAAATTCACCAGAGATTCGTCCGGTGGAAAGATTTTGGGCCATAATGAAGGCCAAAGTTCGAAAATCGTCCAAGGTGTTTAAGAACGAGCTGGAGTTGAAGAAAGAATGGATGAAAGTGACCAAAAAGGTCGGATCCACCATTGCACAAAATGTAATGAGGGGTCTTAAGAGAAAGGTGCGGGCTTTCAGCAATGAAAAGGAAATTGAATAAAGTAATTATGCCGGAACATATTCCATGTGTATTAGTTCATTCCCTGAAAGTTTCAAGAAAATCCGACTTAAAATAAATTTTTGACGAACACTTTTGTCTGGTGCATTTTTTTCGAGTACAGGCCTTAATATATGAAAAGACCCTTTGTTTGGTGGATTTAAATATATGAAAAGGAAAGGAAGAATGTGCGAGAATCTTGGTTTTCAATTATCTGCAGGTGTATCGTGAAAAACGATGGTTAAGCATGTATAAATAAAACTTAGCTTCTGAATGATTTCGAAAACATTAGTATTATCCTTAATTTATCCCATGGTTGTGTGGAAGCTTTTATTTTTTTAACAAAGGATCACACCGTACTTTATTGAACTGATTTAATTCTAAAACTGATTGAAAATCCCTATCGCCAAAGTACTATTCGTTTTACGTTGCTATCAGGTTGAAGTGTGTTATCGAGATTGATTGATGTTGATATTGTGAACGGCGAAGACTGTTTCTACTGGGTTAGACTGTTTCTAAATTGGTTGGAGGAATCTTCATTTTTAATCTACTTCTCATATGAGTAAGTGAGGCTCACAGGTGTTACTGTTAATTGTCGTTGAGTCCTTACAGTATCAACATCGGTACTATAAGAGTGTTATTATTTTTTTTTTTTTGAAAGCTATACATTTCAGTTGTTGCGATGGATTCACGAAAGATCTAACATTAATTCTGTTAATGTTTTCAAATTGTAATATACATGGCTTGTAAAGGCTCCATTGAGCTTTTCGTATGTTGAAATTAAATCAAGAGCTGAACTTCATTGTGAATGTTTTTTGTACATGAATACAGTCATCGACAAAATAAAGTGCCCACCGAATTAATCCTTTAACTTCTTTCAAAAATTTGATGGGTTAAATGAATAAATACATTGAAATACATTCATTTTAGGTTTCATTCCTCAAACACTGAGAAAAAAGAATAATAAATTTCTAATCGTTCTAAAAGCATTGAAAAAAAGTGCCCACTTCTATCGTAGATCAATCCAACGCGTTATCAAGGCGTTCAGTAATTCAGACGTATCGGCGTACTCTCCACTCGGTTTTTCAGGTGCTGCGGATATCACAGGCGCTCTCAAGGGCTTCGAAATAGTTGTTTTGGTTCGTAACTCCGGTTTTATAAATGCGGGCATCGAGAATGGCCCACAAATTCTCCATGGTGTTCGAATCTGGGCTTTGTGGAGACCATTTCATGGGGTTGATTCGGCATGAACGAAAGAAAGACTTAGTTTTCTTTGCTGTATATTCCAGGTCGTTGTCTTGCTGGAACACGAACTGATTTTCCAGCCTTGTTTTAATCAACGATACCGTCGATTTTCTCAAGAGCCCCCACTCCAGCCCAAGCCCAACAACCAAACCATAACGTTACCTCCCCCATGCTTCACCGTGCCTTGAAGATGTCGTTCCTGAATTTCCTTTAATGGTCTGCGCCATATACGGACACGACTTTTTTTCATTGAAGAGTTCAAATTTGGACTCATCAGTCCATAGAACCTTCTTCCAGTACTCTATGGGCTTATCAGCATGCTCCCGAATAAACTTTAGCCTTTTAGTTTAATTAGCTTTGCTGATGAATGGCAACCTCCGGGCAAGCTTGTTTTTCGAACCATGCTCAGCGATTCTCCTGCGGTTTGTTCGATTGATTATTGGTTGCTGAAGGGTTTTCTGTATCTCCCTGACTGTAAATTTTGGGTTTCTCCTAACTTACCGCACGATTTTGGTGTCCATTCTTCTATCCGTTTTGCGTTTCCTGCTTCTGCCAGGGCGATCCGCCGCTGATCCAAACGTTCTGTACTTCAACCAAAATTTTACGACAGCTGCTTTGCTGATACCGTACGTTCCTACGATAACCCGCTGTGATTTTCAATTTTCCACAACTCGAACCACCAGTTTACGGATACTTAAAGGGATTGATTTTGAAAGCCCTGCGTTTTCCATGATTTTAACGAAAGTTATATCAAAACAACGTGAACGTGTTACAAAAGCACATCAAATAAATTGTTTTGAATTTAAATGTCAAGACTCAACAAATCGAGGGGCCCCTGATGAGCATGGGAATGTTTTACATGGTTTTTGCCTAGTAACACATCTAGTTTTGCCAACCTCAACAACAAGTATTTTTTTGTAAAATCGAGGTTTGCTTGTTATAAATTTCTAGTGAATGTTTTCAATAAAGTATGACCAAATCATCATTTTAAAAATATATCAAGTGTTTCATTTGTGGAGTTGATGTTTTTAGGAAGTGTTTGTTGAAATCATGAAGGGAGAGCACTTTATTTTGCCAATGACTGTATGTTATCAGTGTGTCCTGCGATCGCAAAGGAGATATTTAAATACATTTGTCCTCAATATCCCATTCAAGTTCTAAATTTTAGATTTTTTGAATTTTTCGACAAAAAGGATCACCTTTATGGAAAGCAAACTACACGCCCTGATAAAATATCACACATTAAATGTTAAAAATGACCTACGATGACATAGTTTAAATACTATTGTCTTCACTATTCTTTTCAAATTCTCATTTTTTAAAAGAAGACCCTAATGGAAACTGTGTGATCCACCCTAATAAAATATCACGAATCAAATGTAGAGAACTGCCAACGATGATAAAAGAGGTGCTGAAATACTATTGTTTTCAATATTCCATTCAAATTAAGGGCTTTTTTTTAATTTCGTCAACAAGGACCACCTCAATGAAAAATAAGTGAACCACCCTAATATAATATCACATATAATATGCTAGCAGTTGCCAACATGTTAGTGCCATGCATAGCTCAGCAATTGAATTCAAATCCTTCATTTCAAATTCAATTCACTCCCCCAACTCAAAAAGGCATCTATCAAACGATCGATTTTGTTAAAACAATTTTTTTTCTTCGAGATAGCACCAGATCTCGACGTTTCATGCATTTTGGATTTCGGAAATTTTATGTACTTGTATTGTACTTGTAAGTACTTGGCAGATTTTTCATGGGTCAAAAATGCCAAACTTTGACCGCTTGGGTGTCGACTTAACGAAGTCCGATTGAGCTCAAATTTTGCATGGGGTCTTTTTTCGAGGAGACAACACTTTCTAGCGCTACCCTTTTTTGAAACACGATGGCCAAATTTTTCCTATACATTCCATTGGCACCCTAGTCTACATCTACTTTTTGCAGTTTGTTTGAAATATCTCATTTGTTCCCTGAGTTTTCTGTGCCATAAATCCTGAATAACGCGAGACTAGAAAATATAGAAAACTCTATTTTAGTTTCACGAGAACGTTTTTCTTATAACTTGAATTTAAGTCTTCTATTTGAACTCATCATGTATCCTAGCTTGCCCGGTTGAGACTTACTCAAACTGTTTGTTCTGACGAGTCAACATTTAGAACCCCGTACTACCTGCGATGAAACGGTGAAACCATATGCTGCCTTAAAAGATGCATTATGTATTAATAAATCAACTCGAAAACAAGCTTTGGAGTTCAACTCGAGCACGCTACCAATATGTTGCCATGCATGGCACTCGCTGTTTACCAGCGTTTACGAATAATTTTATCAAAACAAAACGCAATGAAAAGTAGGGGTGGCAGAGTAGAGCGTAGGTGGAAAAACACTGCCGGCTCCTGAGGACTTCCAAATACGCGCAATAACAGTTATTCTTCTCTTCACTCAATATCATACTTCCAAAGGGATTCGTGGTGTATGCGTGAGATTTGCTTGTTTGTAACCGTCCTGTCTTGAACACATAGTGATTGTGTTGGTGGAAAGTGTTGGAAAATTCACTTGTGTCAGGAGAAAAATCGATAAACGATTCGAAGAAAGTATCAGACATCTGATCCTGCTGTGCACTAATTGCGAACAATTTTAAGTTCAAATTTAAATCTCACAGAGGTGGTTCCGTTTACTAAAACTTTTATTTCATTGCTGTAGAAGAAGCGTCTCGCCGATAGGCGAATGAGTTCAAGTATTACAAAGTGTGTTTGCTAGGAAACAATATTGAATTTGATAGCTGCTCGTCTGACAAAGAACAGAGGTTTTGAGTCAAAAGGAACTATAAGTCTCTTGCTGCTGAACTTTCGTAAATATCACAAATCATATGAGAGTAAATAATTTTCATTGAAAAGTGAATCACAAAATCACAATCTAGTTCATTTGAATCGATCTTACGCCTAACCCGGTCGTAGTGGGTGCAAAGTGCATATCGTAATTAATTGTATATGAGTCATAATATACAACGCGCAGTGCATATGACAATCTCAGTCTGTCGGGTGCTGGTTGTCTGAATAAAAAACGAGCAAAACAAAAATAACATAACATCAAACGACATCTTCATTCTTTGTGTTTAAAAGTGACTGCTATATAAGTGAACCGGTGCGGATAATTGTTGTTTTCGTTGGATAACTAAAAGGCAAGATTTTCACCACGAATCGTAATGTAAGTATCAAAATATTTGCGTCAGTAGGTTTGCGTTTCTTACAATATGGTTTTTGAGTTTCATTACGTATGAATGTAATGTATAGATTGCCTTTTAATGTAGTTCGAGGAGTACCTATAATTTGATTGAAATCAATTGACAAATATATGATAGACATTGACAATTTGTGGTCTTTGCTTGTTGTTTTATGATTAGAAAATTCGAAACAGAATCTTTGTCTGCCTTATGCATTCTCAATCAATACAAACAGTAAGAGCTGTTCAGATGGCATTCAAAAGCTTTGCATAAGAAATTCCGATAAGAGGTTCGACCAAAATTAGACAATACAAACATGATTTAACGTTTATCTGAATACTGTATATTTCCGTTATTGGAAACAAAATTTTAAATTTCAGTTGCCAAAACTGAAACTGTGCCATAAAAGGAAACCTTTTTTGTGATTGTTGTTTTTAGTTGGATTCCATAAGTTTTTAACAAAATCAAACATATTTAATGTACAGTAATACGTATCTCAATTATTCAAACAAAAACACAATGTATCTCAAATATTCAAGGACTGTTCATTAAATTAAGTGGACATCTGTTTATCAATGGTTTAGGGTTAAAACTTAACGAAAAACTGTGAATTTTCGCTCAGTGTATTAAAACATTGTTTACTTTGGCAACACACCTGAAAAATCGAAAAAAAAGTGAGAAATTTCGAACGATGGGTCGGATTAGCTTATCAACTCGCATATTAATTCTGCAAACATGGTTTTTCTTGTCGTTTCGAGAATTGGCAAAAACGTAAAGTGCACGAAATCTGAAGTGTTCAAGATTGTTAAGAAGTTAGGAGAAACGTGTTCTCTTGAAGATTTACCGAAATCTGAACGCAAAAAGGGTTGCATCGAACCAGAAAAAGGAGCTGGCAGCGGTACGCCTTTTAAAATCGCATAAACCGTGTTCCGTTGGTGAAATTGCCACAAAAGTGGACATTAGCGTCGGAACTGTGCAGAATATCAAAAAGCGTAACAATATCGGAACTTACAAGAAGCAGAAAGCACCCAAAAGGACGGATTCACAGAAAGCTTCCTCAAAAATACGGTCACGGAACTTGTATAACTTTTTCTCCAAAAGCCGAACCGGTGCGTTTTGATAGACGACGAGACTTTGAATACCAGTACACTACCGGGCCGCATTTTTTCAACCCTGAGCAGAGGAAAGATGTGCCTGATGATGTGCGATACATCCGAACCGAAAAATTTGGGAAAAAGGTTTTGGTGTAGCAAGCCATTATCTCCTGTGGCTTGAAGAGTTCTTCATATTTCACAACGGGCACAATTAACGGTGAAAGTTACAAAAAAGAATGCATCAAAAAAACGACTTCTATCCATCTACCGAAAGCATACGGA
This sequence comes from Aedes koreicus, assembly GCA_024533555.2. Lineage (NCBI taxonomy): Eukaryota > Metazoa > Arthropoda > Insecta > Diptera > Culicidae > Aedes > Aedes koreicus. Next base: position 207,385 of record JAHHFK020006016.1, read on the forward strand.
TCCTCCATTGTTTCGGCTGGATCTGGTATCTGCTCACTACGGTTCTGCTACGTTGGAGATGCACTAGAAGGAAAAAGTCATTTTATTCGGAAAATGCCTATACCCCCCGAAACTGCCTTGAACTGTGTCCTATCGAAAGATACTCGACAATTATTAAGCGGCATCTTAAGAAAGATAGAAGAGAAGCGAGCTCTGTTGACTACTTCAAGATAATTTGTTGTACCGCACAACGAAAAGTTACGGAGAAAGTTGTGCAGAATCTATGGGAGGTATCAAGAGAAAAGTACGAGCGTTCTTCAGAAATGAAAAGTAAATATTCAAACTCACGTGAATTCGGTCATATATATGTTGGTTTTCATTTATATGAAGCAAATTTATGATTTTTTTTTCGAAAATAAATATTTTCCTTTGAGAAACAAGTGGCCACTTTCTTTAATAAATAGTCCTTAGGTCCGGCCAAGACACAATATCTTCATCGTTATGGTGCTTTTTTACAATATCGAACATTTTACGCAAACAGTTCTACTCGTCTGTACGTAAAGGTTAGATATGTCAGCGGTCGAAATGACCGCCCACGGGCTCAAACCTGGCTTTTTTGTCATATCTAACCATATCGGGTGAAGTGTCCAACTTGTCGGTATAGAAGCCCATATTCCCAGCAGTCGAACTATTCGAGAACTTAAAGAACTTTTCGTCGTCCATAACGATGGTGAGCACAGCTTTAAATACTTATGGCACAGCTTTTGGCCCCAGGATTTCCTGCAGCTGCCTTCGTGTACTTCGGTCTTGATGCTCGCTTGTAACGTTTCACGCCCTGTGCCTTCAGAATTCTGACCACCATGATCTGCGACTTGTCGAACTTCTTGATCAGCTTGCTGGTGCTGACGCCAATCTTGTTCTTGGCGGCAGCTTTCAACTTCGTCCGCTTGGCGGTGCTTATTCCGCTCCGTCGGCCCGGTTTTTCGTTGCTGGCCATTGGCCCTCGATCCTAGAACCGAGCGATCATGTTATAAATCATGGATATCTTGTGGCCCTCCGTCAAAAAGTACCGCGCCATCTCCGATTTCGGATCCAAAAGACGCGCTCCCGGAAAAAAAAACTGTTCCGTGATTTTCATCGTAAGCAAACGAAAACACACTAAGCACGAACAACGTCCATAAAGAGGAGAACAAAACCACACACAGCTCTTTGCCTCTCTCTCTAGCGCGTGTGGCGGAAAACGTGACAATTTATGACTCATCCATTTTCTTCGGGCCAACAATTACACCAATATACCTCAGAACTGATTCCGATACTTCCATCTAAGCTTCTCAAAGCAAAATACAACATTCATTGCATTTCAAACTATTTATATTTATTAATATATCAATAACTTTATCGTTTGGATTATGTGTTGATCCATCGGTTGCAATATCGGTGTCACATTCGGTGGGAGAAAGATCACCCTTATTGAGCCTCGTCAGAGTTAAGCTCATCCTTAAAATGATGCACAGTGCAGTTATCGAAAAGAAGCAAGGCCTTTGTATCAATTCCCAAATTTGCTGAATGCTTTCGAACTCTTGGCAAAAAAGTATTATGGAACCATGATTGAAACACATCTCCAATTTCTTCAAAAATCAATAACGGCGCCGGCAACGTCTTTGCAATCAGTTGGCAATAGGGAACGAATGCTAATGTGACCTTTACTGTTTACCTTACCTTACCAATCAGACTAAGGCCGGTGTGGCCTCTGCTGTACACAGAAGTTGTTTCCATTGTAATCGGTCCATGGCTGTACCTCGCCAGCCTCGCTGTCTGCGGAGGGTCCGCAGGTCGCCTTCTACTTGATCGATCCACCTTGCTCGTTGCGCGCCTCTTCTTCTTGTACCTGTCGGTTCGTTTTCGAGAACCATTTTCAAAGGGCCGTCGTCCGACATTCTTACGACATGCCCAGCCCATCGTAGTCGGCCGATTTTTGCGATGTGTACGATGGGAGGTTCTCCCAGCAACTGGTGCAATTCGTGGTTCATTCGCCTCCTCCACGTTCCGTCTTCCATCTGCACTCCACCGTAGATTGTACGCAGCACCTTCCGTTCAAAGACTCGCAAGGGCGCGTTGGTCCTCCACTAGCAGTGTCCATGTTTCGTGGCCGTAGAGAACTACCGGTCTAATTAATGTCTTGTAGATGGTCAACTTTGTGGTTCGGCGAACTTTGTTCGATCTTAGCGTCCTTCGGAGTCCAAAGTAGGCACGATTGCCAGCCATAATGCGCCTTTGTATTGCTCTGCTGGTGTCATTATCGGCGGTCACCAATGAGCCCTGATACACGAATTCGTCTACTACCTCGATTTCATCACCGTCGATCTGAACTTGTGCTAGGAGGCAAACATTGTCTTCTCGTGAGCCTCTTCCCTTCATGTATTTTGTTTTTAACGCATTAATCACAAGCCCAATCCTACCAGCTTCAGCCTTAAGTCTGATGTACGTTTCCGCCATCGTCTCAAAGTTACCTGCTACGATATCAACGTCGTCGGCGAAGCCAAATAGTTGGACAGACTTCCTGAAGATCGTGCCACTCGTGTCTATCCCAGCTCTTCGAATCACACCCACCAATGCAATGTTAAACAACAAACACGACAATCCATCACCTTGCCGTAACCCTCTCCGAGATTCGAAGGGACTCGAGAGCGTCCCTGATACTCGGACGAAACACATCACTCGATCCATCGTTGCTTTGATCAACCGCGTCTGTTTTTCCGGAAATCCATATTCGTGCATGATTTGCCATAGCTGGTCTCGATCGATTGTATCATACGCTGATTTGAAGTCGATGAAAAGATGATGTGTGGGCACGATGTATTCGCGACATTTCTGCAGTACTTCCTGAATCGCGAAAATCTGGTCCGTAGTAGCGCGGGCACCCATGAATCCCGCTTGGTATTGCCCCACGAACTCCTTTGCAATTGGTGACAGGCGGCGGCATAACATTTGGGAGAGCAACTGCGGCGCTCAGTAGCGTGATCGCACGATAATTGCAGCAATCCAGCTTGTCGCCCTTTTTATAGATGGGACACACTTTTCTTTCCATCCAATCCTCCGGTAAACATTCCTCCTCCCAAATCTTTGTATTTACCCAGTGCAGCGCTCTGGCCAGTGCTTCACCACCGTATTTTAATAGCTCGCTTGGGAGTTGGTCAACACCAGCGGCTTTGTTGTTTTTCAACAGACCAATTTCCTCCTCAATTTCCTGAAGGGTTGGGATCGGGGTCCTGTCATCTTCTGTGCGTGTTCCTAGATTTATTACCGTGCCACTTTCGTTTGCTGTAACATTACCGTTCAGGTGCTCGTCGAAGTACTGCTTCCACCTTTCAATCACCTCACACTCTCCTGTGAGAAGGTTGCCATCCAGGTCTCTGCAAATATCAGCTTGTGGTACGTAGCCTTTGCGCGAGCTGTTTAACTTCTCGTAGAATTTGCGTGTGTCGTTAGCACGGTACAGTGCTTCCATTTCTTCGCGGTCTCGATCTTCCCTCTGGCGCTTTTTCCTTCGAAGAATTGAATTTTGTCTGTTCCGTGCCTGTCTATACCGATCCACATTCGCTCTCGTACGGTGTTGCACCTTTACTGTTTAGGGACCGTGTTTAGCTCTGCATCCCCACAAAGGTCACAGCAAGGAGGTTTCTTTTATATTAGTAGGGTAAGGCTCGATGGATCAGGATTCATCTTGATAAGTGAAGTGATTATATTTATGATTCATAATGGTTAGTAAACTCGCGCCACCGAACAATAGATAACCGAAAAATACGAAACGTGCCATGCCCGATAGCAAAACAGTGCGCAATAAAGCATTGACACAACCGTTCACAGCCGTTGCTCGAAGCAAACTCTTTTTTTCGCTATGCTTCCTATGATGAAATACTGTTCTGCATATTCGGTTTTGGACTCTTAAGCGAACCAATCACTCTAAATACACACACAGCCGTATTTAAACAACAAGTTAATGACACGGCAGCAGGTTTGGTTAAGATTAGGTGGTATGTTCAGTTTGCCCCTAATCAACTATTATAATTAAAATGCGTGTATATCATTATTGATAACACCAAAAATATTTCAATCAGGGCCGAATATAATATTGCACAAGCATGGGAAAATTCATTCACTCGCATGAGCATCATCGATATAAAATAGCAACCCTCGGTTGCTAACAGAATAGTGAACGAGTGTGATGTTTAGTATCAAACGATTCCACACGAATCCTCGAAAACGAAAACGGTAGAAAGAATAAACGAGGAAAACAGAATCATGCGAAACAAATTTTAATCTTTACGTTATACCTGAATGAATGCGTTGCCACTGAAGGCAAGCGATTTGAATACACTGAACGAGAATAATTTGACTCAGTGAATGCAATCAGCTGAAATGATCATAGCAGAGATACGGCTTAATATGACGCTTACTGTTTTTAGGTTGCCTTTGATTACTTAACATCATGTTAGATCATTATTTGAAATGTCAAATCATGTTTAAGGTATGATATAAAGAAATGAGTGTGATTCAATCAATCTCGCTCAGCTGATTCAAACTGAATGCAAACGTTACTCGTTACGTCGCTTCCCGTATGCTCATTATGGCTCTAATTACCATAACTTGCAATCGGGCTCGTCGCCAATGCATACCTTAATTATAATTTTGCTATTTTGTTTTCACTTTAATTATATTGCAAACAAAAAAATCATTTTGTAAGAAACGACTAAAATATAATGTACAAACAAAACTCCAACTCTAACTACTTATACATTGCAGACGAAAGTACGCGCGCTAGGGATAGCGCAGCCGAACAACCACCACCAGACCGGCGGCAGCCTAAGCGGCTCGCCAGGCAGCAGCAAACTGGCCGACAACGGCACCATCACCCTGCCCAAACCGATCCTCGGCGGCGGCTCCGGGGGCACCTCGTCATCCAACAATGGCGGCAACTTGGCAGCCGGAAGCCTTGGAGGTAATGGAACGGGCGGTTGCAACGAGTCCAGTGCTCAGGATACAATATATCTATGCAATTTCCGCGTCTCGGTCGACGGTGAGTGGCTCTGTTTGAAGGAGCTACAGGATCTCGACATCAAGGATGGCACTCCCGGCCTCGGTGGTGGAAGTGGCAATGGCAACAATGGCGGCGGTGGCAGTGGCGGCTTCGGTGGCAACGGTGACGGTGATGGCTCGCTCAATACTTTCAGTATCATTGAGAATGTAAAGTGCGAAGAGAAGATTATCGAACGCGATTGGGTTAACTACTACTGTAGGTGCTATTTATTGATATTGTTGTTTGTTTATTGTTTCTCGATAGTGATGAGAGTTTTATGTTATTTAGTTAGCTATAATTTGCGGTGTAAGATACGGAAATAGCACAAACCCCCCAATGGAACGGTACATTGGAAGAAATTGGCGATTTTTTTTTGTTGAAGCATACATATGACAATTCAATGGGTATAAATGCTTCCTACACGCATTAATAATTGTCCAATTTTGTTTATGATTGGCTAACGTCTGGCTTCTTTGGCAAAACTTTCTCTCTTTTTCTTTAATTGAACCTCACTGAGAATTGGCTTTTCAATTCGAATATGTGGAACAGTTGAACAAATAGGAATTTGGCCACTTACTATCGAAAAGCTTAATTAAATCTTAATTACAAGACATGCGAAAAGGAAAATAATTCCTAATACAAAAAAGCCTTGTTAATTAGAACATATTTTTGCAATACCTTTCGCATCTATTAGAAAATTATTCAATACATAAGGTGTTGTGGTTTTGATTGAATCCTTCAACATCATTCTCGAATAAAAACCGAAAACTATTCTGGACCTTAGTATTTTGATCAATCTGGATTACCTCATTAAATATCAAGCATTATCAGTTTAACTGTTCTATAATTTTGCCAATTAATCAGAATTCAAGACCACCTCATGCTAAATTCTTCATTTACGCTTAAGCTTTCCGCCTCAAAAAATAAATTGAAATCGATATAAAATATATTTCATAGAACATAACGATAAATCAACTACAAAATTATCTCAATCTAAACCAAGTCGCGCATTGTGCTTATTTGTGTATCGACGCAAGTTATATCAAGTTAGGTTCTTTCAGTTTAGAGCATTTTTTGGCTTTTCATTTTGAACACGCTGCTTGGAATCATCCTGCACACGCACACATTAAACTATCAGAGATCAGCTCGCTTTCGCATCATCCATCGTTCCACGTATCAGTTCGATAGGCCACGTTTCCGCCGTGTAGATTCCGGGCCGTCGATGGTTTAATTGTTGCTGGTTGTTCAACTTTCGACTTCGTAACGTCATCAGTTTGGTTTACCTTTCTCTGCTTTTCGCTTGCTAACTTGTACGCAGAGCTGCTCTGTAAGTCCTGATTCCCATGTATATTCTTTGATTTCTTAACACAACTTACACAGAGGCAACCCCGTCCGCAACGTCTGTTCTTCTTTCTGTCATCTTTTGCAACCAATGGTATCCTGTCCTTCGAATACTGCCTCGGGTGAAATGGGTTGAAATCATCGTCATCTTCCGTGCCCGAAAACGGTGGTATTTGCTTGCTTGTTCCAGTTTTTTGAGATTTTCGTTCAAGCTTTTGAGGTTTGACGTGTCTCCATCCACTCTCTACAATAGTTAAATGCTGTCATACACTGTATGCAATGATAGTTATCTGTTTATTTTACCACTGGTCTCCGAAGGATCACTCCTTCCTGGTTGTTTTTCCAGCACAAGTAGCACCTCTTCATCGGACAGATCACCACTCCGTCTGGAAAATTTCTTCCGATCCCATGGCTTAAAACGTTCATTTCTCGCAAAAGCTTTTCGTTTCATTGATTTGCGGTTCATCCTGAGCTTCACCGATATAACCACAATCAGAACCAGTAGGAATAAGACAAAGATGACAGTTGCAGTCAGCGTTTTTATCCGTAGCCAGCGCCTTTCGTCGTCTTCATGTTCGTCATTATAATCCCCTCCAACGTCCCCTGAATCGTCTGACCCGAACAAGCTTTCAAGAAATCCTTTTGAGTCAGAACTGGATTCATCATCATGCTCTATTATTGACTTTTTCCTCATGTATCTGGTCGCAATGTCAGCTTCGAGGGTTTTCTTGATCCGCAAAATCGACTCCAAGCCAGGATAGAACTGGTCATCCATGTAGCGTTTTGTGAGATTTTCTTCAATCCACTGAGTAAAGTGAGTAGCAAACTTGTTCATTTGTGTTCCATTGGGAATACAGTGTAGAATAGTCCCGACATAAATGTTCAGAATAGATAATGACGCTTTTGTTCGAGGATCGTAGGCTTGTCTTGATTTGAAGGGTATGGATACAGAAATCAATTCCTGAGTTTCGTCGTCAAATTCTGCCTTTGGTAGTGGGATTTCCGCAGAAGCGTTAAAACCCAACTCAGAGCAGTTCGTATAATTCTGATAAGTTTTAAGGACCTTGACATTCAACTGGACATCGGTGGTATCCAGATTAGGCCGCGACCATCCAAACCCATCTGTATTCAGATGAAGTTTTACTTTTCTGTAGTAGTCGCGGACACTTCGAACAGAGTAGTAGCTAACGTTTCCAGAATAGAAACAGTACTTGCAAATTGGATAGAGGTAACTGTGTAGGTAGTCACCAGCTGTATCATACCAGGCGGCAACAATCAAATCGTTCTTCGGTACTAGTTCGTCTACCATGCTGCCAACGGAGGAGAAATACAATAGTAGACTTTGGATAGCTTCGTCAGACAATGGTTCGAATTTTTTCTTCCGATAAGGCATCAGATCCTGATAAAATAATGTCATTTATGTCCGTTAATGTTTATGTGTAATTATTTTTACCCACCTGAAAAATCTGTTTGGCCTCTATCATTTTCGAAGTATCCGGTTTAAAACACCCACCCACACGGTTGTACAGAACGGTTCCGTAAGTTTGGTAATTGTCGATTGCCGTAGCAACGCTTACCACTCTAACACTATTCATTAGCACACCAAGCAGCAACACCGTATAAAAATAGAAATGACTTCGCGAACCCGATACAATGAGATTATCTATCGATGCAATCTGCATTATTCCATATCATTTTCATCCGATGTTGATCTTCAATCGGATGAAAACACACGTTCAGAAACGTCACATGGAAAACAATAATCGTTTCCACTACGCCTACTACTTTTGTCGAACTCTACAGCTGAATGTCGTCTTTCGCCTCGTTCTTTCTTGTTGCAGCGCGTGATCCGGCCTCGATCGAACGTAGCAATTTGGTCAACATATGCAAACTGGTAGTTAAGGAACTGCTGGAACAGTCGATCCGCTTCGGAAGGATGCTCGATTCCGATCATCTGCCTCTGCAGCACTTTTTCATCGTTCTAGAGCACGTTCTTCGACATGGGCTACGACCTAAAAAAGGCCTTTTGGGACCCAAGAAAGAACTCTGGGACATTCTGCAAAGCGTAGAACGATACTGTATGGAAGCACAGGATATTACTTCTTCGGTGAGAGATCTTCCTACCGTTCGAACTCATATGGGTCGTGCAAGGGCATGGTTAAGATTGGCCCTCATGCAGAAGAAGCTAGCTGACTATTTGCAGGTGATAGTTGAGCACAGGGACGATACTTTGGCAGAATATTACGAACCACATGCTCTGATGATGAGCGACGAGGTATTTTCCTTCAAAGGCTAGTGATTAAAATTTGTTTTAGAAAGGCTTATTCACGGATTTTAGATCATCATCGTCATCGGAATTCTAGTGGGACTAAACGTTATCGATTGCAATCTATGCGTCAAAGAAGAAGATCTCGATTCACAGCAGGGTGTGATTGATTTCTCGCTTTATTTGAGGTCAAGTTCTCGAAATAGCCCAGACGATGAAAATAATGGAGGAAATGGCACAGTCAATGCAATCGAAGGTACCACAGCAACCGGAGCCATGACTGCCGTTCTAGATCAAAAGAACTATATCGAGGAACTGAATCGGCATTTAAAGTAAGTAACATAGCTCTGCTAATAATCAAGCATCTTAATCTTCTTTCTCTTGAAATTCTAGCGCAACCGTAGGAAATTTGCAAGCAAAAGTAGAATCACTCACTACAACCAATGCACTTATGAAGGAAGATTTGGCTATTGCCAGGAACAGTCTGATGGCTCTGCAAGCCGAGAACGCCGCTTTAAGACGCGCATCGCAGCATGGTCAGCCATTAGACGATAAAACGAATGTTCTTGACCGCTTCGATCCTGAAATGGCAGAAGCATTAGCAGAAGAACGAAAAAAACGGCAGGAAATTGAAAAGGAGTTAAATCTTCAAGTATTAAATCCACGTTGAATTTATTGCCAGCTTTGATTGACTGATAATTCGTTTTAATACAGATTTCCCTCAAAGCTGAAACAGACATGGCGATGAAGCTGCTGGAAAAAGACATTCACGAAAAGCAGGACACTATTGTATCGCTCCGGCGTCAGCTCGAAGATATCAAATCTATAAATCTGGACATGTATAGAAAACTTCAGGTATAGCTGTAATTTATAGATATCGTTATTTTTATATGTTCAACATTTAAGTTTGTGTATGTAGTAATATTAGTTAAATTATTTAGCCTTAATTGAACCTTCCCATTGAAACTAACAATAACTAGGAATGCGAGATGGAACTAACACAGAAGGGTGAAGTAGTAACCAGACTACAGGTTAAAGCTTCTCAGATCGGAAAGATTCTTTCAAATTTGGAAAAGAAGGGAAACCAGATGACTGATTCTCAAATCAGTACTATCTCTTCATTCAACAGTTTGTCACCGCCGAACAGTGCCAGCACAAGTGGACCTCCGAGCAAAAAGGCATATCTTAAGATTGGCACAATTCCACCCTTCAATGCCAACAAACTGCGAAAATCCCCTTCTGTGGGAGTGACAAAGGTAGCTGAACTGAACGTAACTGAACCAAACGAGAAATCCAAGACTGCACCAAACTCCGCTGAAGACGGGGAGAACAAGTCGATTGAACAGGCACAGGAAGCAACCTCCGAGCAGACTTCTATGATCGAGGAGCCAGGCAACACTAACTAACCCGTAAAACGTCTAAAACTAGCTCTACGATAACCGCAATGTAATCAACCTGTTAGTTGTAAACGAGGGATGGATCGTGAATGTTGAAGTCACGATTAAAATTATGTAAAATGAATAATTTTTGTAGAGTCCTCCAAAGACACAAACCACAAAATAAAGCATTTGTTTTTTTTTTCTATAAAATATGCCCGTTATATACTCTTAACAGGAATGCGAAGCATCTTTGAAGCACAAAACCGAGTTAATGTCGCGTATGGAAACACAGCGAGAGTCAATGGCCACGGCCATAGTGCAGTTGGAGAAAAAGTATGTTATTTATACTGCTATACAAATAATTCAATATATTTAACGAAAACAACATTAAGAAATATTCTACGCTTTAGTTGTGTACTTATTTAATACAACTAAAATATACTGGCTATGATTGCATTGACTGAGAAACAAAAATTTTTCTTCGTTTGCGTTGGATATTTGAAACTTGTTCTATAGAAATCATGATAAAAATAAGTATCAAATCTGTTTTATCTCTGGATTCTCTCTGGGAATTGAAATCGAAAAAAATAACTCCATTGATATCCATTATGGTTAAAACTGGCAACTGGAATAACCTTTTGCATCATTCCACAGGATTGACTAGGAGTTCTCCATTTTAATATTGTTCGTGCTGCTATGATTGTACAAAAAAAAACCTATTTTCTATTATGCTAGTAAGAAAATATATCATTGCTTAAATAAAAAAGTTTGCTTAATGAAACTCAATTTATCTCAAAAAGTGATTTAAGGAAAGAAAGTCTGAAAGTCTGTTTAGGCTTACTCGTAAGAAATCGGCGCGTGTGATTATTTTGGGATCTTTCTAATTACGTGTTACTTCATGCGTGAAGTTGGCGGTTATTAGGGTAAGCTGAGGCAAGATGGGTCACTGATACTATTGATTTCATGTACACTCAGAAAAAATCTAAACTAACTAGTTTAAAGTTTACTCTAAATCGATATTCGTCTGTTTGACGCATAGCTTTGTATAAACGACAACTATACTCGCTTAGTATAAACTTGAAGTATTAGGGACGTAGTTTAGCTTTCAAATATAAGAGCGTCGTTTAATGGTGATTTATTCTAAATCAAGAATAAAATGTGCACCTGACCCAGATTTGTGTTTTTTTTTTCAACTACAAAACTACTAACACCGAAATTTAAAATCTGTCGGTGTTAATAAAAACCGATTGATCGATTGATTGCATACACTCTGGTCGAGTGGGTTTTCATATTTTTAGGGATGGAAATTTGAAGCATAAGGATACAGTAACGCTGAACAAACCACTTACAGGCATAGCGCCTTATTACTTAAAAGATTTTATTAATGGATATAAACAAATGCATTGCGTTTGCAATGGCAGCAAATCGGTTTTCTCTTTCTACGTAATAGTACGCTATGGCATACTATCACGTAGGAATAGAGATCCGATTGACTGGTATCGGTTAATTGGACGTCACTTATCTCACAAGTATAACGCATCGTAAACCAGGAATCGATCGTACTACAGTATGAAAATGAGAAACTCAAAAACGATGGATTGCTATGGGACTCAATTTGTTTGTTCCTTGAGGTGTAGAATCATCGAACGGACAATTTGCGTCACCATTCGGCGGTAGGGGATTGACTTGGAATAGTTGTTCTGCAACAGATTCGGTTCCAGATCCTTTAGATATTGGGTTGTTTCTGCTGGATATGCCCGTAGCCAGATCGTAGGGAGCTCGAGTAACTATCGGTGTAAATTTAACACGTACGACCAGATCGTGTAGACGATGCTGTAAGCTAAAAATTTGGAATAACATTACGTGAGGTTGCAGTTCGATGACATACCCATACATACCCTGCAGAGTAGTCTAATTCTGGCTTAAACAGCAGCGACATAAGGGTACGGTAGTTATTGACCAGCTGCTTGGGGTTGCCCCGACTAATATTCACCGCAAGAAGGTTGGTTTGGGAGATGTCGTAGAGGCGCTCAGTCATTGTTTCGTCTTGCAGTTGAGTGCTATGGGGGTGGGAGATCAAAATTATTAGCTCACGTTGAACATACAAGCATACCTAACACATACAAAACTGATCAGGGCCGCCAAGTTCGTCGTTATGCAACCGAGCATCTCCGATCGGGGAATTATCTTTTCCTGCTCTACCAACGCCAACCGGTTCTTTCATAGGTACCAGTTCAATTCTATGTAGTCTTTTTCCTTCATCTAAGATAAAAGCACCGTTAAACTTTTTTGATTGAAAAAAATCACAAACCGAACATTCCTAGCGATGTTTACGAAAGTCGACGAAATGTTGACATCATCAACATAGTCGCGCTAAAGTTAGGAAAATAATATTATGTATACAATTTTCCATCACAACTTGGACTAAGTTTAAACTATATGGGATTTTAGTATACTTTTTATACTATACTACGTGTAAATCATGTGAATGCTAAAATTGATTACTTTTTAAACTATCAACGCTTAGTAATATCTTAGAGTGTATATTCTGTATACTCACGACATAACATTATAAAAGTATCATCCAAAGTTTGAAATTTTTTTGAAAAAGATTATTTTTTGCACTTTAAAAAAACCGGCGAGGTAAGGTTGGTCATACAGCGGGGAAAAATGGGTCACCTTGTCAAACTCTACTAAATTATGATCAAATCTCAGTAATACAATGCACTCGTGGGCAATTTAGGGAGGAGAGTTTTAGCAAATGTTCACGATCCATAAGAACAGCTGTCCACACAAGGGTCAGTCTAAAATAACTTCTTTGAAGATACTTTCATCTAGGAATTTCATAAAACATGATCCGGAGAGAAATGGCTGTTAAGGTTGTCATGATCATGATCATGATTGACCGCCCACGGATGCAATTCCGTTATTGCCAGATCAGCTGTATTTGCACAAAGAACCAACAGATGATGTTTGGGACTAACATACATCTTCAGTGTGTAAAAACTGGTGACCCATTATAAAGCAATACCGGCGCCGGCCGTGCCCGAATGCTGGTCAAGTAGGGAATGGGAAGGGACGAGTTGACATGATACTCGCTTTGAAGGAAGCTGAGAAATCCTCTGCACTTCCACGAGAAATCACTGGGATGTTGGATAGTTGGGGAAAGTTTAGCAGCAGGGTACGTTTTGGTCAACGATACGCTGAAAGTATGTAGCACTATCCGCCAAAAGCAATGGACCGCTCCAATGTGACTGAAAAGAGACAAGCATAAAAAAAACAAAACAAAACAAAATAGACAAAATAAAATAAATCAGGATATTAGATATTGTCTCCAAAATATGGTAGAAATAAATTATTTGTTGCTTTGCAAACTACCTCTCCTCGATGTCCTAGATGGCCAAGTCCTGCTGGACCCGCAGCTACTGCCGTCGGCACTCACCCACATCAACCCGGCCGTCGCCGACGTGTCGGAAACCTTCCGGTAGTCACATGATATCTGTGTCTAATACAGTCTTGCACCGATTAATTTACAAACCAAGCTTGCACGCCGAATCAAAATTCACTTCGGCAATGTTGTGGTATTTTCCTCTAAAATCTAGTTCTAGATATTGGCAGAAAATAAAAAAAAATAAAACAAACAGGCTGTTAAGGTTGTGTGGACAAACACAGCAAGGCGCAGGATGATTGATGCTTTTTCAAAGGTTTAAATGAATCAATCGCATATTTATTTTAGAACATCAACTTTATTATTGAACGGAACTATCTTGATCGAGCAATAAATCTTCAAATTCAATTAATCAACCTCCTTATTGGAAAACATAACTTCGAGTTCATTTAAACACTTTTTCTTCACGGACTTCTTTTTCAGAGTTTATTTCTTGCGCTTGTGACGAGCTATCTCTACCAACGGAGGAAAGTTCTCATCAACCTTCTTTTCTGTAGCCAATCCGAATTTAGAAGCTATCCGATGTTCTTGCTGATGAAATCGGCGTAACTTCCATTTGTTCCGTTGAAATGGGCTGGTTGTCCGATGAACTGGGTTGCTTATCCGTTGTTCCTAGAGGCACGTTCGATGTTTCAGCAGGAGTGAAATCTTCGTCCTTGAAAGCTGTGATATCCAGCTAATATAAATCAGACGGTTTTGATCAGACGAAATCCATTCTCCGCAGTTTCCACCAAAGCTGCCTTGCCATATGCCTCACCAAAGAGTGCCGCAATATTTGCCTGACGCACTGGCTGTCCATGTGTATTCCGGAGAAATTTGTCTATGGCTTTGCTGTACTGCCGTTCTACGCATAATTGTCCCATGTTCTATGGGTTTCCCTATATACATGGGACAGATATGCTTATAACGGCAGTGTAGTAGCTCTTCAATGGAGCCATGAACAAAACTTCAAGGGGCTGGAGGCGGTGTGTGCAGTGCGGTGGTAGGGATACGACCGTGACGTGATTATCCCGAGCCAGCTCAATGAACTCCAGGTTTTTCGTATGGGATGCATGTCCGTCTTGAATTAGCAACACTGGATCTGTGATTGCAGGTTTGGTGTGCTGGAGAAAGCGTTCGAACCAATCTACAAAAAGATCCGATTGCATCCAGCCACTAGGGTGAGCCCTAAACAGGGTTCCATTAGGAGCTCCTCGTTGCAGCTCCTCCTTAATACGTACGTGAGGGTAGATCAGCATCGGAGGTATGTAATGTCCGGTTGCGGACATGCAAATATCAGTGGTAGTGAGTAATCCTCTCTCTGCAGATGTTAGTGTTCCAACTTGTTTCTTTCCTTTCATTGCTAGAATCTTCGACGAACGGGATAGAACCTGAGCAAAAGGACACAATAGAGTAAGAGCAGGGATACATTCTATTTAAAACAACTTACGTTTGTGACAGCCGTCTAGTCCATGTTAAACGTCCGATGAGGGATTTGCTGATTACACTCTCCAGCATTTCAAAGAACTTCTGCATGGTTGAAGCATCAGGTTTTTGCAATGGAAGTTTTTCCGGAATGCGGAGTGAATACTCCGGATGGCGTTTCCGGAATCTATTAAACCAATCTTTTCGTGCAAGTCCTGACTCCTTGCAAAAGTTGTTCGGCAAATCATGTTTTACTGCAATCTGTTTGGCTAAATGTCTAACGTCTAATGTGTTCAGGCCAAAAAACCGACCCCCCATTTGGAGCAGATGGAGCTATCTCATCCTCCAGTTCTGTGGGAAAAGCAGTATAAAAGCGGCCCAGCTGTTTCGCTACAGAGATGCCGTTTTTTAACTTTTCCATTCGCCGGCGGAAAGTTTCGCGGGGTACATCGAAAAGACAGCTCATTCGAGAACACTCATTGCACCCTTTTGCATTCGTGTTAATGCCCTCTTCAAGTCAGGCACCGTCCAGGAACCACGATTTGACTTTCTCGTACATGTGCGAACCATATTTTATTCGATTTTATTCGAGAAAACAAAAGACACATGCAAAAATGCCATCAAAAATCATCCTGGATTGCACCGAAGTTAACCTCAAAACTGGAAAGCAAACCATGCAATATCATCTGTCAAATCGACCCATGTTGCCCCAATGGTGATTCCATTGCAAGAATGAACTATTTATGTGTAACTTATATTTATTTATGCTAAAAAGCATAGTATTTGCTGTACCAGTAGTTGTACTACTTCTGTATTGGAAATATTTATCAGATTACTCAGTTGACGACGGGTTGACACGTTTTTTCGGCAGTGTGTTTCGCCTAAGGAACTTGGTGGAAATATTTTATATTTTTAAATTTAGAAACAAGAAAATTAAAACAGTAAAAATATGACTCTTCTGAAAATATACGTAATACACCATGTAAAATCAGTAGCATCATGTGAACTGTTATTTCACGCTCAAATATGACACTGGACCATCTTGCCCCACCTTACCCTACGTCTTATACTCATTACTTTCTTATCAACATGGGGCTTAATTTGATGAGAACAGTATTGATAGTTCCGTTAGAGTACGGCAGCATAAGAATTGAATAGAAATAATTGAAATTGAACAAAGGCTGCAGTAATACAAATCAGACGGACACTTGTTTTGCCAAGCTACATCATAAAAGACAAGTGGGAGGTTACCATTTGCTCAATTTCAATAACTTCAATTCAATTTTCATACTGCCGTACTCTAACGGAACTATCTTATGTATTTATATCTATAACTTCTAATACTTGGCTTTGTACGCCCCCCAAGCGTTGCCTGCCGCTCAAATTAGTGTTCTTGGAAACACATCTACAGGTCTTAACTGATGTCTTAGGCAAATATAGAAATCGTCCTGAATTTACTTTACTAACTAAAGATCTAATGACACCCTGTTTGGTTTACCTTATTCTAAATAGACCCATCAATCCTTTGAGAAATTTTCTTCGGACGACCACAACCTCAGTAATTTTTTTGAAACTGTATCCTTGCGTAGGGTGTATTCGCGGAAAATGACACACAGAACATTTTCACCAAAATTCACCTCTTATAGAATACCTTTGAAACTTGAAGAAAATGAAGATCAAGCAATGAGCAAATTGACTATCGATTTGTATCATTTATTTTAATAGACTTCTTTACTCATTCCAAATACTCGTACCTTTCTCTTGACTCCATCCATTACGTTTTGTACAACAGCTTTTCCACGGTGGCCCAAAACTTCTCAATCGGACGAAGTTCCGGTGAGTTCGGTGAAAAACAACATTGTAATCTCTGTACCAGTCTAACAACGGCCGCGCGTAGTGGTTAGATGCGAAATACGGCCAAAATAGCGTCTCACCTCCGTGAGACCACAGAAAGAGTAGCAGGCGCTTCTGGAGGCACTCGTCTCGGTAGATTTGGCCACAGATGGCCTGCCAAACCAAGATTTTTTTTGCGAATTTGTCCACCTTCTGCTTTCCTACCTCCTCAGGAACGGCCAACCGTGATGTGGCAACGCCCGGTAATTTCTTTGTGTCCGCCTGGATGTAAGTCTCGCCAGACACACTCTGTACAGCTTCCTGGCGCGGGTTTTGCCTACAGTGTTTTGTTTGTCGTTTCGATTTGGTACCTTCCTTATCTTGTAGACGTTGAGGGCGGCACGTTTCATAGTTTGCTTGAACCTTTCTTGCCTTCACCGGATCAGCTGTGTTCCGTTTTCTGCCGCTGCCTGACCGCCGCTGTGCCGTCTGGGTCTCCTTGATTGACTTCGCCACACGGGACGTGTGAATAAGGATAGTGTTTGAGGGGAGAGGGAGGCGGGTCTGCTCTTGTTCCGATGCCATCTGGATAACGATTACCTACACGCTAAAAAGTTACAAGATAATCTTTGAGTCTAATTGTTTTCGAGTAACGTCTTTATTGGCTCTTAACAGTGCATCACGTTCCTAGCATTGTGGCATGAGGCATGATCAGGTTTTCAGGAACGGCAGAGTTCACATAATCGCCAAACATTTGATCAATCTTATTCACCTTACCTTACGACCTGTGTATCCTCTGTTGCTCATAAAGCTCGATTCACTTAAAATCTGAACGCACTGCTTATATTTTACAGCGCTCCTAGTGGTTGGTTCTCAAAAGTGTAGACAGCAGATTGTTTGGGAAGATCTCCTTATTCAGTACTCATGCTTGAAAAAAAGCTTAAAAACTTACTCAGAGCATTAAGAAACGCAATTACTGGCTTTCGTTTGTAGATGGACTATCTAGAGAAACCTCGATGACAACGCTTTGGAGAAAGGCTCGCTACATGCGAAACCGCTCATCCTCCAATGAGAGTGAAGAATACTCCATGCAATGGATATTCAACTTCGCTAAAAAAGGTTTGTCCAGACTCTGTCCCAACACAACCGAATTTACGGGATACTACCCGAAATAACGGTTCTCTGGCCGAACCATTCACAATGTTGGAATTTTCAATGGCACTTCTTTCATCGAATGACTCTGCTCCGGGAAGCGATATGATTAAACTTCAACCTTCTTAAAAATCTTCCTGAGATCGCTAAAAGACGATTACTTAACCTGTGTGGCACTCTCATGGGATTAAATATAGTTCCACCCGCTTGGATAAAATCTCATGTAATAGCATTCAAAAGCCTGGGAAACCAGCGTCTGATTACAATTCTTACCGTGGTTTGTTGTGTGGAGGGTTGGAAAAAGATTTAAGGTGGGGGGGGAACCCTTTTGTTGGGGGGGATTTTTTTTGTTTGGGCTTTGCGGTGGCTTCAGTTTTCTGGTATTGGGGTTGGTTCGTCATAGATATACTGGCAGATAGTCTGCACAGTAGTGGATTACCAGGAATTTTAAATAACTTTTTGTATAATTTACTGTCAGAAAAACAAATGACCTTTAATCTAGGTCAACTGACAACTTCAGAATTAGCTACATGGGCTTACCCCAAGGCTCATGTTTAAGTCCCTTGCTTTATAATTTTTATGTTAAAGATATTGATAACTGCTTGGAAAATAGATGCACGCTAAGACAACTTGCAGACGATGCTGTGATCTCCTTTAGAGGTCCACGTGCGGAAATCTTGCAAAGACCATTGCAAAATTCCCTAGATAATCTGTCCATCTGGGCCAGAAATTTGGGGATCGAGTTTTCACCGCATAAAACCGAATTGGTAGTGTTTACTAGAAAGCGGTTCCCTGCCCAACTGCGTCTAAAGCTGTTGGGAAGAGACATTACCCAATCTTTGACCTTCAAATACCTTGGAGTCATGTTTGATTCAAAATGCACTTGGAGTAATCACTTTGCGTATTTAAAACAGAAATGTCAACAAAGGATCAATTTTCTAAGATCAATATCCGGGACATGTTGGGGTGCTCACCCGGAAGACCTTATTAAACTCTATAAAACAACTATTCTTTCAGTTCTCGAATATGGCTCTTTTTGTTTCCTCTCGGCAAGAAATAGCCACCTCATCAAATTGGAACGCATTCAATATCGTTGTCTACGTATTGCCCTTGGCTGTATGCATTCAACGCATAATATGAGCCTGGAGGTTCTGGCAGGAGTAAAACCCTTACAGTACCGCTTCTGGGAGCTCTCATCTAGAATACTGATCAAGTGTGGAATCAGTAACAACCTTGTGATTGAAAACTTCGAAGAAATGCTCGAATTGAGTACCCAGTCAAGATTCTTACGAATCTATATTAACTATATGTCATCCGATATTAGTCTTCCATGCTATAACCCTCCTAGTGTACGCTTTCATAATCACAGTACCCCCATTGATTATGATCTCTCCATGAAACAGGCTATTCAAGGAGTTCCAGATCAACTTCGACCTATTTTAATTCCCCCACATTTTCATCGAAAAGTACCAAAATGTCAATTGCAATAGAAGAATTTTCACTGATGGGTCGCGCATTGATGGATCCACTGGTTTCGGTGTTTACAATGAATACTCATCTGCCTTCCGGAAACTTCAGGAACCTTGTTCCGTATATGTTGCTGAGCTGGCAGCAATCAATTTCGCATTGGGGATAATTTCCGACATGCCCATAGACCATTATTTCATCTTCTCGGATAGTCTCAGTTCTATTGAGGCCCTCCAGTCGATGAAAACAGTTAAGCACTCATCTTACTTTCTTTCAAAAATAAGGGAGCAGATGTGTGCGTTGGTCGAAAAGATCATTTAGAATTACCTTTGCATGGGTCCCCTCACATTGCTCAATTCCAGGCAATGAGAAGGCGGACTCCCTAGCAAAGGTGGGCGCACAAGAAGGCGAGATTTTTGAAAGAAGAATTTCACATGATGAATTTTTCCCATTAGTACGTCAGAGTTCTCTTCAAAGTTGGCAAAACGATTGGACAAGTAATTCTCTTGGGCGGTGGTTACATTCCATTATTCCTAATGTTTCGTCGAGATCGTGGTTCAAATGTCTGGATGTAAGTCGCGGTTTCATTCGTGTGATGTCAAGACTTATGTCCAACCACTACTCGCTAGACGCACATCTCTACAGAATTAACCTCGTCGATAGCAATGTATGTAGGTGCGGAACCGGTTATGATGACATCGCTCACGCAGTTTGGCATTGCCCGGATAATGATGCCTCCAGAGCACGACTATTGGATACCCTTGTGGCCCGAGGTAGACAACCCTTCCGCGAAGTAAGAGATGTTTTGGGAATGCGTGATCTTTCCTACATGCAAGCGATTTACGAATTTCTTTGTTTGTCTGATCTAAGAGTGTAATGTCATCACCCCCTCCCTTTCACTCTAGTAAATTCCCTGCCATTGTGTCCCAGTTATATTATCCTTTTGTTTCCGTGCTACTTGTACCTGCCCAGCAAGCTGTGATCACCCATCTGCAGCTTAGTTCCTGTGAGGGACTACAGGGACCGAGGATCTGGTAGATGTCGCAACCATGAGCAGCAACAAATACCTGAAATAAGTTACCTGCCTAGCCCCTTCCAAACAATAATGTGACCCATTAACCTCGAGCTAGCCACGAGTAATTGGCACCCCACTTTACTAAAATCGAAAAAGAAAAATTGTTAACTACAATATTGAATATCGGCTCCGCAAAGTGTTACACACGCCTGAGCCTATTAAATAAACGAACTGATTAAAAAAAAAAAAAGGGTTTAATTTTGTGATCAGTGTGTTCTATTGTCTTATGATGTGGTGAACAGTTGTGTGTTGGTTGGGTGGTTGGTGGGGTGGGGGGTAGTTGGACATGCGAACGGCGAGTGGGGTGGTAGGGGTTAGGGGCGAGAAAAAGAAAAAGACCAAGGGCGAAAGTTTTATTATATAAAAAACCAAAACCAAACCTAAACCATAAAAATACCGGTCCAAAAAAAAGAGATCAGGGCGTTTTGTGTGGGAGTAAAATTCAAGTCGTTTTGACATGCTTAGAGATCCGCCACTACAGTGGGCTCCCAGCCCAATGCTCCACATTTGCTCTCGTGCGATGCTGTAACATGTTCGCATTTTCCTTTTTCATTCTTGCATT
This sequence comes from Aedes koreicus, assembly GCA_024533555.2. NCBI lineage: Eukaryota > Metazoa > Arthropoda > Insecta > Diptera > Culicidae > Aedes > Aedes koreicus. The sequence goes on from JAHHFK020006016.1 coordinate 228,368, forward strand.
TGCCGTTAAACCAGTCATTTTTCCGGTTCCGGTTCAGTATTCTTATGCAACTCAGATTTCTTTTAGTAGCTCAGAGTTTCGTCGTGGCGACCCTTGTACACTGAAACTAAAGTCTGGTCCACTCAGTATCTGTAACATAGAATTCAGCTCTACCTCGGGATTGAGTAGACGTAAGAAAAATAATAAGTAGCCAACGTAAACGTATTTTGGCGGCGGCATCACTCGTACAGTGGCAACTTTTACCGAACGCGTGTTCTAGCCACTATGTTTCGTATAAGCGTCCTGTGACTGGCGGGAAAACAACGTTAGCCTTCTGGCTGAGGACCGTTCCTACGGATCTTGGCACCGTATGCTCTATCGATAATATTATATTATAATATTATATTCTGATCAGAGCGTCCGGGGTTTGCCTCGGTTGCCCTTACAACTTTTCCGTTCAGCTGCCGATCGTAACGTTTGCATTAAAAAAAATGGACTTTTTTCGGATGGTGATAAAAAAAAGCTAAGACAGATAATTGCTTTTGATAAATTTCCCATAGAAGGGAATTATTTAAGCTTACTTGCCAAACAATTCTACGCCCTTGCGAGCGGCCTTCCGGCAGTTCGCCGACTTGGGTACCACATCGATATTCAGCCGATATCTCCTCCGACGATCGCTTCGAGTAGTGGGCCGACGCCAGATCCGGCCAGCACATCGCGTCTTCGCCCTTATGGTATTTCTTGATGAACGACGCAACTTCCGGCAGGCATTTCGTACTATAAATTTCCCCGTTTACGTCCAGTCCGGAGCGAAAGAAGAGCGGCTTTGACATCCCCTTCTCGCTGATTGTCAGCCATAGCAGCACCTTCTTGGGGAATTTGGTGTGTGAAATGAACTTCACCTCGGAGCTCACTTCCTTCATGGGGGAAGTAAAATACGAAGTGCCCTGCCAGTCGTTACCATCCAGGGTGAGATAGGTCTCGTCATCCATCACCACCATTACCATCTTATTGAGTCGCTGCCGCTGCGTCATTGCCTGCAGCTCCCAAACCAGTGGACGCGACTTCCGCTTCCTGACATCTATGTTCATGTTCGCCAGGTACTTTTCACTGTTTGGTCGGTTGAACCGACCTCCCGGCCAAGCGCACGCAGCGATGTAGCCACTTTTCCCTCGGTCTTCCTCTTCAGCATCCTTTGGAGTTTTTTGTCGCTCAGGGTCGTCGGCCGTCAGGAACCGGGCTTTCTTTCGATGCTCTGATTGTTGTCTAATAGTGCCAAGATGTTGTAGATGCCGGAACGAGCATATCCGGCGTCCACTAAGTGCCGCACGATGTCCGTTTTCGACGCGGCGGGGTGCCGTTCTTTGAGCACGCACACTTCTGAACGGAGTTGCTTCGCTGTTTTTTTCCATCACGGTTAGAGTTCGACTGATAGAGCTGTCAAATTTTGTCTGCTCACTGCTGTCGCATGGGTTACTATGATTGATGCTGCATGGGTAGTTTCGTCAGTGCGGGTTAAGGTAAACCCATGAAAAATCGGCAATTTTTGTCCATTTTTTTAAAATGCAACCGTTGTGTGCCAGTACAACGCTTACTGTGATCCATTCGGGCCACGCTTTTACGGCTACGGAAACGAGAGATCTGACAAATAAAAACGTTTCCTCGTTTGTTTAGATCGTACCTCGTCGGGTTCCATCTTCCACATCATTTTTGTAAACTGCACATATCGCGATGAAACTAACGATTTACCGACATACCACAAAAGTATTTATACCCATTTGATTTCAAAACGGGCAATTAAATCTTTCAAACGAAGTGAGAGGCAAACCTACCCATGAAGAGATGCTTGCCATTTGCGACAAATGCAAGAATAATAAAATAGCAGCACGAACTAAAAGTTGCTTACATTCGAAAGTCAATGCAATCAATAGTCAGTTAATATTTCAGTTAAGCTAAGAAATTTCAAAGACTATCTTACTGCTACTTTAGTAGTAATGTTTGATAATATTGATAATAATAGGATGGTATGGGTTTATCTATGTCTGTTTCTGAATATTTTTCTTATTATTTTATCGAGAAAAAAGAAATGCTAATCAAATATTCCAAAATAGATACAACTCAGAAACGGTCAGCCTGAATGCCCTGCAGGAAACCTCACAAACCTTATCGCTTCAAGTTGTTTCGTGTGAACAACGAGCGGCACGAGCCGAAGCAGATTTGCGCATCGAGCGGGAATGGCGAACATCTATGCAAGAGAACGAGGTCAAGCACAAGGAACAGATCAGTGCGTTGCAGTTGGAAGTCCGTCAACTCAGCGATGAATTAAAGGTAATTTTTCTAAGTATGGTTTAATTTAAAAAAAAAATGATCAAAAGTCTCGTTTCAGCAACACGATCGAACGAAATCTGAACTCATAAGACTACGCAAACAATGGGAAGAAGATCAACGAACCCTAGAAGAGCTGGGCGTACAACTAAGCGTTAGTAAGTTGCAGATTTCTGATTTGAAAGAAAAGGTTTTGAACCAAAGTAACGATGGAAGGATCGGTTCGGTGTCCAATAGTGGAAACGGAGGTGGATCTTGGACCCCCGATAAAGGAGTTTCCAACTGTAAAAGCTGCAGTAAAGAGTTCAGTTTGACCCGGCGGAAACATCATTGTCGTAATTGCGGTAGTATTTTTTGTTCGAATTGTTCCGAGCACATGGCTGTGATACCAGGTGAGACTAGTGGAAAATCGCAGCGAGTTTGCGATTCCTGCTGGCAACAATTAGCAACCAACAGCACTCCGATTGCCAAGTAGATTTTAAGAGAATTAGAGATTTGAGAACATACAAACCGGCAAGAATTCCTCAAATTGCTTCTTCCGTACATGAAGTTGTTACGTCCATGCAGTGCTATGGTTGAATATATTTTTATAACTTGACAGAGGAACAAATTAAGAGTGTTAAAAATGCCTTATCAACACATGGGATATAATGATATTTCAAAGAAACTACGAAATGAAATCAGAATTAACAAATTGTAAGATAAATGCAATATTTGAATGTTTTATATTATTAATTTACTAAACAGAAAAATGTAACCCCAAAGGGAACAATATTTATTTCAATAAATTAAATCGAATGCATATCAACTGTTCATCATTTAGAGAAATTGTCCTTTTATTTTAAAGTTACCAATAGTCGTGTAGGGTTTACGAACGTTCAGGGTCCCTTCGGACGGAACAATATCGCGTCGATTTAAGGACGATGAATACTGTTTATTTCTCTTATCGACCTACAAGTTCTGACTTGTTTTTCTCTTTCTCTTTCTCTCTCTCTCTCACCCTCTTTCTCTATCTTTCTCTCTGTTTTTTTGTGTTTTTATTTTTCCCATGCAGCTAAGAGTTTAAAAATCTTCTAAAGAGTGGCCTGATGTGATGTGTTGTTCATACTCATGACAGTGTGTTACCGATTTGGCGCTGTGTCGGATACACTTGTGTGCTCATAACATCCCTTCAGTAAAACACTCTTCTAGGTTCCTTTTCACGTCAATTCCTTTCCGGCACCACCCTGCAGTATTACTTTGAAGGAGAGGTGTTATGAACTGTGCGCATCACTTCACACTAAGCCCTTTGGCTTCTATTAGTAGCTAGTTACTTCCTTAGATTTCCGCCCTTCAGCGACCTGCCTTGAATTCAGTTGACTTCCAGTTTTATCATGCATTATACAACCATGCCAAGCCCAATGACTTCAGTTGGTGGTATTTGTCAATGTCGTCATTCAGCGAGCCGTCCTGTTAGTAGCATTCCTTACTTCGTTCAACTGTCGCCATTCAGCAACCCAAAATGATGCCAGTAGGCTCCCAACTTTATCGCGCTCAACTCAGGCAGGCCCCCTCAGCGGATCAGCCCTACTCCGACAGAGAATTCCCCGGTGAAGGAACTTCTCTTGAAACCGACCGTGAGCCATTTGGCCCTCCAGCTTTTCGAGCTCTAAACTCCTCTAGTCCCCGGCGGCGGATCTACCCTACTCCGTTGAACAGTTCCCCGGCAGTGGAAGATCTTCCATAACCGAACAATAAGGGCAGGTTCCGAGGTCGGTCCTGCAATTCCGGCTGGAGGATGATATCCGGGTTTACTTTTTTTGTCTCTTTACGAACCGTTAGTAACTTACTTTAATTGTCGCCATTCAGCGACTGCGAGACATTTGGCCCTCGAGCGAAAAAACATCAATTTCTACAAATGTTGGGAGAGTTGATCCGGAGAAGGTCCGATGGTGAATAGGCCTTTCTTCCATCTACCATTGTTTGCATTCCAGATTTCAATGGAAGACGAAACAGGATTTAGAAGGTTTTATCTTCCATAACGTCTTCACACGTCAGGCTCGCTGCAAAAACCACACCATCTATCTCCACATCTTGAGATAGGATGTAGACGTAGTACCTACGTCGCTAGCAATTTGCAATTTTATATGTAGGTGCAGTTTAGATCGGTTGTCCTGATGAAAGTCGGTTCCCGGATAACGACGCGTCAAATTTATTTTAATGCCCAGAATGTCTATGGCCTTCACTTTCTGCCGAAAGTAGACAACCCAAGGAGAAGCAGAAGACGGCTGGTAACAGCGTGACCCAAAAACATCCTTGGAAGGTAAGGTTGAATCATCCATGCAAAAATAAATTGAATGAAAATAAAAATAAATAAAAATAAATAAATAAGGTAAATTATATGTTTTTTTAAGCACCCTATGCAAAACGATGCCACGTTATGGGAAAAATACACAATACACTAACAGACGAGTGGAAACTAAAACAAAAATGTGCTATTTTCCCTTACGCTGCTGTTGTGTTCGCTATTGTCTTTGCCGATGTGGCTCCGTCTGCTGTTATTTGTAGAAAAAGCATCGGTTGCTGACCGGCTATGGATGGAGCGATGACCGTCACTGCTGCGAGGATGCTGATGGTGTTTCCCTTTATTCCTCGGGCATTTGACGACGGTAACGGCTTGTAGCTGGACAGAACACCCGTCGGTCTCGCCTTGGAATCTCTGCTTTCCTTGACGAACGTGTTCTTACCGGTACCGTTGGAGAAACCCTGAACTGTAATATGCGGAATCGTTTGCGAAAGACCAGTAAACGTTACTTTCGATCAAGGACTGCTATTTATAAGTATTCTCTGCAACATGCTGAAGATGAACAAGTAGTTCGCTTTCGCGAATATATCGATAATCTCCAGACTTGCCTCAAAACATCTGGTCTGGTCTTTTGTTAATACACGCAAAAGATTATCTGGTATACCGGTAGATGTAAGATACGGTTACGGTAGTCAAAGCTCTTCCACCGATGTGACTTCTGCAAATCTTTTCGCTGATTTCTTCAAAAGCATTTTTTAACTAGATCAAACTCCGACAATGTATCGATCAGTTGGCGAGCTACAACATTCATCTGCCGCAGCTTAACTTCAACCGTGAGGCCACTTACAAAGCACTTTGCTCGATCATATTCCACCGTCTTTCATTAAAAAAAAAACTGTGCTACTTCGTTGGCCACTCCCGTGATCGTTATCTTCAATCGCTCGCTAGTGGATGGCGTTTATCTGGATGCCTGGAAGCTCGCCTTAATAACACCGATTTTTAAGTCCGATAGTATTCACAGTGTTGAAAACTGTAAACTGTATCTATCTCGCTCCTGAACTGCTTTGCCAAAGTACTCGAAAGTCTTCTGCATGACAGGTATCCAGCGGTGAAGTCATTAATCTCTGAATTAAAGCTTGGATTCACGAAGAAGCGCTCGACGATCACCAATTTGATGACATTCATCAACACCAACACCAAGTCGCAACACTGCTTTGAAAGCGCTATACTGCTCTCTGACGAGGACTTGAATATGGAGTGCAAATCTGGGCCCCATCCATGCTGGCCATGACGGCTGCCTTGAACAAATTTCGTTAACCTGCCACTATACGAACACAGATGTACACTTATTGGACTGGATACTCTTTCAAATCGACGAATCTTTCTACAAAGATGGTTTATTTTTGACATGATAAATAATCGCATTGACTGCAGTAATGTGCTTAGAGACATTAATTTCGACGCTCCAGCCCGCCGTCTCCGCAACTTGAACCTCCTATGGACTCCTCGACGTCTTACTGCTTATATGGCTATAACAGCACTTGCAGGCTTTTTAAGTTAGTTTTTAAGAATAGAATTAAGTGTCGCTAGCTGTGTGATCTCGAAGCCAAAGATGTTGTGTCTGTGGAACAGAGTCGGTACACACTCATCAAGGACTGTAACACTGCGCATTTGCTCGAGATGGACTCGTTCTTTTCTCGTATGCAGAATGCGGGGATTAACCTGGAGCAGAACCTGAAAGTAGCAATGGAGCTGCGCAGTATTCCCGAGTCGTATTATTTTCTGGCCTCGCCACTGGAAGCACGTCCGGATGCAGACATCCAGATGGAACTTTTCAGATCAAAGTTAGTTGACGAATACCGTAAACGATGGAAAAAAGGCCGGCGACGAGCAGGTGCTCCAAGACTCAGAAGGTAAACAGAACGTGTTTTTTTTTCTGTAAGCAGGCTAACCACTTTAATGCGCAGGAGGAGGGAGTCTGAATCATCTTCCAGTGGACCGGTCGCTGTGGAGTTGTTCGGCGATAGCAGTAAGGAAGTATGTTGAAAATTGCACAGTGATGGAGGAAGAAAGTGATGACGAGGAACCATATGTGTACCCTTTTTAAACTTTAAACTTCTAAAAGGAGTAGGAAACATTCAAATATAATGGAGCAAATTTTCGGGCAATCGGTTTGGATATAAATAGAATAACGTTTGGTTCAGTTGACTTTGGGGATGGACTACTTCCCTTTATTTTAACGTGATCGTCTTCGAACTAAAATATCAAATCATAACAACAACGTAAACATACGTTTTAGTGCGCAAACTTTTACACTGTTTAATGTACAACACTTACTGAAAATTGTACTTACTGAAAATTTTAATACTACATCGAACGAATGAATTCATCTTTAGCTCAATTATATTGTCAAAAAAATAAGGGATTTTTATTACAACTTTAGCTTTATGGACATATGTATCGCAACGAAACACAGGAAAACGTAGGCTCTGTTTGGATGATTTTAGTTGTGATTTGCAGCTGAGCTAATACTTGGTTTGGCGTGGTCACTTTTCTGCAACTCACGAATGACACCAATTTTTGTTATTTTCCTGAAGGTGATTCAAAGAGATGATAGAAGCTTAATAATAACAATGTCTTTTTCATTTTGACTCTTAGTTCTCCTTCTTCATTCTAGTTGAAGTCATTCTGTAGATGATGGAATCCCTGCCTGGATCCATGGTTGCGATTGCGATCGAAATAGCAAACAATGAGAAGACAAGAACAACGCTAAACCACAGGATGATGTTGAAGATGACTGGATAGTTGCTGTCGTACTTCATGGCAATGTTATGCTAAAAAAAATCACAGTATTGTATAAGCTTATGCTGATTGAGCGCGATATTAGAAAAGAATAAGAAACTTACAGGGTCCTCGTCATCGGCTTCCCCAGTTTGTCGCTTGGTGCGAATCAATGGTGCTTCAGTGGAAGTAATCAGTCCAACAACAACGGCACCATCGAATGCCTTTTCAGCAGCAGTTTGCAATTCAACCATAGCATTGCTTAAAAGTTTCTTGGCTTCAGAGATGGCCTTGGATGATGGTTCATGGGCAGCTAGTAGAGCTTCTAGGGATATGCGTACGATGTGCACCGTTGGAACACTTTCATCGGTTGAAGTGACCAGTAAATCGCTCAGGCCATTGATGAAAGCAATTTGCCGCATAAAATCAGAATCGGCCTTATTCGATTTAGGTTTCAGATACTGAGGTTTGACATCGTCATCATCAGGTTGAACAGTTCCAAGGGGAGTCGAGAGGCTGTCAGACTGTAAAATCATTACTTAGCACCATAATTCTGTAGTGAGTAAAACATATCTTCTTACCGATTCCTTAAGGTCCACTTCGAAGCTAATGCCATTGTGGTCAGCTGACTTTTGAATAAGCTCGCCAAGCGAATCTGATCCGGATCCACCATAAAGCTCGTAAGTTGGAGCTCCCTAGTGGGCGAAAAATAAATAAATGTCAATAAAAAATTTGATCACGAGATCTTTTAGCGAACGTACTTCTAACGTGAGCGATTCGATTCCTTCAGCAATGACAACCACTGCTCCATTGGCCATGTTGAAGGGGTCCTTTACGATCAGTCCATCCCATTCGGTCGGATGAGCTACCGAGTATCCGAGTGCAGCACCGAACACATCCGACACAGACTCAGCATCCAGTCGGGCGTGACCGTGAAATTCTAGCGCCTTTGGCGAGTAGAGAATCGACAGCTGATCACAGTTAGCTACACAGATAGGAAATATAATATAATGATTATTCAGATACATCCTTGCAATTGCAATATGTCCTTGGCTACAAGGTAGAAAACAAGGGTCTCAAGATGACTAATTTAAAAACCATTGGTAATGTGCAGAAAAACTTCAATTTATTTCCAACTTTGGAAGATTATTATAACTAGAATTGATAAACTTATTTTAATTATATGATAAATATAGTTTACCTGCGACGAACAGCGAAAATAAGAGATAAATCGCCCGTGCCATTTTTGCAGCTAAAACTTTTGCACCAGTGATCATATGACGTTTTCTATTTCCACTGCGTTCCAGTTTTCTCTGTTATCGATTAGTGAGCTCCGCTTTCCATTATGGTCCTTCACGTGACTAAAGCGCTCGCTGTCAAATCATCGTACACGTTGTTTAAAAAATAACCATTATTTTTGCGATCTGTTCAAATCCTACACACTAAGAAAAAGGTCCCCAAAATTTAGTTTTTTTCATCCCGTATGTTTTGTGCATTAAGTTAAAATTTGGTATCAGATAAAAGCTCAATTTTAGGTAATAACATTTTAAATACGAATGGATAAAATTTATTGAAATCTAATGTTTGGTAATAATATTTCAAGTACTAATGGGTAAAATTTACCTAATTTTAGGTAACAACATCTAAAATACCAAAGGGTAAACATTTACCTAATATTGGGTAATAATATTTCAAATACAAATGGGTAAAATTTACCTAATGAATTATTTAGTTTCAGCGTTTCAGGCTCATACCATAGACTAACTCTAAGACCAGTAGGTCCCGAACAAATACGATTTTTTTCTTGGCGCTCAGTCAGTACTAGCACATCGGTCCCAAGCTCGGTCTCAAGCTTAATAATACGCCCCTAATAATGAACTCACACGAACACACGCTCAAATATTCTGTCAAAACAAAGGCGCAAATATGTATAGTTAGGTGCTGGCTTCAAGGTGTACTTCGGACCAAGGGGTTCTACAACAGTGAACCAATTTCAAATCGCTAGTTGCATATTGATTGTTGATAATACGCCCCCAATAATGAACTCACACGAACACACTCTCAAATATTCTGTCAAAATAACACAGCAAATCAAAACAAAGGCGCAAATATGTATAGTTAGGTGCTGGCTTCAAGGTGTACTTCGGACCTAGGGGTTCTACAACAGTGAACCAATTTCAAATCGCTAGTTGCATATTGATTGTTGCTCATACTGTATGGTAAAATTCATTTTGAGAATAAAAATAACGACAGAACTAGGACAGAACTACTCTGCACGCTATTTTCAAACTGTCCTGATTTGAGTACGATCCAAATATCTGCCATAGCTGAAGACAGCCTGAAATAAATAATTTATGCTGTCATTGATTAGTTGAAATATGGCTAGCGACGATATAAATTATATATTCGTGTTTCTCATATGTTTTCCTACCATAAATTACTCAGTTTTTGATAAGTTAATTTTTGACCGATTTGGTTGATCCTACAGTTGATTGTACACAAATAATTATGCTTTTATAATAGAGTGTACAAACTCTGTTCGAAAGCTGCGAGTACGGGTTAATGGATAGAAAAAACACTAAATTTTTGCGAGTGTTAAGCTGTTAAAAGATTGCTTTTTAAGAATTTCTTATGTGCGTATTCAATACGTATTGTTAAGTCTTACTAAAGGTTTAAAGCATTAGTACTTTTCTCCAATATTGCCCTCATCTAAACTACCCTTGAATAATCATATGTTCAACCTTATGAAATATTGAAGAAAGATCCATTTTCATTTTTATTAGGAATCTTATGTAATTTGGATGAACTAGTATGAAATCCATTCAAGCACCTTAAATAATTTCATAGAAGTTAAGTGTGAGAAATTTTCTATTGCTGGTTGCAGTTGTGATTGGACTCTAGAAGTGCTTTTTGCGCATTTTAAAGTGTGATAAAAGTGCACGTTTACGTCAAATCGTTTTGTTGTCTTCAGTGCACTTATCTTTTATGCTGAAAGGTATAAGTTCACTGAAGACAGGAAACGATTTGACGTAAACGTGCACTTTTATCACACTTTTTCTGTTTTTGTCGGAGTCCATTTTTAACTGCAATCAGCAATAAGATATGTGTTATGTTTTTCATAGTTTTGATGAAAAACTTATAAGGTAGATCTTATGAATTAAGAGCTGGCATCGCATAATCATCATCGAATACACCAGCGAGATGTAAATAACTGTTCCGACGAGTGGATTTGCAACTTGTGGTTAAGAGATATTTAAAAATTCGACTTGCATCGAAAGTGTCCGAAAGGCCAAAAAATGACAAGCTGCATAGAACATGTCTAGAACAGGTAGGTTCTCGGTTAGGGAGAGCGTTGTATCTAATGACATTAGCTCCTCTGCCAACGCTGTCAGTGCCTTCGAGCAGTTCCAGAAAGTTCCATGGTGAATACGGTCTAGGATTTGCCTATGCCAGATAGAGCGTTGACTCCGGATTTTGTTTCTTCCAACGAGGAATTCCCAACCAGTAAAGATAAAACAACGAAAACGTTTCCTCACAGAACACAAAACCCGGCAAAATTTCAGACACTCTTTACTGTAATCCAACATCGTTCGCTTCGCCGGAAACGCTTCAACAACACTTATCTGCTGCCTCGCAGCTGAAACCTGCAAAGATGTCGGAATTTATCAAGTGCCCTTCGAGACGATCGTTCGCATAAATCGCAAGAAATTCCTTCATATTCATCTAAGAAGATTGTGTAATCTGACGATTTGAGTAAAAACACTCTCTTATTTTCCACCAGCACAGTCATGGATCATTCCATAGTAAAATCACCCCAAAACCAATGCGAAAGTTGGTGAATCAACCAAGAAACCTCCCCAACTAAACTCAGCTGAAAGGTGTCTATTACGATCTCGAGTTCTGTTGACAGTCGAACAGATCCGGGAACATGTAAGGTACAGTACTACGACTATAATACCAAGCAACGAAATGAATGCGAACCGAACAACCGATTTCGTTTGTTGATAAAATAAAGAAAAGGGAATTGAATGCGATGCAAGAAGCCGCTTTGTTGGAGAGACTGCAGAACGAAATGTTGCTTACAAGGAGGTAGTTCCTCAACTCTGTGCTATCTCAGACAAGCTTCCGCAGTACCGGATCGCTCTATAGTCGCTTTGGAAAATCTACAGATTCGTAAAGCGTATGAAAATGTGTTAATCTTTCTTCAGAACGTAACATTAAAGCCTATAATGATTATTTTAAACGAACAAACATCCTAGGGTGGAATCACGACAACGTCAACAATTGAAAGCACACCAGAGGCGGATGAATTAAGCTGTGGAAGATTTGCTGAAACAACGAGTCTTGATCACCTGTCCTGTAGTGGTGATCCACCCATAGCAATACAGCTAGTCAATTGTCCATCACAGGTTGATGTTGCTGTGGGAGCTGGAAACATTGCTCACTAAAGGGAGGATGATTGCAATATTGCAAAAACTTACTTCCGTTGTAGACAATTTTTCTAGCTAGCAAAATAGGCTTACCTTTTAGAATTTTTTTACAGTAGTTTTATTCATGAATATATTGGACATCATGTCAATGTTTCCCTATTAAATTTCGTATGGTTATTTTTATTAACGACCTATTTTGGGGTATCATCCAAACCATTAAAGAAATTGTTGGAGGATTTGTGATATCGTTCGTTTAAGGTAATTTTTTATCAGGGTTTCGCTTCGCGGTATTGTGATGATTTTATATTACTCTTTGCTTTTTCATTCCAGAGACGATGCTAAAACTCATAGGGTATTTTTTGTAGAACTGCTGATGGAAAAAAAATAAAGACGGGTTCGGTGAATCAGCGAACTGAGTGTCTACTATCGTGGGTACTATCCCAAACTTGTCTATCAATCCCAACCAGCACATTTCAGCCTTCTCGTGGCACTTATGACGGGTCGTAAAGTTCTCTGCATCTTTCTTAAGCACGTGTTGAACTAACAAATTTTCCTATTCCCAACAGTTGCAAAGATGTTGCCAAGCAGTTTTCAATTGTTGGAGAGCGTATCACTTCAATCGATGTAATCAGCGATTTATCCCAAAATACTGTTTCTATTGATGGATGTCGACAGCACTCGTACCAACAATCAATATGAAACTAGCGATTTGAAATTGGTTCACTGTTGTAGAACCCCTAGTTCCGAAATTCTCCTTGCAGTCTGCACCTTGCTCTATACTCTTGCGCTTTTCAGTACCTTTCGGTATCTAGTATCTTAGATCTAGTATCTTGTTTTGATTCGCTGCGTTATTTTGACAGAATATTCTAGGGTGTTTTGGTGCGAGTTACGTTATTAAGGGCGGTGTGTTAGTACTTCCTGAGCCAAACAATATATTCATTTTCTTCAGGACTATCCAGCCGCTGCTCGTACAAAAACCTAGGGCTAGTACTGCCTCCCATTTTTTGGAACATGGTGCTAGAAAGTTATTAATGTTTGCATTTGTTATGCTTCATGCAGCGCATCCTGATCGTTAAGCTAATTGGCAAGTAGCCCTATCTAAGATATGATCACCGATCCTTCAAAGGGCGTTAAGCTTCAACCGATGTTATCCTCGGATTACAGCCTGACCAAGAATGTGGCGCCAGCTTAAATGTTCATACTAGACTTTATCAACATGATAAGCAATTCAATGCTTTCAAAAGAAGTGAGTTTCGAAATTGCAACGAACAATTATACAAACAGACGAAAAACATTGATCTCGAAAAGTTTTGCGGATTTTAAAACGAAGATTTCACAAGCGTGACCCTATGTGCGGGATCTACAGGTAAGGAGAAAGGAAACTAGTTTACTCTAGCATTTTCCTGATTTTTTTTGTTGAGCCTATATTACGTAAAGTCGACTCATGCATAAAAACACCAGGTGAATACAATAGTCCTTCATCTTCCTCCAGCACATCCAATTTGATTTACGTTGGTAATTTTTCAGCACCCGCCAAACAGTTTACTCATCTTTGGCTATATTTTATTTTTTACTTTTTTGAATGGACTCTACACAAAGTTGGGTTGCTTTGAACTAGTGTGCTAGTATTTTTTATATTCCGTGTAAGTTTTATTTTCGGTGAAAACAAATCACTGACACAACAGCAATAATCCCCTTTCTCTCTCTGGCGGATGCAGAGGAATAATGGTTTGTTTTCCTCCAAAAGATTTTTGTTCATACTTGCACTCCTTTGATCTAAATGGCGCTGTAGTGTGCATGCGTTAAACGTCACTAAGCCTAATAATTATTGTATTATTGAGCAATCTTTAATTAGCCGTGCGTATGTGTGAGTGATGTGACCGAGTTCGAATTGGAAGCACCATTACGATTCGAAGCCGATGACATCATTCATTCATAAACATTAGTCAGAGTCATCATTCATGAACGGCGAATGACAATGAGCGTAAAATAAATGGCGTCTAAACAAAAGGAATAAACTAACAAATCAGTCACTTTGAGTGCCGAGTGAGTCTTATAAAAACTGTGTTCTCTGTTTAGACTACCCTTATTCCGACTATATTGAGATGTCTCCCGTGTGCGGGTGGTAATTTAGTTCTTTATATTTTTTTTTATTTTGTATTCGCACTACTCGAACGATTCATATGTGTTCGTGCAAGCACACGCCACAGCTTTGCGACCGATTAAAACATCTGTCAAAATCTTCCTCTGCTTTAGCCAGCCCACTCGAATGATCTGAATAAAAAGTTTAAATCTTCTGTTCATACGGTCCGCTGTATAAATATTGCTCTTGCGTGTGCATTTTCGTCGCATTACCACACATCGTTATCAGTGCAAACATCTATCCAATTGGATCAGTGAGATAAGACGTTGATTTCAATTGGCAGACGTAAGTATTTAGTCAGTAAACAGTCGTCTCCTTCAAGGCCAGGGCGGGCCATCCGCCTCTTCACATTTAGTATTGGATTAAACTTCTGCATTCAAAAACGCTGTATTCTGTGAAAAAAAATGATTTGCATGGAAATTATTCCCATATTTTCTTTTCTGATATATTTACAGCCAAAACTAAGAATTGTTTGAAAATCAGTTGTATTTCCTAACTGTAAAAATGCCCCCAGTTGCAGGGTAAGATGGAAAAAAATTAAATCGAATAATATTGTACCTATCTTGGTCACAGATGGCCGAAATAATACACTAACCTAATTACTATATAACTATGAAATTCATTCTACACATATATAATTCAATAATACTTTTTTACTATCATGTACATCATGAGGAACAACTCCCAATAAATCTCATATTAATCTGCTTCAATTGTTTACCTTATATGGTAAAAATGTGTCTCTATGAATTCAGACAGGCAGACAGCATAACATAAATAATGTGATTTTACTGTTCTTGTACTTTTGAATTGCATTAGGTGTTTCAACCTATATTTCGTTTGTAATTTGTTTATTTATTTATAACGATAACTTGTTAGTATACACTTTATATCAAGTCAAGGAAAAATTTATTTCCAGTAAAATTTAATGAACTATGATTAGAAATTAGAAATTTGGTGTTATCCTAATTTCGAAATAAAGGTTGGGTGTACGGGTAGAGCTGTATGTTTATTTCGACCTTCAGTTAGTCCAATATTCTTACCTTACGTTCTCCGGAAGAAATAATCTTGAATTTGATTACTGTTACCTCATCTTTTGCGATGTACCATTCATAATTCAATACTTATTTAGGCCTTTTCAAGTATTCATTGGTATAATCAATATGCATTCCTGAGAATTTATGCAAATAATTATGGAAACTATTTTTTGAAACGGGTCAAAGAAAGTCGTTGATGGATTTAATAACTTTAATTTGGAAGCAAAAACTTTTGCTCTAGAATTTTTATAGAAGATGAATATTTGTTCCTCAAAACAACCAAAAACCTTCTAGAAAGGAAAAGGTTAGTACTTATATTCGAATTGGATGTCAGTTGACAAAAGAGGGTGGTCTAGGATTACTGTTCAAAAATACAATCATGATCTACACATCGTTAATGTGGATCCTAAACAATTTGTCGCCTGCAACAAACTTTCGTAAGTTTCACATCCATTGACCCTTTCCTTCACAGAAGGTCTTGCGATTGCGTGAGGTGAAAATTTTCATCTCTGATAATAACTCTAGCACAAAAGTTGTTGCATACTATCTAAAATTATGAGTTCCATAAAAAAAGAAAGAATTCTTTCAAGTCAATAGTTTGACAATTGTTCAATAATTACTTGCTTGAATTGTCAAGGATGACCATTTGATTTAAAATCCTTTAGAACAATAGTCATAAGGCATAAAGGTCATTTAGCATAAATTCGAAATTTTCAAAAGATAAGTGTCACTTGGCATAGTTATTATTATTTTCAGAAAAAAAAACTCTTGGGGCATAACTTATAACATCAGTTGAGTAATTGGATTATTTAAAGTACAACTGTTCAAAAGGACTTAACTAGCAAAAGTAAACAAACAGATATTTGGATTCGCATCGTATTCTCATGCCGTGCGGTTCTATTTTCTGGTTGCTGAAGGAAGTGCTATTGCTACCTAATGCTACAACAATATTTAATAAAACATTTCAGTGCTAAATACTAACTACAATTTTTAGATTGTGTTCCTCTTAATCCTAATCGATCCTTGTCTGGGCCCTTCCCTAGCCCGGTTTGGATATCGGATTGGGAAATTTCTCTTCGCTCCTTCAAATTCTTATAATAGTCTTCTTGTTAGTCGATTTGGAATTTTTTTTTTCTAAATTTCAGTATTTAAAATTATCTTTCGATCCTTGTTTGGACCCAACGGGTAACCCGGCTTGGATATTACAAATTGTAAAAAAAATCCTCTTCGGTCTTTCGGATTTTTATAATAATCTGCTTGGACTTCGATTTGGGTTTTATTCTGCCACTGTGGCAAATAAACGAAAACGTAAAGGGCAATATATTGATTCGCCTTAACATGAAATTGAAATGTGAGTAATCAATTTGATATGCTCACAGATGATGAGAGTGATCCATCATTTACCCAAAATTTGAATGAACCTTCTCGATTGAGAAAAGAATCTCCCCCTATTGTGGTGAAGATTTCGGATTACCATGCTTTTCGCAAGGAAATCATAACATTTGTTTAAGGTGTTAAATATTCCCTTCAAACCTCCAGACGAGGTGAATGCCGTTTGCTTGCAGAATCTTAGACGGATTCAAACGTCTTCTTGAGTATCTTACTCAGAAGAACCATCATTTTTTCACATATGATACCAAAGCTGAATGTCTGTTCAAAGTTGTCTTACAAGGTCTGTCCAAAGGTGAAGACATCCCTCTGGGATGTGTCTGCGTTACTTCACCAATCTTTAACAGCACCGTGCTCCAAACGGACCCCGACTTAGATTTCCTTGATCTTTCGATAGCTAAATTTACTTCTCTTGCGACGGATTGCTTGGTGGGTTACATTGTCTCGGCTTCCGGACCAATTGATGACAGTGATGACATCCTTGTCGCTAATCAGGGGTCAATATTCTTCCGGTAATCAGGCCAACAACATCGCACAGATCCAGTTCTCACTGATGTCATCCCTGGAAGACATCAACAGTGAGTTGTCAAGTTTACTGGGAACTGGCCCAGTTCAAGTAATTGAAATGAAAATGAAATCCCTTCCTGGTGATTAAATGATTTTTATTTAGTTAATTTCATGTCACGAGAACTTATTAACCTTAAGACTTAAGAAAAAAAACACGCCTTTTGCTCCATGTCTGAGTTAAGTGGGAACGTTTCAAAAAGACTGGAGGAAATTTCCAAAGCCTTACCCAGTGCCCTAAGTTCCAGGGATGGGGTCACCGAACAAAACATTGCCATATGATTGCTTAATGAATGAACCGTGGCGATTCCACTTACACTAAGGACGACTGTCCTATGAAGGAAGATCAAAAGAAATATAAATGTTCGTGGTATTGTGGTAAATACCATAAATATTTTTTTTTTGAGTGCAAGACTCGGAAAGCTATTTTGCAGTCACGCACTAAACGTCAGGTAAGAAATGACACACGTTCCAGACCAGTTACTCATTCTGCAGCTTCTAATATCGATCAGCGAAGAACAAACCGAACCGAACCGTCGGTACAAACAGCGGGCAGGCTTCCCATCCGTTACTGTTTCTACAAACGTTAAACGAGGAGCAAATACTATAATCACTAGATTCATAGTCTGGCGGATACAACGACGGAGCCAATTTGAACTGTCACTTGGCGGAGCCAATCAAGCATTACTGTTTTTATTACAATGAATTGGTGGAGAGTATAGTCACTAGATTAATTTATATATTATTTATATATTTATAAACAATACCATCCGCCAATTCATTATAATAAAAACAGTAATGCTCGATTGGCTCCGCCAAGTGACAGTTCAAATTGGCTCCCGTGGTTGTATCCTCCAGACTATGAATCTAGTGACAATAGCAAATACTATCTCGATCCCTCTAGCAACAGTGTTAAATTTGCAGGCTCATCTTTCTTACCTTCGAAACGCCATGGACCTTACGTTTTTGTTGGGGTCTTGGTGGATATTGTGGGGGATATTCCCAGTGGAAAGGTGGGGTGGGGGGTGGGTTCGGGGGGGGGGGTTTGTGTGGGGGGGCTCGCTCGCTCGCTTTCGGTGGGGGGGGGGGGGGCGGGGCGGGGCGGGGGGGGGTCTCGCACGTTCATCGGTCGAGGAGTTCTCCTGGTATTGCCTGATGGTCGTGTAGACAAAGTTCCCTCGCCGGGTCGCTCACCGTTATAGTTTTTACTTCATCGAAATCAGTTCCCCGAGAATCATCAATTTTCTTGAGAGTAAATATTCAGATACTCCTAGGAAACCTGATGCTCAATAGGACTTGCAAGACCCAAACTAAAATTATGAGAGCTCTCAAACTGTTTAACATTTTTTTGAGTTTTTTCCGCATTTGAGAGCAAAATTTTATCACCTTTCTTAAGCGTTGGTATAGGCTTTTGAGGTTTTTTCAAGATTTTTGAGAGTTTCCAGAAAGGTTTGGAACTCAGATCTAATTTTGACAGATTATTTTCAAAATGTTTGTTCCTCAGGGCAGAGGGGCGTTTTTTAATTTGTTTTTGTAAATCTCGCCATATGACTTTCATAGCGGGATCACGTGTTCTTTGATATTGACGCCTACGTACATTTTTCAGACGAATCAACAGCTGAAGATTGTCATAAATTATAATTGAATCGAATTTAACCTCATTTTGGCACTGAAGCAGCTCTTGCTCTACTTGTTGAGCAAGCCAGAGATTCAAGAGCATTATTAATTTCATTTTTTGTTTGCAACGGAACATTAGGATCAAAGTTGTATTCCATAAGTGTTCGATATTGATCCCAATTAGCTCTATGGTAGTTGAAAATAGAACTGATGGAATTAGAAATGATTTCTTGAGATATTTTAAATGTGATGGAAGGTGATCAGAACCAAAGTCAGCATGGGTAATCAATTGACTACAAAGTTGACATGAATCAGTTAGGACCAAATCAATAGTTGAGGGATTTCTGGCTGAAGAAAAGCAAGTTGGGCTGTTTGGGTATTGAATAGTGTAGTAGCCTGCAGAACAATGATCAAAAAGTATATTACCATTGGCATTGTTTTGCGAATTATTTCATGAGCGGTGTTTTGCATTGAAATCACCAATAACGAAGAATTTAGACCTATGACGAGTAAGTTTCTGAAGGTCATCTTTGAGCCAGTTCTTTTGCTGGCCAGTGCATTGGAAAGGCAAATAGGTAGCTATAAAAGTATATTGGCCAAATTTTGTTTCAACTGAAACCCCCAAAGTTTCAAAAACTTTGGTTTCAAATGAAGAAAGAATGTGATGTTTTATACGCATATGGAAAGTTTTGGCAACGCCACCACCAGCTCCATTAAAAGACAAAAATAATATGGATCTCTTTTGACCTTATGGGCAGGTTTGAGATAAGTCTCAGTTATAACAGCAATATGCACGTTATGAACTCTTAAAAAATTAAATAGCTCATCCTCGTTATCTCTGATGTTCCAGTTCAAAATATTTAATGACTTAAAATACATTACTGAATTTCAATGTCATGACAATATTATTGGCAAATTTAATACCAGTTTAGATAGCATCAGTTTTTAGCATATCGGTACCATATCGATTAACGATTGCTGTAAAAATTCTTTTAGGAGCTTCCTTCACAGGACAGTCGTCCTTAGTATGCGAGGAATCACCACAATTCATGCATTTACCAATCATATGGCAATGCTTTGTTTCGTGACCCCTTTGGAAATTTCCTCCAGTCTTCTTGAAATGTTCCCACTTCACTCGGACATGCAGAAAAAGGCTTGCTTTTTCTAAAGCCTTAAGGTTATTAAGTTCACTTGACTTGAAGTGAACTTGATAAAAATCGTTTGAAATCCCTTTGCGAGAATCGCCCGGACGGGGTTTCATTTTCATTTCAATTACTTGGACTGGACTAATTCCAAGTAATTTTATCAAGTTTTTTATTTCTTCCAGAGATTCACCACTGGGCAGACCTTTCAAGACAACCTTAAAAAAAAAAACGTTCAGCTCTGGTGTCGTCTGTGAAAAAAATTTGGTTCTTTTGAGTAAGATACTCAAGAAGACGTTTGAATCCGTCCAAGGTTTCAGCAAGCAAACGGCATTCACCTCGTCTGGAAATATGAAGGGAATATTCCACACCTTCAACAAATGTTATGATTTCCTTGCGGAAAGCATGGAAATCCGAAATTGTCACCACAATAGGGGGAACGTTTTCCTTTCTCAAAGTTCATTCAAGTTTTGGTTCTCATCATCTGTGAGCATATCAAATTGATTACTCACATTAATTTGATTTGAAGGCGGATCAATAGATTGCCCTTTGCGTTTACGTTTATTTACCATAGTGGCAGAATAAATAGCTCCAAATCGACGTCCAAGCAGATAACTATAAGAATCCAAAGGACCGAAGAAGAATTTTCCAATGCGATATCTAAGCCGGGTTACCCGAAGGGCCTAACAAGGATCGAAACGGAATAAGAGGAAATCTAAAAATTGTAGGTAGTATTTAGCAATGAAAAAGCTGTTTAAAATTTGTTGTAGCGTTAGGTAGCAAAGCACTTCCTTCAGCAAATAGAAAATAGAACCGCACGGCATGAGAGCACTGTTCGAAATTTGTTTGATTTATACTTTTGAATGTGGACGGTTTCGACTGCGGAAACTTACGGATTATCATGACTTTTTAATCTAGAATAAAGATTTTCTGACCAAACTGTAATATTCAAAAGATGGAAATATTTAATGGAAAAGCTTTGCTCAAGACACTGTAGCATTAGTGTGCAGACTTAACTTAGTTTGAGATCAAAACATTTTCGATCACTTATTTCCCCCCTTTGGAAATAGTGTGCATTCCATCAACGGTTTTTAAAAGGCTTTGTGCTATCAATATTCTGGGCTCCCGAGTGGACCTCCAATGGCGGTAAGCCCCAATCGGTATTATTGTCGGAGTAAATCCTACCCAAGAATGCCAGACTGCTATAAGTTATCGCGAAATTAGCAGAGCAGCTGCTATTTTTATACGACAGAGAATTTCGAAACTACGAATAATCTTCAGCAAACAAAGATTACAACGCCATTTTGGTGAAACGCGATCGTGCCATCAAGAAACTAAAATTACCAAAAAGTACCGTGTTTAGTATTTACAAATTGTTTGACCAGCGCTTGGTTGTGGATCGAAGGGTTGGTTGCGGAACAAAGCGAAAAGTATACTCCCGCCAAATTAACAAGAAGGTAATAGCCATTATTGAGAAAATTCCCAACTTTTTTGTGCGAAATATGGCTCGCAAATTTGAAAAAATACAAAGCATATGTATGTGCAAAAAGTAAAGCAGAGACATGGAATGAAGGCGTACAAAGTGGAAAATGTGCCCAACAGTGATGACAATTTCACTGCAAAAAGTCGTGCTAAGGAACATCACACCAAGTTTTTGCAAAAAAAAAAAACTTTCACCATAATGGACGACGAAACATACATACTCGAAGATTTTTAACAGCCACCGGGTCTGGCTTTTTATACCGCAATGCGAAGAAACACCAATGCCGAGTCTTTCTGTACGAAGAAGGTTTCTATATTCCCCAAGAAGTGTTTGGTTTGGCAAACCATATTTAGTTTTGGTCGCAAATCCGAAAGTTTCGTCTCTATCGGCACTAACAACATGAATGTGTAGCCACGACTCTTCAGCTTTATTTTGGCCTGATTTGGTCGCTCGTCACTATGCAAAATCCGCCCTGGAATGGTATGAGGCACAAGAGGTCAAATACGTGCCAAAAATAACCAATCCGCCCAACTGTCCAGAACTTCGCCCGATAGAAAAATACTGGGCTCTGGTTAAGCAAAAATTCTTTGAAACTTAGAAGAAAGCAAATGGCATCGACTATTTCAAGAGACGATGGAAAACCACAGAAATTGATGGGTTTACCACAGAAATTTCGAGAATTTCACAGAAACAAGGTTAATATCTCAATTCACTGTTTTTACTGTATATATATATACATAGAACTCTATTATACTGAAAAAACAATCGGTTTTGTTTTGTTATATCCAGATTGTTTTTTGCTGACATTATTTTAGTGTCAAAGTGGACAGGCTTTATTCGTCATTTAAACTTAATTTCAATTACTGGGCTCCATAGTGTATTATCAAACGTGCAACAGGAGAGCTGGCTCAATGTATTCGGATATGGGTGCGGCAGAAAATTATGCGAAAATGTTCAAACTTGTGCATTGAGTTAATTCGTGTAGCTAGTGACTAATTTCTGTCGAAAGTGTATTTGTTTACGTTTACTTTCATTTGCTGCATCCAAAGATTCTATTTGTTTTATTGCAAATTCGTCAAAATGTTCGCGAAAGAAGTGATCACCAGTTTGTTGCTCGCCCAGAAGAAGCCGAAAGAGATTGCCAAGGTGGTAGGGTGTCATTTGGCAACAGTTTACCGCATAAAAAAGTCCCTGCAGGATGGCCTAAGCAGTGGAAGCCGGGAAGTGGACGTCCGCGCTTTGCACGCACGCCGAACGTGATCAAATCGGTGCGTGCAAAAATTGCTCGCAACCCGGTGCGTTCCATAAGAAAACTTGCAAAGGAAGCCAATATTTCGGAGAAATCCATGCGGAGAATCATCAAAGAAGACCTGCATGCATCTTCCAGAGCCAGAGTGAAACACCACTTGATTATGGACCGGGTCAAGGAACTACGAGTGACTCGTTCCAAGAGATTGCTTTCCTTGTTGAAGAAGGAAAACATGATAATCCTGTTCTCCGACAAAAAGCTTTTCAGCATCGATGCTGTGGCCATCAGCCGCACGGACCGGTTTATTTCACCGCAGAAAATGGAAAAAGTGAAATTCAAATTTCAAACCAAACATCCGGCTGGTGTCATGATGTTTGGCTTGGTGGCGTCCAACGGTTTGAAAATGCCGCCTGTTTTCATTGATGCTGGAGTTAAAATCAATATGGAAGTGTATATCGGTATTTTAAAGGACCAAGTGCTTCCCTGGGTGAAGGCCAACTTCTCCGAGGACCAAAACGTTGTCCTACAACAGGATGGAGCGCCGTGTCACACGTCCAATCGAACCCAACAATGGTTGAACGATAACATGAAGTTTTGGCCGAAGGATTTGTGGCCCCCTAGCAGTCCAGATCTTAATCTGTTGGATTATTCGATTTGGGCATATGTTGAAGCATGAGCCTGCAAAACATCACACGCTAGTGTGAAAACCCTGAAGTGAACCATAACACGCACATGGCAGTCAATGTTGGAGGACTACGTCCGAAAGGCATGCTCTGGCTTCTGGCGTCGGCTCGAGGATGTAATTAATAAAAATGGAGGACACATTGGATAAATTTGTTTAAAAGGACTTTATAAAGATAACTGCACTCGAAAACGTTGATATTATTGCTTGAATTAGTTGAAAATGGGATTTGAAAGAAATAGAACAAATTTTCGCATTATTTTCTGCCGCACCCTGTATATTGACGTTAGGTACTGAATTCCGTTAAAGAGCATTAGAAAGTTCAGCTAATTAAATTACTGAGTTTACCAAGTTGACTCAACTGTGAGGTCGGTTAAACATTACCGAGCAGGAAAATCAACACTGAGTGTGTATATTTGACAACTATCAATTTTTACGTGACGTTGGTATGATTGACCTGCATTACACCTTAAGCGCACACATAATTCTGGGGAATTCTAACTAATTTTCACGTAAACAGTTTTGATACTCTTTGAAACAAAAGTTAAGTGATTCAAATGTATGAAAAATAAAAGCAATATGGTATTACTATTTTCAATATTGCATAAAAGTAGCCTTATTTCCTTCCTACTAAATTTCATGTAAGTTGTACGTAAAATACACGTCATATGTATTGAATGCCATTTCGTTAAAAGATATCTAAAAAATTAGGTGAAAGAATACCGCCTTTGATTTCACGTAGTTCGAACGCAAAATAAAAACGCTTGATATTTCACAGGAATCCAATAGCCAGAAAAAAAGCAAATTACACTTGGAATGTTTAGAAAACAGAATGAAAGAAGGAATAAGGAACAGCCTTATGCAAAGCAATCATTTATAAAAAAAATCAAGTGTATCACTTGAAAATATGATTTCAACATTATTCAAGAAATTTAAGGCTTATTTGACATTTGGAATGGTTTTGAGCTGTTCCAAATGTTAACGGTGTATGAAAATTAAATTCAAATCAAATAAATCTTTAAACGTTATTTCATTTGTTTTCATGGGTTTTCAGTTGTTAATTTGCAGATATACTGATAAGCTTCGTAATTTGGTGTACGTCACCAGTTTTAAGGCATAATGTCATCCGTTTTTTCAGTTAAAACAAAATCTTTTCATATCAAACAAAAGCGAATTCAATTTGAACACGTCGGTTCAGTCCTGAAAAAAAAAACAAGTTATATCTCAGCCTTATACGCTATACTATTTTATTATTCCGACCAAAGCACAATAAATTCCGTTATTATCAGTTGGTGCAATAAAATCACGTCGCCAAACGAACATGCTTCTAGACGGAGAGAACAAGCCAAACCATTGCCCTAACTTGGAAGAAAGTGCAGTCCAATAGAGTAAAGGGAACATAACAAAATACGTTTCGCATTCACATCCAGCCAGCCAGCGGTGCACTGAGATAAAGAGGAGATCGTGTGCTGTTTACCTTATTTGTCTAAACTTGAATTTCTTACCGGTCTTCGTCTTCAATTGATTTCTTTCTACACTGATATGTACTTATTTCACGTAAAATACATTCGTTTGACCACTGAACTGGGGTGGACAGAATTTAGCCTTCCATTGTGGGAAAAAAACGAAACCTCAGTTGGCGTTGGCATTCACTTGGGTTTGGATCGTTTCGCGAGGTTCCTGAACTGCTATTGAAGATATTCTTTCGGTTCGGTATTCCATACGTGGCTTTAATGATAAGACGGATTACGATTTGTGCGCACACAGGACCGGTTTGGTTGTTTGCGATTAATTTTCGTCTCTATTAGCATTCGACAAATGGGTCGTATGGGGATTTCTGAGATGGAAAAAACTGTACAACACCCATCAGTAGTGAGTCAGTGTTAACGTTACATTGTTTGATTGTGCTAAATTTTTGCGGCAATTTTTCTGTTTTGAAAATTTTCATCAAAGTAGATGAAGTGACGGTATTAAGATTTTAGCAATTCACGAACGATGAGTCGATTAAAACTGAAACCCTTAGAAGATTCCAAACTATACAAACGTCGCACAACTTCCAAAGAAAATCTCCTGCATGGATCACCAATGGCTTCGACAGCAGAGCATCAGTTCATTGGGAGCACAAACACTTACGTTAACTTTCATAGCTTAGAACCTTCGTCTCAGGCGAACCAAATGGGCAAGCTAGGAGAAAGACTTTATCAGAATACACCGGACCCGATAAGAAATGTACATAATGTGAATAGTGTTGGTGGTATTACGAACAGTTCAACTGCAAGTGTTAATCATCACCTCTATAGATATTCTGGTGACAATAATCGTGACTTATGTGCACAACCATTCGTAGAAGTTCCCAGCAGCTCGGGAAGTTCTATAGTTCGTGATTTGAGGGGTTTAAATTTGAATAGTATTCAACAACAACCGCAGCAAGGACCAGTGACGGAAAAGGGTGTTCGGTATCCGACTGCATCAAACGTAACTACAACTCCGCCACGAAAGATGGAATACAAGGACCAGGCTGGTCGATCCAATGTGGAAGTGATAGGGTTTGTAAATTAGTTTTATCTTCCTTAGAATAAGCTTGCGCCAAAAAATCTAGTGGCATGGAACTTTTTATGAATATTTGTCTTCTTGTTAAATTTAGGCTACTCGGATGTGATAGAGAACGGCACTGAACTCATATCAGTCTTTCTATATTCATGCTCATATCTCATTTTACGGGTGATAACACAGGTTGTTTTTTCATTTCGAACTGTTAATTCTAGAGCAAATTTTCTTTTTTGTTTTGTTTTGGAAATTAGTTTCAATTCCTATTTTTGAACCAACCCATAATATTTGAAGCAAATATGTCGAACCAACAACATTAAGTAAGGCTTAGCTTTACATCAATAAAGATTTCCATTTAGTTGAATTCCAAATCGATTTATTCAACAAATTAAATTTTAAGTCTTTTAACTTCAGCTAGAGAAAATACGACCACATTATAAGTCATTCGGAAAGTTATCACGTTACATTCGCTGGGTGCGTTACGTCGTGTCGCAAAGAAATATGTCGCATTCGTCAAGTCTGTTTCGACATGCAATCACCTGTTATGTTGGTTACGCCAAAATGAATCGGCTGAGGTCGGTGTGGAGCATAGAAAAGCACTTAAGTCAAACTAACAAAGCGACGAATGCGATAAATGTTCGTTATGGAGTAGTTTGTGACTGAAGCCAATTTTGTTAAATAATATATAGCGGTAATTTGCTGCAATTCATATTATGTTGTGTACCCAAGCTATCATTCCGTGAAAAAACATCATTTTTGTTTACATTGTTAATTACGACCTATTGAAAATTTGCTCTAGAATTCAAACATTATATAATGCTGGCAATAAGACATAATCGTTGATAAGGCCGAGGAATTAAATTAAAGATCCAACACAAACGCCAAGTGGCGTATCATCCACGTGCGCACCTGTTACGCTGCATGCCGTATGTAGACGCATGTTAAGATTATAATGATAGGTGAATTACGAGCTGATTGCCAAAAATCACTTTTAAAGTGCTTTTATCGTCGCAGCTGTAAACAGAAATAACCCACTAGCGCCAAACGATTTTACTCTCGTTCTGTACGATTGCATTGTGTTGCATCTCAAGGTGCATCTAGTGCGCTGTAAAGCGGATCTGATGTGCTACACAGCGCACTAGATGCGATACTTTGTTACCATACGGAAAAGCAGTTAAATTGGTTTGCGCGAGTAACTTTTTTTCCAGTTTTGAACTGCAACGAGAATATCAGTCCACGGACAAATCTAGACAAAAGCGTCAAAAGGTCGAAAGTAACAATTGTAAACAATAACTTAAAACGTAAATTTCCTGGAAATACCAGGTTGCTAACATCTATATCCACTACCGACGGGAAAGTAATAACTCCCTGTATCTGTTTCTGTGCTATTTTATTTGTGGGACCAAGCAGAATCCGGAAAAAATACGCTAGAAGTAATTGTTTACAAA
This sequence comes from Aedes koreicus, assembly GCA_024533555.2. Taxonomy (NCBI): domain Eukaryota; kingdom Metazoa; phylum Arthropoda; class Insecta; order Diptera; family Culicidae; genus Aedes; species Aedes koreicus. The sequence goes on from JAHHFK020006016.1 coordinate 255,468, forward strand.
TGTTATTTTCGACCTTTTGACTATATTGTCGGATTAAAGGATTTTGTGAATAAACGGACGTCCGACGGTACAAGAAACCAAAATAATAGATCATTGCACGATGGCGTCATCAATGCAGTTTTGAACAAGGAAGCTTGTTTGCGCGGACTTAGAATATTTTCGGTAAGATCTGTTTGAGATTTTGTGCTCTAAATTTATTACGGTTGAAGTAAAGCAACTGGAAAACAGACACCAGTATTTATTTTTACATCATTTCCTGAATCTATTCATACGGAATCCAGATAAAGCCAATGTAAAATTTCGTTTGAGCAGTTCGAGTTCTAACACCATGTAAACAAGCTCCCTGAACTGTCCCTGAAAGTGAGGTTAATACATTCCGTGCAATTATCTATACAGATGCCAACATCTCTCGCTCAGTGGTGATTAGCTACACACAAAAAAAAACGCGGTGGAAAAAATAACATTAGAATAAAAATGTGTGTGTTTATAATATAAGGCCAGTCGCAAGGCCAGTATCGACCTAAAAAGAAAAGAGGTTACGGAATTTTGTTCAATATTACCAAGCGGAATTTTGACAATTCATCTGCATGGTACGAAATGTCACCTCCACTTACGGAATAATTGAGCGGAATATTTTTCCGAAAGTAAAAGTGGCAGCTCCCATTAGTTTGCGTGGAAACCTTACAAATTCCAATTTTATTTTTCGTTCTTTTCAGGTGGATACTGCTGCAGAAATTTCTTTTCGATTCTTTACTTTTCCGTTTCAGTAAACGGAATTTAACATGGGTTTAAGATAGAAAAAGAAATTTCTTTCGAACACGATACCGACCTTTATGGTCGGTATCGAGTTCGAAAGAAATTTCTTTTTCTATCTCAATCCCATGTTAAATTCCGTTTACTGAAACGGAAAAGTTAATAATCGAAAAGAAATTTCTGCAGCAGTATCCACCAGAACAGAACGAAAAATAAAATTGGAATTTGTTAGGTTTCCACGCAAACTAATGGGAACTGTCACTTTTACTTTCGGAAAATATTCCGCTCGATTATTCCGTAAGTGAAGGTGACATTTCGTTCCATGCAGATCAATTGTAAAAATTCCGCTAGATAATATTGAACAAAATTCCGTAACCTCTCTACTTTTTAAGTCGATACTGGCCTTTAAAGTTAAGGTATGCGACGAAGGGAAAGCTGAAACAATTCGAGCGAACTCGACCGATATAGAGTCCTTACATAGATTCATGCTATGAGTGAAGCCAAATTTACCTATCAGTGCTACCCATCTAAAATGTACACGCACCCAAAAAAAATTCTTTTTTTTACTAATTTTTTTTTTATTATCTCTAGAACGCTCCCTCTATTATTAGGAAAAAAATTTTATTTTATTGTGAATATTTTTTTTTTGTGGGGGGGAGTATAGGTTTTTGTTTTGATTCGCTGAGTTATTTTGGCAGAAAATCTGAGGGGTTATTCGTTGGGAGTTTTGTGTTCATGGAGATATTGTTCCAATCGAGCAGACGACCTGTTCAAATTGGAATCGCGAGCTTTTCATGAAGCGATCCAAGGTTGCTAGCTTACATAATCTGAAGTTGCCGTTGGTTTAGTTTTGTCCTCTTTATATTCTAGGCTCTTTAATAAGAACTATGATGTACTGCACAACATGAAGCTCAGTTTATGCTGTCAGCATCCGAACCACGATAAGTGTTACTTCTAGGGACTTTTTTTTCTTCAATAGAACGAATCTAACAATGAGCGATTCTCTCCTCTCTCGCACTCTTTCTTTTATTACAGCGCCATTATAAAACTTTTGAGGGATTCTTTAGTACAGATCGAAACACAACAGTGCTGGCTAGCATATTCTACAAATAGTAGAATGAAAAACGTAAAGGTGATTGGAATATGAATAAAAGAGAAAGCAATCAAAGAGAGTCTCTCAATATTAGATTCGCCCTGATGAAAACAGTCCCCAGACATAAATACTGTTTTTTTTTTACTGTTGGTCTAAAAACCCCGCATGTGGGGGTTTGGATCATTTGCAAAGCAATGTTCTGACGAGACACGGCACAATAGTCCGGCTCAGCGTTCGATACGGAATGATTTAATTTTTGTTCTGAAGTATTAAAACGAATGTTACATATTTTAGCATGAACACGTGTTTAAAACATTTTATGAAATTAACAAGCATAATGGCCCAAACACAATGTGGACGGAAACGGAACGGCAAACGGCAAGTTTAACAATTTTTGCAAATGACTTTGATACGTCCAATTAGAATCGGCTTGGAGCTAGTCTGTTTATTTTCCGACAAGCAGGCTTACTCAGATCGGGCTTTTCCGTTTCCGTTGCCGTTCAGCTCCCGTTATCATTGTGTTTGGACCATAAAACTCTGTAAACCTCAGGGGCCTGGCAACCCTATCCTTGTTACTAACGTTTGACAGTATGCAAGATATCACGAGCCTTATTTGAATAAGGCCCGCCTGACGTTTGTTACTACGGGTATGAGCGCCAGTATTGTTTACAAACAATGAATCTTTTGATGTTTGGATGATAGAGATGTAGGCTACAGCAAAATGACTGCCCGCCTATACGCAAAAAAAAACCGCAGTAGAAACTACCATTTTGAGGGTTAAATTAAGCGCAAAAACCAACAATTTTCACCAGACTATAAATGCGTTTGATTTTACCATGCCTGCAATTAGATCAACCATGGCGCGGTTAATATCAATATGAGGTCTGTCACATATACCAGAATTGTTGAAGGTTGTACCATAAACGTAGTAAATTTGACTGACATTTCATGGTAGTTTTGAAAATAGGCATAGTCGGGTAAAATGGTAGTTCTCACTACAAGATTTTTTGGTTTTTTTTGGGTAGCGGTGTTTTTGGGTGGGAAAAAATTTTGCGAGGGAATGTTTTTGGTGTTTTGGGGGGGGGGGGGGGGGGGGGGGGGGTTTCTTCTATGGGGTATGTGGATGGCTGGCAATTACAATTTTTTTTTTTTTTTTTGTGTTATTATTATTATAACAAAAAATCTACTAAAAAACAATTTTTCGAAAACATACTATGGCTTGGCTGATTTCATCTAGACTAGTTAAAAATTCAGGAGGTAAAATCGTATAATAATTAATCCGTCATGGATTCTGGACCATGGTCATATGATCATGGATTGATGGTTAGAAAATGACAAGAGAGCTAATGAAAGTTCGTTGACGGTCGTGAATTTTACTGGCTCTGATAAAGAGCTTGTAAACAATTCAAAATAACTAAACCTTATCATATGTACCTTTACCGTTTGTAATAATATAGCACACAATTACCAAATTCCTAACATTAAGTGGTCTAAGGTAAAACTAAATCCGTTTGCTTTTCATTTATTATGTACTCATTTTTAAACATTTAAACGAAGATGCTTCATAACCCTTATCTGTGCAACCCAAACATTAGGAAAATTACTATTGTTAATGTCTTATGTTATTTTGATTTTCCAGAGTTTCGCCAAATATGTCGCTGGGTACAATGATTTGTACTCGGTGCGACGAGGGCTTTGAACCACACGAGCGTATCGTTAACTCGAACGGGCAACTTTGGCATACTCAATGCTTTGTGTGAGTAACTCGTTTTACACGGTTTATAAAACATAACTAATTCGATCTGTATATTTCAGATGCGCCCAATGCTTCCGCCAATTCCAGGATGGCATTTTCTACGAGTTCGAAGGTCGCAAGTACTGCGAAAAGGATTTTCATATTCTATTTGCGCCCTGCTGTAACAAGTGCAACGACTTTGTCATCGGTAGGGTGATTAAGGCCATGGCGGCCAACTGGCACCCGGATTGCTTTACCTGCGAACGCTGTAGTATCCCATTGGCGGATTCAGGATTTATTCGCAATCAAAACCGCGCTCTTTGCCATGATTGTAATACATTGGAAAAGAATGTGGGTACTGGAAAGCATATCTGCAACAAGTGCCAGTAAGTTGAGGGATTTCATGAGTGTTAGATTGGTAGAATAATGGATGATTTTCCTGATTTCAGTGGCGTCATTGATGACACTCCGCTACGTTTCCGAGGTGAAGTCTATCATGGTTATCATTTCAATTGCACAGCTTGTGGTGCTGAGCTTGATTCTTCTGCTCGAGAAGTGAAGAACCGAACAGGATATGCTGCGAACGATATGAACGAATTGTACTGTCTGCGTTGTCATGATCGTATGGGTATTCCAATTTGCGGTGCATGTAGGCGTCCTATTGAAGAACGAGTGGTGACTGCCCTTGGAAAGCATTGGCACGTTGAGGTAGGTTTTGTATAAAACATCTTTGAAATAAACCTGTAAATTAATATCATATTTGAATTTAATAGCATTTCGTTTGTGCCAAATGTGAGAAACCGTTTTTGGGACATCGTCATTATGAAAAACGTGGTTTGGCATATTGCGAGACTCACTATCATCAGTTGTTTGGTAATCTCTGCTTTGTTTGCAACCAAGTTATTGGTGGTGACGGTAAGTAACATACAGTATATTTATTCACTTCAAACTATACAACACACATTCTCTTTATCACCAGTATTCACCGCGTTAAACAAGGCTTGGTGTGTTCATCATTTTTCGTGTTCAATTTGCGATACCAAAATGGATCAAAAATCAAAGTTTTATGAGTACGATGAGAAGCCGGTGTGCAAGAAATGCTATGAGCGTTTCCCAAGCGAACTTAGACGTCGGTTGCGTATGGCTCATGAGAATACATTGAAAAAGAATGTCAACTAGGATTTTGTCTTGATTTTTTTTTTATCTTGGGCCCAATTAGTGGTGTCGAGTTGAAATCACCGATCTACGTTGGTTAGACTAATGCAAATTTTAAAATTTTCGGTTCCCTATACTTGAAAGTTTTCGAATCAGATCCCTATAACCTACCAAAATTCGAACTCATTAAGTTTGCAACTTTGCACACCAAGTTTGAAATTTGTATGAGAATTACTACAGGAAACCTCAAATTTGTGCTTTCATCACTCTAAACACATACTTCACCAATCTGCTTTCAAAGTATAGCAAATATTACAAAGAATTACAAATAGCAAATTTCCTCAGCAACAACTTTGCAGAACATCGAATAAATGTGAGAAACAAAAGCTGTTAGTCATTCATGCCGTTGGTATCTTATAATTAAGCTCCATCCAATGCTTAAAAGGGCACCATCAGTTTTTGGAATGCCGCACAATCATTATGACTACTATGTTACATTGCACAATATAGTGTTGCTGACTACAAAGTTGTTTGTTCATGCCAAAAAAATATTTATCTCTAAAATAATTCATAACTTTTTCATTTCATTTTTGACTGTAAAACAATGTTCAGCAAAGTCGTAGTTGAGAAAATTTCCCAAAGAATAGCTATAGTACATTTTGTCAGATGGATTATGAAAGTAGCTAGTAGATAGTGAACAAACAGTTTGCATTCACCATGGTTATTTCCACGTTAACTTCAAATGGCGTGTGTAGTTTCATTATCTTTCCAAATGCGCTCAAATTTCAAGAGGCAGTTCAGGACGCTATTTGAAACAGTTCAAACACCGAGGACTGATAATTTCAAAACTTGATTAAGTATTACAATGCATACCAACACAGAACAGTGGAGCATCATTCGACTCACATAATTGGGTCCTTCGAAACTTGTTTTTAACGGAAACGAACGATATGCCTTACTAACCCTTAACTGACGAAACGGGAACATTTTTCCTAAACATTGTAGCTAAGCACAAATACTTAAAAAGTAGTATACATGTTTTTAACGTTTTTAACGCCTCGAAAAAGTTTTTTAAACATCTTTCAAAATATACTCTTGTTTGGTAATATATTTTTGATGTTCGATAATCACCGTAATAATAACGCAGGGTGCCGTTCGCTGCTCTTGCTCTCTTTACCACTGACTGCATAATTTAACTCTATTATTAATGAACAATTATAACAAATATAAAAAATGAAGAGTACATAAAAACCCGATCGCCTTTTATAAGTTATGTTAGGGTTTATATATTCGGGAAATTGCTAAATTATTCATTTAGCGGTGAATAAAGGGTAAGAGCCGTAGATGGTGGTATGTACCTACATACATTAATCGTCTTAATTTCAAGTGTTTTAGTGTAGACTAATCGTTAGTGCTGATCTACGAGCATAATGTGTCAATTTTAGTCGTTTAACATAGATATATTGTTTTTGAAATAACAAAAATTTTGAAGCTCTTAATTATTAGAACAAAAAGAAATCCTTGCCGTTCGAGCAGCGCGACACACTTCTTAGATTCTTTTTTTTTGTATTGATTTTGGGAGATGTGTACAGGCTTAGTAAATAGAAAGAAGATTGATGGCGGTTTTTAAGATTCCATGCCAAAAGTTAGATACTTCCTTCGAAGACTTTCGGATTGGATGTGAGGAAAATAAAAGGAAAATATAAATTGACCTACCGTTTTCCCCATATTCTATCTTTCCACCTTGTCACGAGGTTGGGCACTTTAAAGATTATGCCGGTATATGCGGCAAATAAGGAGGATGCTTGCTGCATACCCCACAGTTCCTTCCGGCAGAACAATACATTCCTCCTGAGGCAGAACAGTGGACAATAAGAATTAAAAAACGGATAATCTTTGGTGATGAGTTATTAGTATCCATTCTTATAATTTGATTCAATATAATAAACACCATATGTATGTAGCAATAAGCGAGCAATCAACGAAATTCTGAACGACATGGCAGCAGAAATGTTTCGTCGCCTGTAGAAAACAGCACAAGAATGTCATGACATTTTCTCTCATAACGGTTTAGTTTTGCGTATGTTTAATTTGGTCGCAATAGAAAATGTAAAATGTTATGGAATTTATATTAAAATATAGTAGATTTACCACCACTTGGCTAAAGAGGCATTTGAACTGCTATAGATAGCACTGTCCCAGCGGCACTAGGTACGTCCGTTCCGAATCGGAAAAATGACTGGTTTGATCGCGAATGCAAGCAGTTAGTGGAAGAGAAGATAGTAGCAAGGGCGAGAATGTTACAGCACCGCACGAGAGCGAACGTGAATTGTTACAGACAGGCACGAAACAGGTAACAGGTCCTTTGGAGGAAAAAGCGCCAAATGGAGAAATGAGATCGCGAAGTGATAGAGCAACTGTACCGTGCAACCGACACACTGAAGATCTACGAGAAATTGAACAGCTCTCCAAAGGCTACATGCGCAAAGCCAATATGTGTTGAGACTTGGAAGGCAATCTTTTCTTTTTCTACTTTGTCGAGCGTCTCAACGGCGACGATACTGTAATTGAAGGTGGCAATAGACCAAGGAATACACGAGAAAAATGACAGGAACTTGAGAAGGAACTTGGTCGGCTAAAAACAATAAAACTGCTGGAGTTGATCAACCACCATGTGAGCTGCAAAATACGGTGGTGAACCACTGGCTACGGCAGTACACGGGATAATTAACAAGATTTGGGAAGAAGAGTGTTTACCAAGGAATGGATGGTAGGTATCGTTTGTCCCATTTATAAAAAGGGTCGAACCACTACAATTATTGCGCAATCACGCTGCTGATCACCGCCTACAAGTTACATTCATAAATTCTATGTCGCCGTAAATCACCAATTGCAAGAGAGTTCATGGGGCAATAGCAAGCGGGATTCATAGGTGGCCGCGCTACCACGGATCAAAAGTTTTGCTGAAATGCCGCGAATAAAACTTGCCCAGACACCATCTATTCATCGATTTCCTTTCAGTAAAAGTAAAAGTTTAAGTTAAAGGACACTCTCGAGTCCTTTTGAATCTCGAAGAGGGTTACGATAAGGTGAGGGGCTTTCTTGTTTGCTGTTTAACATTGCTCTGGCATAGTTATATAAGAATCTCAGATTTCATAGTTTTGGAACACTTACAACGTCACCTGGCGGTAAACAGCTGAAACCGTGGTCTTTCTCCTTGATGACCTTTCTCCTTCGGAAATGAGTAAATTTTAACCCATTTTAATTTTTGCTAAAATTTGATCCAGAGGCTCCAGAGGATGGCATGGAAAACAAATGGCTCCGTGGTGCGTTGAAGAGGGAGAGATTTTTTTGCATTTGGGTCACCCTAGTGTGTATGATTTACCACAAGAGGTTTCTGACAATGAGCTAACGTTATGGATGGGTAGATACGGGAGAGTGACGCATCAGGAGGAATTCCAAGCTTAACTGCGCTTTGATTTGTATTCCACTGTACGTGGAGTATCCATGGGTGTGAGGATGGATACCCCTACCTCGCTAAATTTTATAAATCAAAAAGAAAGAGGAAAGATTTTACGACCGACGGACATCGCATGAACTCATGTCCTAAGCGAAAAACCCGGAAAGAATTTAAAACACGAAAGAGAAGTAAGAACTAAGTACTTAATTTTATAAATTGTTTTCAAGCTCCGTTGAGTCGTTTATTAAATTAATTTGAGCCTACCAAAAAAACAAAATGAAATACAATCAATAAATTCACTTAGTACTGACTTACATTATTTGACTGTTTCTCTGCTTCGCGGTATGTATAAACTCAGACAATGTTATTTGTACGGTACTTAGATTTTAATTGTGACTTCGGTTTGCCAACGTTCTCATAAACACAGTCTCCGGCAATCCATGTGGATAAAACATTCAGCGAGTCATCCAGCAGCACAAAATCGGCATCGCCTCCATACTCAAGTGTACCCTTCTGTTTCTCGATACCGATGCACTTTGCAGGATGCAGCGAAGCGGCCTCCAAAGCATATTCGATAGAACAATCTGAAGAAATAATACCATTAGACGAAGAATTAACATCGTTGTTATTAATCTTACTAGAAGCTTTTTTGAAAAATCGAATACATTCATCCATTGGCGCAATACTTCCGCATAGTGTGTCGGTATTGGCAACATATGCTTGCCCTCCGCGAACCTCGATATCCATTTGCCCTATGCGGTGTCTACCCTCGGTTAAGCCCATCGCAGAAATGGCATCCGTGACCAAAATAAGTCCATTTGGATGAGTTTTGTAAGCGATTCTCAAGGCAGCTGGGTGGGTGTGAACTCCATCGGAAATAATACCAAAATAGACCAATGAATCCAATGGAATGTTATCGGTAGTTAGAAGACCCACCAGTCCAGGATCACGATGGTGGAACTGTGAAATATACGTGATAAGAACAACCAAGCATACATACAACATCAATTAACTTACCGGTAGCATTGCATTGAACAGGTGCGTGATGAGCTTTGCTCCGTGTTGTACCGCTACTTCGCCGTCACGAAGATTTGCCATGGAATGGCCCACCGAAACAGTAATTCCACATTCGCTTAGCTGGCGAATTACTTCCGAGGCGCCTTCCTTCTCCGGTGCTAGCGTAACTATGCAGATGTTATCAAGTGTACCATATACGTCCAGCAGCGTTTGGAAACCCTTTAAAGAAGGAAAATAACGTGCAATACAATATTGTGCACGTGGATAGGGTAACAAGGTAACATAGGAAACTAACTTACACTATTAAACTCTTTTATACATTCCTGTGGATGGGCCCCTTTTTTGCTACTATTGATGAATGGGCCTTCTACATGGCAGCCCAATATCGTGGCACCATGGTAACCTCCTGCTTTCTTTGCAATTTTCGGCAGTACTGTGTGATATGTTTCGGGAGGCGACGTGACCAGTGTTGGGCAGAATGAAGTGACACCATGCGCGAGAAGGCCTTTGGATACTTTTCGGACGCCCTCTTCGACTGTTGTGATGTCGTATGAAAAATCTACACCATATCCGCCTATTGAAAAGGAAGTGATGAATCAGGATATTAACTCGGAAGACTTTTGTATTATGGTTTCAGTAGAAAACCGAATTTATCGACTATCGATTTTACTCTCCTTCTGTACGTTATACCTAATGCATCTGATGCGCTATACAACGCACTACTTCCGACATTAGGTACAACGTATGAATCGACAGTAAAATCGATTGTCGCTAGTAGATAAATCGGGCTTTCAACTGAAACGATAATATTCGTTTTCTCAAACCTAGTAATTGTAACATAATTTTTGTTCATGGTCTTTTCGGGAAACTTTTCGACGGTTCTATGTTTTACAATGTATGAAGGAATTTGACTAACTGATAGGGAAGCCGGTCAATGACTTGTGTTTGCGGTTGAATCTAAATAACCCTCGCCAGATCACTTCAGTTCAATGAAAACAATCACCAAAATCTAACCCTAGCAGCACACTTGTTGCAAATCGGTAGAAGGAACTTCACTGTGACTCAATTGAGTCACAATAAAGTTGCTGCAACTAAATATTATGGTTTGTGTTGCTTGGTAAAACGATCACCCATTCACTATGTCGTAAAGGGTGTTCAATAAGTTTGAATACACTTTAAAAATGTGTTAAAAAATGAAAATACCAGATATTCTTTTTTGAGTAAACTTTTATTGAAGCAATGTTTATTGAGAACCTTTACTACATATTCACTGGTAGCACCCCCCTTATAATACACCAGTGGGAGCTTCCCACGCCTGGATACGGCCCCACAAACCATCACCGACGCAGCGCTCTAGAACCGTGGGATGATTATGTGTGACGCGGGGGTGCTGGCCAACGTCGGCGCCCACAGCCGATGGAATTCCGCTTCACCCCGTGGGATTTCAACCGCCGGAATATGTCGCCGGGTCGCTCACCTCTCGCAAACAACTTTACTACGGAGTCGCGGTACGCCTTCATCGTACGCGATAAACAAAATACAAATGACAGCAAGTCGACACCGTACGCGTCGGTTAGCCTATATGTACAGTATGTGTAGCAGCTACACAACGATGAAAAGTTGAATTCGAGCTTATTGAATACCCTGTAAGCACTCAAAATAACCTGGGATTTCGCGCAGGTCGCAAACTTGCTCGATGAGCACTTGTCCGAAAACTCTGTGCCATCGACAGTTAAAGTCCTTAATAAAGGCAGGCTAACTCAGTATCTACACAATCAACAGAATCACAAGATCAAATCATCAAATCTGGGTCAACCAACCCCTCCGATTCTACGAATTCAAGTTTGTGTTGGCCGTCGCCGGGCTTGACGAAGTTGGCCAGTCCCGGATCTAAAACCTGCCATCAAGCATGGGAAAAATCGGTTCACTTTGCACTCATTTCTCACTCAGACGCATCAACGTTCAGAAGTGAGCCGTACCACGTGTGAGTTATTCCGATTCTGTTCATTACTATTCTGCTTTCATTCTATTCGTAGAAAAAAGAATTGAGCAAAACTGGCAGCTGATCGTATACTGAATGAATCGGACTGTAGCAGTGTGGACGATTTCTCAGTGCCTATTTTTTACCCGCTGAATCAGTAACGATTGCATTCAGTTTGATTCAGCTGAGCGAGATTGATTGAATCACACTCATTTCTTCAAATCATACCTTAAACATGATTTAACATTTCAAATAATGATCTAACATGATGTTAAGTAATCAAAGGCAACATAAAAACAGTAAGCGTCATATTAAGCCGTATCTCTGCTATGATCATTCCAGCTGATTGCATTCACTGAGTCAAATTATTCTCGTTCAGTGTATTCAAATCGCTTGCGTTCAGTGGCAACGCATTCATTCAGGTATAACGTAAAGATGAAAATTTGTTTCGCATGATTCTGTTTTCCTCGTTTATTCTTTCTACAGTTTTCGTTTTCGAGGATTCGTGTAGAATCGTTTGATAGGAAACATCACACTCCTTCACTATTCTGTTAGCAACCGAGGGTTGCTATTTTATATCGGTGGTGCTCATGCGAGTGAATGAATTTTCCCATGCTTGGTGAGCGGTCACTGTCACTTGACAAGTTGAAAATTGTCGAATCGAACTATCCGTGCAAATCAAATGGAGAATCAACTCACTCGATCCGACGATTGTCGACACGTCAAATCGTTAAACATTCGACACGTCGAATCATTGACTCATGGAATAAACTTAAATGTGTTAACAACAACACACTCATTGTTATCATCGCAGAACCAAAAACCGTGAGGATCCTACGGATGAACATAGACCGCCAATTCCGGTCGCATTTGGAATCGATCAAGGTATGATTCAAAGTCTAGTGAGTCGAAACGAGTCGCTCTTGCTTGACGAGTCGACAATTATCGAATGACTCACTCGATTTGACAAACACTCCAAAGGTAAACCTGTTTTAAGGAACTGTCTAGCCAACATGTTGGGGCCAACAGTCACTAGACTGATTACGGGAAACGGTAAAATTAACTTCATGATCAGCGTGATGAAAATGGTCAAATTTTGAACGGTTTTTACCGTTTACAGTCTCATTAATTCCTCTTTCATTTTCTAAATATTCGCATCAATCGATGAGAAGTATTTCTCGTTGCATAGTTTAAGTTTTCAAAAGTAAAGAATGAAAAATCAGCCAAAAGGTACACCGAAAATAATCCACACATATTCATTGGTAATCCATGGCAAATTCCGCATAGTACTGATGTTTTCAAACATAAACAAAACCCTCTGAGAAAAACAACTGAAGTTAATATGACAAATGAAAAGTATGTGTGGCCACACAAAGTAGTTATGTGTACACAAAAGAAGTATGTGTAGCAATAATTTGTTGATCACATTGCCAAAATCCATGTGTCGGACACATAGATATTATTATTATATTTTCTTTAAGACCACAGAGTTGTAACATAATTCAAGGTGTTTTGAAAAGTATCAACAAGGAAAATGTCATCAAGGTAGCGTTATATCATGTTACATGGCTGTAATATGAACAAAGGATTATACTACCTTGATCAAAAAGTTCCCGGAATCAATACCGTGTGGCGCTCTCAGTAACCTGATTTGAGTTTTTTTTTAGGTTGCCATATCTGCCATTGACATTCTATGAAATGTTTAACCATATCTGCCATTGACATTCTATGAAATTGTTTGATAGTTCGACATTTGTAAAAGTTCCGCCGTATTGAGTGCATCTGCGATTGTGTATGTACTCGATTTTGTACAATTTTCAAGATGGAATTGAAAAATTTGCAACAACGTGTTTGTATTAAATTTTGCGTTAAAAACGATTTCAATGGTGCGACGATATTGTAAGTGTTAGAAAAGTGTTTCGGCAACGATACTCTGAAGAAAAAAGTCGTTTATCAGTGGCGCGAACGTTTCAGAAATGGCCGTGAATCCGTGAACCATGATGAGTGAAGTGGTACGCCATCGACATCGACAACCGACGAAAACATCAACAAAATCAAAGAACAATGGCAGAGGAGTTGGAAATTGCTTTTGGATCCGTTTAAGACATTTTGGCTAATGATTTGGGCCTCAGACGTTTCGCTGCAAAGCCGGTGCTGAAAGAACTGAATTTCATGCAAAAAAGACATCGCAAAAGCCATGATTTCAAAGGCCAAATCTGACCCAGCATTCATCAAACGGATCATTAATGGAGACAAGACGTGGATTTATGAGTATAAGTGAATGGCGTGCACCGAATGAGCCGCGACTGACAAAACCACGTCGTTTTGAGTCCAAAAAGAAGACTGTGAGTCCAAAAAGAAGAACTGTGATGCTCACAGTTTTCATGGATTAGAAAGGTTTTTCAGGAATTCCTTCCACAAGGCCAGACCGCCAACAAGGGGTATTATTTGAGCGTTATGGGACGTTTGTGTAAAGCAATTTGCTAAAAATAACCGGATTTGTGGGCAAACAACGTGTGAATCTTGCAACAGGATAACGCACCATCACACAATGCCATCGTTATCCGTGAAAATTTGGCTAAAAACGAAACGAATACCATTCATACTTAATTTACCTGATTTGACTCTCTGTGACATTTTCCTATTCGGTCGACTCAAGAACGCGTTTCAGCACCCGAGATGTGATCATGGAATAATCGAAGATGGTTCTGATGGCCCTTCAGCAAACAGAATATACACACTCAATTTACCTCGGCAAAATGTCCAACAGCCGATCAACTCGGCAGTTATTTTTGCTGATATCCCTGTTTAAAGTTTGTTTGTTAGCTGAGTATCGGTAAAATTTTAATTTGTTAGCCGAATCTCGGTAATTTATTCACTGGATCTCAGTAAATTGAAATTCCGAAATGATCGGCTGTTGGATTCTCGGCGAAAAAAACTAAGTGTGTAACAAATGTTTCCAGGATTGAATCAAGCGCTGACATAAGTCGGTGGGGGTGGGGGGGGGGTATTTTGGGGGGGAAAAAGTTGTTTTTTGTTTTTTATTTTTTTTTTTTTTTTTCTTTAATTAATTGGGGAATTTTTTTTTTAAGGGAAAATTTTGTAAAATTTTTTCTTTGTTCTTTCGTTAGTGTTACTAACACAGACTTCGCTATTAAGTACCTATCGTGTGTGTTTGGGCCTGTTAGAAACCTTATAGATAATAGAGGTACGAGCCGAAATCATTTCTATGGTACACATCAGCTCTCAACTGATGGTTCTACAGCAGACAGACGTGCGACTTCATCTTATTTACCTGTGTAAAAACATGGCTCAAGATATCAAGTAGCAGTAAACTAACAGATGGCGCCACAGATTTGTTTTTATTGATAAGGGGAAAATGGGTTGCCAGTAAAACTGTCAGAATTAATGTTGCAATAAGTTGACTAGGCGGCGCTACTGTGCAAGATGATTCCAACGTAATTAGATTTGAAATTTTACACAACAAATTTGAATTGTTTTGTTTGAGCTTGAATGTTTGTTTGCGCTTCTACATATTATCTGATCTATCGTGCTGCAAACAGGCTAGCCGTTCGCAACAAAGCAAGGCAAAGACCGTTGCAGCTATGCAACCTTCGGAAGGGCAATTACGACGAGCGCGTTATTTCCGATGTCCCTGTCTGTAGTGATGGCATTTCTGGTTACTGAAATTCTTGAGGATAGGAAACGCCGCACGTGTCAATTAGTAGATCAGAATCATTCCACGTCACTTGCAGTCGGCCATTTCCAGCGACGAGGAGTTAAAATAACGGAAACTTTCAATAAAACTCGATTCATTGCCAACAAAACAAATAATGACAACTGTAACAACACCGAATACTTCATCATTTTGAATCATTTCAAGTGTGATGAAGTAACTCGACATGCACTAAACAAAGGATACGGGATATACTACAATTATTGTTATAGATCAAATTACTGGTCGCAGTGGTTTATGTCCCGAACAGAGGAAAAAAAATCCATTCACATCACAACTTATATTACTTGAAAAAGAGTTTTCACTGGAATTAATGTTCATGACTGTAGTCTGTGAGTTGGGAGACGGGGTCTTCCGGATTCCGAGTAACGGCAAGTATTGTCAACCAACGGACACTTCCCGCCCTCATGGTATTTCCTTTCCCAATGCTACTACCCTTCAACTGCGGAATTCGGATATTGTCATCAAATACCAGAATATTGGTGGAATGAACAGGCCGTGATGATTATCGGTTAGCGATCATGGATCATTGCTATGACATTATAGTCTTGACTGAGACATGGTTAGATTCTCGGACTGTTTCAAGTTTTGTTTTTGGAGATGGTTATGAAGTATTCCGCTGCGATCGAAACACAAGCAATAGCAGGAAATCGACCGGCGGTGGCGTAAGATCGGTTCATTTGCAGAATCTCATGATTTGTAATTTTCCGGAAATCTGGAGCGTGATTTTTCAATCCGCTTAAAATTTTTGGGTGATTTCTTTTCGGCTTTCAGTCGAGCTTCGGATTTTCCGTTGCAGCTAAAGAGAACTGTTTCAAGACCTGGCAAGGGATCGCCATTGTGAACACCCGCCAATGCTCTATCAACCGAAAAGAAATCCGCATTAATAAGCATCCGATTTTAAAACACGGCTTACCTCAGCGTTTGTTGGTGACCAGAAGTGATCAACAAGTTATTCGTTGTCTTCTCAAGGGCAGTCATTGCTAATGTGATGAGTGACTGCAAATATGGCGAGTGTTGGTCTACCCTGCACTAAAGGAGTATTGAGTGCTCCTTCAACCCACACAGCATCGGACTCGAACAACGCGATATCGAATAACAGGGTTGATAATGAAAACTTATTCGATTCGTAGCTTATCGCTATGAACTGGTGGTTACAAAAATACGATTTTTGCATTACAACCCCTCAACATTGTAAACACCAACGAAGAATCCTTCAACATACATATTGCAAAAAACGTTTGTTTTAAACTTATAAGAAAAAAAACTAGCTCTTATTGCTGCTTACCATTGATTTGTAGATCTATAAATCCAGGCGCTAAGATTGCACCGTTGCAATCGATTTGCACATGAGCTTGTCTTTTTTCAACAAAAAAGACCTTCTCCGGATCGATGATTTTACCATCTCGTACCCAAAGGTCATCTCGTACCAATTGGTGGTTCCGAAGCAAACGGCAGTTCCGAAACTGTGTTAATCTGCATTCAGATGACATCGCGTCTTACTTATTATACGGTCACAAACACAACTAATAAAATACTCTGATTTAAAATCAGTGCGATATCTGCTACACACAATGACCTATACTCTAGTAATTCAAGCAGCAATCGAGGTTGTTAAGATTTGTATTGCAAATGCGAGATAATCAAACTGGTACACTTGTAGAAAAAGTTTTTCGGTAGCAGAATGAGCACACTACATCACCTAGAGTTTAAAACACAATGCTTCAAGTGGAACCTATTGAGAACACGACTGAACTGAAGGCGATGGTCAATTTTGCATTTGAATTTATATGTAGGAAGGTCATCACTGCGTTCACTACCATCTGCAGACTATTGTGATTGTTCCTCATCTGTTGACCAGGATTGATAACGAAAGTATGTCATTCAAAATTTTCTGCTCAAATAAGGAAGTGGTTGACTTCCTACTATGGATCTGACTAAAGTAACGAAATGCAAATTTTAAGGCACTGTTTCGTTGAAACCTCAAACAGCTGATCGTTTAAAACGAGACGTTTCAATGACCGCACCGATATATCGAGTGCTACCGACAAAAGCCTGCCCGACTGACTACTTTAGCAGATTGGCTTTGTTTATAATTTACCCCTCACTAAGGATGAACGATAGCAAAACGCACTAATACATGCTTATATGGTGTTGTTGTTTACAGATGGTTCAAATGGTATGCAATGAGTAATGCACATGCAGTGCTGGCAAACCTCATGAGAGTCATATGAGAATACAGGTACATCTCGACATAAGATAACTGTTTTTTCTGTCTTCCGTCGTCAATATATCGGAAATAACTCATTCATACAAACCAACATGCCCAAAAGAGAAGAGATTATCTCTACTCTCCGATGATGTAATTGATATTTGCTTAATTGAACGATCGATCTCGAGAAATCTGTGGTAAAGTCACTGGTAACTGTTATCTTATATCGAGTTTAACCTGTAGCAATATTTGTTGTATTCAGTGATAAAAATAATGCACACATAAATTAAGGCAAACAATACATTAGATCATAAGTACTATTGATGGATTTTGTCTTTCGTTAATATTTCTGCTATAATATCACATGAGACACTAAATAATAGCTTCTATCGAATCATGTTTCCAAATAATGGAAATGTTTTTACTTACCCGTAGGGCATATTAATTAGGATCTAATGTTATGTGAGCCTTGAAATGTAGTATTTGATAACTTCAATTCAATTGCAAATTTGTTCACTTAGTATGTGCGTTTATTCGTATTGTGAAACGTCGTCCTAATCTATAGAAGGTTGCCATTATTTGAAACTATTTAACTTAAATTCATAATCCAGAAAGAAAGAAATCACCCACAGTAAAACATTAAGTAATGAAACACAACATATTTCGCTCTGATATATGTAGGGAAGGAATCGTTATTCGGATCACTGAATTCTCTTGGACAAACAAAGAATTGTTAATTTTTATTGCCTGTTATCCTGTCAGTTTATCGATTGATGTCTTCAGAAGTAATCATCATTGTTTCTTCCTCGCTGCTGCTCGAAACTTCAACATCATTCATCCGAGCCATGGCTTCCTTCGTCTTTTTCTTTTTCTTATTTTTCTTCTTTTTGGCAGATTTCTTGTCTTGCTGAACTACCGGTTCCATCGAATCCTCAGGAATCCATTGGTCTTTCTCACTGATAGTTTTTGGTAGCAAAACAGCCGAGTTTTCCGCTATTGAAACAACAGTTTCTTCCGTGTCCATGGGTTCTTCTTCTGCTTGGATATCTTCAGTACATTCGAAAGTATCTTGTTCGTCTAATTCGTCATCCTGATTTTCCTCCTCTTGTTCTTCTTCTTCTTCGGCGTCTTCGTCCTGGTCGTTGTTGTCTAACTTAAATCGTTTCAACCGAATATGTAATCTATCTTGAGCCAGCGCTGTGATTTCATTAAGCCGGATGCACTCACTGAATCCTATTTGGATATTTTTCTTGCGTTTTTCAGCGTCTTCAGAAATGACATCCTTGATTTTCTGAACGATAGTTCTGGCCCGTTTTGCAGCTTTAGTGGCAGTCCGAAGTAATAGATCCGAGCTTGTTAGGGTAATTCCTCCCAAATGTATGCCGCACAATTCACCGTAGGAATTCATTCCAAAAACGATTTTTGCTTCAGCTACTCGCTCCTCCAAATATGTTGGATCGGCAACAGCAAGCTTACCCTTGTTGAAAATTCCATAGCTGACACAAATAGGAAAATGATTGATACCGATCGGAATCGGATCCCTTTCATGTATCGCATGGATAATAACCTCCTCCCCATTAAGACTTACATCAGGACGTTTGAAATGTGCCAGTGCGGTCAGTGCCGCCATTGAAGCGCAATCGATGACATTGCCTTCGTGATTCAGAACATTTATGTCAACACGCAGATTCCAAACCTTTTCATCTGCAACCAAGCAAAGTGATTCTAGATCCACACAGCCTGAATCCTTAATGGCCCGTTCTAAAATTCTATTCAGTTGTACACTTGCATCCGACTGGCGCCCTGATTCAAAATGAGGGGCTGCCATAGGACCTAGTTCCACGTTGATGAACAACGTTCCTTCATTTGGACGCGTAGCCCTAGGAGCTACAACCTCACAACTGACCTGGGCTAGAACTCGAGTCTCTCCCAACGATACATGAACGCTTCCCCACTCGGATCCGAAGTTGATGCGTAGTTTACGAAATTCGTCTAGAGATCGACCGTCAACTCGCTAGAATTAAGAAAATTTATCAATATATCCCACGCTTGTGTCGAAAAGTTCTTACCGTCGATTCGAGCAAGGCTTTTTGCACAAAATTTTTCTCATTGTTCGACACTATGCGCTCCTTCATTGTAATAACAAATTTTAAGGAAGTTTAATCAAGTTATCAAAAAATAAAACTACAGAACTACTCGTGGTATTATTGTGTTTACATCAAACACATGCACATCAGCGCAAGCCGCCCTTGTATTTTGACATTTTCCGAATAGGAAGATGTCTTTCCATTACACCGGGAGAATTACACCGTAATTATAAAAGCCGAGCCATGCTCCTGAAAAGAAATCAAGCCAAACATTGCATTAGGTTCTAAGTAACCAAATAAACAAAATCGGGTTGAATATCGATTTGGATAGTATGTCATTTTACATACTCTAAATGATATTTTTGTATTCTACGTACGTGGCGTAACGATTCCGATGTAGAAGGGTCATTATGTCATAGTATGTCATTATTTTTCTATGAATCATTTTAAAATGTTGCTTAAAGATATAAAATTTGAAAATACTATCAATAACAAAATGTCCAATGTACCATCCTTCTGATATCGCACAGCTCTGTACATTGGTCTTTTGTCAGCCGCTTGTCCAACACTCAGCGAAATAAACTTTCGATAATCATAAGATTGCATTATGATTATTTGCCACAAGAAATCATTATGAATTTCATTAATTTACCTTATGATATATAATTATGTTGAAAAAATAAAAATATGGAGCAACCTGGATTCGAACCTTGAACGTTCAGGTTATGGGTCCCGTGACTTGCCAACTGGTATATATCAACACTTGTGAACAGGAAAGCTTAAAGGCGTACAACAACAGCGTCGTGTAGAACCAAATCCATTCATAAGTCAAGCTTATGAAATTTCAAAGCATCGTTCATAAGTTGAACCATATGAAATTCTTAAGATTAATTGGCTGAGTGAATGTTTGTTTTCTATTTTATTTTCTAAAAACGCGTATTCTGATTTTTCGACGAGTGAAAAAAGCAAAAAGTTCTTCTTTCTGATGGATAATATTCAACTCCTTCAAGTCGACCAATTACAATTGTGTCAAATCAAAAAAAAAAAAAAAAAATAGGATTGAAAATTTTAAAATTAGATTGGTCTTTTGCCAAGTTAGAATGAACATTGGACTATTTTGATTGCGGTAAGCACTAGTAAAATAATGTTCGCATTAGCTATCTATTATCAGGGGCAGGATAGTCATGAAGAAAAAGCACCCCAGTGGGTCTGAGTTCAATCCCAGTCGGTGGTTTTTCTGAGGCGAAAAAATCTGGTCACGTCTTCCTTCGGAAGGGAAGTAAAGCCGTTGGTCCCGGCTCATATTCATGAGTCGTTAGGTAGGGTCCAGGTGATGGAGTCGTCTTTCTGGCGTCGGTGATTGTCACCAAGTGAGGAAATAGGCCGACGAAAAAAAAAAGCAACACACCCTCAAATATTCTATCAAAATAACATAGCGAACCAAAACAAAAACAAAGATACTACCCAACAAACATCGGTGTTGAATTAGAGCTTGTTCAAACAAATTTGGAGCTTCTCCAAATTTGCTTGAACAAGCTCTAATTCAACACCGATGTTTGTTGGGTAGTACCGAAAGGTACCGAAAAGCGCAAGAATAATTGCAAGGTGCAGACTGCAAGGTGTACTTCGGACCTAGGGGTTCTACAACAGTGAACCAATTTCAAATCGCTAGTTTCATATTGATTGTTGCTATTATCTTTATTGCTGTACTCTAGTACCGTCTAATCTTTGCAATTGGCAAACATTCAATTAAAAAGTAGCCCAACATATTTGAAAACCCCAACAACTAGCTACATATTTATGCAATCGAAAATCTCACAAATCGGCTGAAATCTCAATCAATACCCAACGCATTTGATATTCTAATTTAAGCTTTGCTGCGTTCACGTGAAGGAAGGCCCAAAACCTTCGAAGACGCTGAATCGGAGGCATTGTTCGATGAGGATTCGTGCCAAACGCAAAAAGAGCTTGCTTCTGCATTAGATCTTACCCGTCAAGCAATGTACAAGCGATTGCATGTGTTGGGAATGATTCAGAAGCAAGGAACTTGAGATCATTATTATTTGAAGCCATCAACCGTTGAGCGTCGTTTTTTCGCCTATGAACAACTGTTCCAGCGATAAAAAAGGAAGAATTTTCTTCATCGCATCGTGACGGGTGATGAAAAATAGATACATTACAGCAACCCACAGAGGAAAACATCTTGGGAACTACCCGGTCATGCTGCTACGTCGTCGGCTCGGCCGAATATTTGCGCTGTACAAGGTTATACCATAGACTAACTCTAAGACCAGTAGGTCCCGAACAAATACGATTTTTTTCTTGGCTCAGTCAGTACTAGCACATCGGTCCCAAGCTCGGTCCCAAGCTTAATAATACGCCCCTAATAATGAACTCACACGAACCCCTCTTCAAATATTCTGTCAAAATAACACAGCAAATCAAAACAAAGGCGCAAGTATGTATAGTTAGGTGCTGGCTTCAAGATGTACTTCGGGCCAAGGGGTTCTACAACAGTGAACCAATTTCAAATCGTTGTTGGTTATACTGTGTATTTGGTGTGACCAGGGCCCTGTAGCATAATCAAAATCTTACTAATAATATTAGTCTTGTAACTTGTAACTTGTATATTTTTGTTGCATAAAAATTCTACAAGTACAAAACTACAAGTCTAATATTACAAGCTAATTGAACTAATATTATTAGTAGAATTTACAAGCGTTCGTTGCATAAACAAAATATGACAACAAATCATTAGCTTCCATTTGTACTTTTTCTACAAGTGGAGAACTTCTTGTCACATAATTTACAAGTTCGGATTTGTTTTCAATTTGTTATTTGTAAAGCAGCAATGTACCGTTTCAACATTCTAAGTGACTCAGACGATGAAGAAAGTAGTTCGAGGGAAACACGGAGGTGTCGTAGGGTGAAATATTACGCTCCACGAATAAATTTTCCAATATGCAGCTGATTTTTACGAGTATTTCCGGATGACACCTGCAAAAGTGGAGCAAATACTTCGAGTAATCGGCCCTGATATTCAGCTTACTAATCGTGGAGGAGCCCTGCAGCCTTTCCAACAATTGTGTGTTACATTGCACTGGCTGGGTCAAGGAAACCAGTATCACGGTACCGGACTTACTCATGGAATTCACAAATCAACTGTAGGAAGGACAATACAACGCGTGGTTTCTGCAATCAACAGAAGATTATTCCAGAGCACAGTTTGTTGGCCGTCCAACATTTCAGGTGTAGTGGAACAATTTTACAGAATGGCTAGGTTCCCCAGCGTGATAATTACTCCTAAATGGATCCTTGATTCCAATCGATGCACCTACAATAAATGAAGAAGCGTTCGTTGACAGGAAGGGTTCTCACTCCATTAATTGCATGGTGGTTTGTGGACCAAATTTGGAGTTCTTTTACGTCAGTGCTAATTGGCCTGGAAGTGTGCATGACGCTAGAGTGTTACGTAGAAGCAGTTTATTTCGGCGTATGGAGGAAAGCAATATTTTTCCCATTGGAGTCATATTAGGAGATTCGGCATATCCACTAAAAATTTGGTTAATGAAACCACTGCACAACGATCCAACAACTGAAATCAACAAGACAAACAGTTGAGCGGGCACTGGGACTATTAAAAGAAAAGTTTCCGTGCCTCAACCATCTTAGAATAAATCCTCATTTTGCAGGTCAAATATTTAAGTGTTGTGTGACATTGTGCAACATAGCGCGGCAAAATGAAGAGGATGAAATCGACTTAGAAAATATTCCTTTTCATAATGAGGAGATTGATTCTGGATTGAATGAAGTTAACACAGATGTTAATGCTCAAAGACGACAAATACAAATTATTCAATCAATGTGCTAAACAAAACCTTTAGAGTTTCTTATAATAATAATATATGTAATAATCGATATCAAAATTTGAAAAATACATGGACTTGACAATTTTGTGCACTATTTTTTAATCTTTTTATTTTATTATCTATTCCCGCTCCAATTTTCTTTCTTACGCTTAAGGCAGTATTTATTTAGGAAAAACTGGATTATAAATAGAACAAACTAAATGTCATCAAACTCTTCGTCACTTTGACCATTATTTACAGAACATGGTAAGAGATACTCAAATATTGTTATCATTTTTGTGGTTTGGTTGTTATTTTTTTTTGTGTTAAGGGCCGGTTCATAAACCACGTAGACTTATTTTTGAAAATCTCAGACCCCCCCCCCCCCCCCCATCTTAGACTTTTTTCCATAATTTTTTTTTGAAATTTTGTATGGAGCGTAGACTTTGGTCAACTCCCCCCAAAAAAGTCTACGTGGTTTATGAATAGTCCCTAATCCCTCCAACACTGGCGATTCTTTGCCGAGTATGTCGTAAACAAGGATATCAACATCGTTCGTCCTAGCCTCAGGTCCACCACCGGTACCTGTTCTTCTGGAATTGTCCCGTTTTTCCTAAATTTGAGACATCGGTTATGATTATTTTATAGTCAATCAAATTTAATACACACCATCGACATTTTTCGGACATTTGGCCACCAAACATCCCGGACGTACAAAGAGTCTTTGCCATTGGGCAAAGCACCGATAGATTTAGCATATTCACCAATACTCGTCCACGCTTTGTTACGCTTTTCCTTCGTTAGCGTTGCTGAAAATGGTCCAAACAGCACCTCTTGTTGTTCTCGAATGCTATCTAAAACGCATAGTTTTATTTTCCGCTGCTCCTCACGTTTATTGCCCTTTTAAGCAGATATTGTACAAACTTTCAGCGCTGCAACGTGCAGAATATAAACAATAACAATAACGTTTCGCGGTAAATTTTCTTCGATTTTTGACAGATGAATGAATCTATTCACTTGTAGTTCATGCGTTACTAATAATACAAGTGCTTGTATTATTAGTGAAATTGGGAGGTATTATGCTACGCAAAATATTAGTACTTGTAAATTTAGGACTTGTAACTTGTAACTATTATTAGGTCGATTATGCTACAGGGCCCAGGTAGGTGTTATTTATTATGAACTGTTGAAACCGAGCGAAACCATCACTGGGGACCGGTATCGAACTCAATTGATGCGATTGAGCCAACCACTGCGCGAAAAACGACCACAAAACGAGAAGAGGCAGGAAAAAGTGATTTTACTGCATGAAAACGGTCGGCCTCACGTTTCCAAGCCTGCTTAAAACCTACCTGGGAACGAGTAAATAGGAAGTCCTACCCCACCCAGCATATTCCCCAGATATTGCGCCGTCCGATTATCACTTGTTCTGTTCGATTCGATGGCACATCGATGGCTGCTCAGCAGTTCCACTCATAGGGCCTGTTCATAAACCACGTAGACTCATTTTTGAAAATCTCAGAATCTCAGCCCCCCTCCCCCCCTCGTAGACTTTTCTCCATACAATTTTTTGAAATTTTGTATGGAGCGTAGACTTTGGCCTGACCCCTCCCTCCCCCCAGAAAAGTCTACATGGTTTATGAATAGCCCCTTATGAACACATAAGAAAATAGCTTGATTCGAGGATAACCTCAAAAGACGAACACGTCTACCGTGAAGGTATTTGAACTCTGCCAGAAAGATGGGGAAAAGTCAAGGGATATGCAATACATTGAATGATTCATTGGTCATATTTTTTTTTATAATAAACTTAAATTTTTATCAAAAAAAAAAAACAAAAAAAAGAGCTTAGTTGCGCAGCTATTACTTCTTTATTTTTGTGTAAGGTAGAGCACGGCTTCGGCAGTAGACCAATTTTCGTGAATTATCGTCATTATTCAGCCGTGTTCAGACCAAACTGCTTGAATTGTCGTACATGATGAGTGTATGTGTGGCACTCTACATGTTCAAATTAAAGGCAAGATCATTAAGAAATGGGACACTTTCAAATGCGTGTTTTTCGTAAGCTTCTTCCCGGATAAAAAAAAACGATACAATTACAATTTAATAATATACAATAACAACAGAATGTATTGCCGACCATGAATCTTACAGTTCATGTATCAGACAAATCAAAAAAGCACATTGTAATAACAATAGATCTAC
This sequence comes from Aedes koreicus, assembly GCA_024533555.2. Classification (NCBI taxonomy): domain Eukaryota; kingdom Metazoa; phylum Arthropoda; class Insecta; order Diptera; family Culicidae; genus Aedes; species Aedes koreicus. Next base: position 280,750 of record JAHHFK020006016.1, read on the forward strand.
TATACATCCCATATGCTCGAATTTTCAACAATAGTGAAATAATACAATTTATAGTTATTAACTCAAATTTGTTCAGAAAAAGCGATATTTTTTGTTGTTAAGATACATAACAACCCCCTTATTCTATTTTAGATGTCTCAATTTACAATAGATTCTATTGTAGAAACAGTAAGTCCTAATGCAATCTTATTGTTACGAACAATACAATCAATTGTACATACTATTGATTATATTGTATGGTTACAATACATTTTACTTTTAATCTATTATACTTTTTTATTCGGGTTTTCAATCGAAAAACTTTCTTAGAATGAAGCAAAAGTTATATTGCTTTATTTCATGAAAATAACTGAAACAAATTATTCATCGTTATTTTAAAGAAATTGTGCACTTTTCTGTTGATGCCGCTCATCAGCCGGCGCACACCTTCTTCAGCCATGGTTTTGGCTAGCTGATTCCACCAATTCTTCATTTTTTCAATGTCACTGGTGACTGCACCCTTCATCTTCAGTTGGACGAAACTGAGGACAATTTGGTGGATTCAGGTCTTTTGAGATGAACTGGAGATGAACCCCATTATTGTTGTACCATTGTAGCACTTCCTTGCTGTAATAGCAGCTGGCTTGATCTGACCACAACGTAACTGGACCATCATGGGACTTAACGAAGGGTAAAATCCGATTGTCCCTTTAATACACTTGCAAGTTCATTGTTTTATCCGTCACAAAAACTTTCTTGCCACAAGAACAGATACCTTGCCAAATTATAAATTTATTTTTTCGTGAGCTTATTCGCGAAAATAAATTTGAATCTGACAGGAACCTTGCCGCGAGCAGGAGCCTTGTAGGACTTGAGCTCCTAGATTTGTTTGAAATCTTCATCATCGATCAAGAGACATTCATCGAGTTTCGTTAAAACTTGGTCGTACAACTTACGGGCCCAAGTTCTGGCCACCGTTTGTTGTTGGAGGCTTTGGTTGGATTGTTTACTTGCTCGGTAACATTTATAACCTTCTCGGAGACGGATTCGCCGTACCGTACAACGGTCGGCATTCAGTTTTTTCACCAACTCATAATCCGAGATGTTAGGATCAGCATTGATTTTCCGAATGACCTTCACCCTTAGTTGACAATCAACGGTTCAACTCCGACGCTTGGTTTGCACTTTGTGGGTAGTTGTCAAGTTTCCTTGTACTTTTTATTCACTCGCGCCACAGTACTATTAGGTTATTCCAGCAGTTTGGCCAGCTACCGAGTTGATGCAGATGGATTTTGCAGGTAACTGTGCACAATTATTTTTCTGCATGATGAGTATCTAGAAACCACGTTAGCTTTAAACTGTGAAAAAAATAGACCGAGCAGAACTGTTTGCAAACAACAAAAACCTTGCATAGCCGACCACTTGGAGCGCCGCTATCACTAAAATGAAGTGCCTCATTTCTAAATGATCTAGCTTTTTTCAAGTGACTTGGTTTGAATACGGCTGAGTAATAGCGATGGTTGAGGGAAATTGATCCGATGTCGAAGTAGTGTTCTACACCACGCAGGGTGTAAGTCACTTTGCCACGTTGTGTTTGTGTTTCAGTGTGTCGGAAGGTGTTTCGGGGTGTCAGAAGGTGTTTCTGTGTTTCAACTTATCTATCAATACTACAATCTAAATTTTTTGCTTATCGGCAACCATGCACCTTTTTAACATTTAATACACACACTTATACATCATCTAAATCACATCAGTGCAAGCGAGAGCGAAACAAAACAGTGAGAAAACAAACATCCGATTCGTGTAAGTGTTGCCAGAAATTAATTTATCTTTCTTGTGATGGCGAGTGTGTTTGAAGTGTGGCGGATTGTGTTTTTGAAGGTTTTAACACATGGTGGCCGAGCCTCCTGGGTGAAATGCAAGTTGTACACATTTAGATATTATGAATTTTACATGAGACGTATTCAAATTGATTTACGTCAATGAACGTTAACACAGATTTCGTGTAAAATTATGCGTCCCGAAACAGAATTAGCCACAAATCGACAAAAAGTGTGTTTGATTGAATTGATTCTCTCGTCTCTTTTGACTGGTTCTTATGTCCTAAAGGCCGCTCGCATGTGTTGGTCTCGGGGCTCCAGTATGTCTCAGTATGTTTCAGTATAGATTTCAACCCTATTACGCCTACAATTTCTTTTTATTAGTTTTATTTTCCAGATGTTTGCGTCCAATAAAAATATAAATTTCTTTACTTACTTATTTATTTATTGCTTTATTTTCTTTAGGGGAGCTTAAACCTTTTTTCTAAAATGGGCAGAAATCCTCCTCATCTTTAGGTATCAACAGATTACAATCCAAATTAACTCTTAAAACTAACATAAACTATTCTTATTCTATAAACAATCAAATAACTATACTAGCCTATCTAAGCAATTTATTAAACCTACACTGAAAATAAATCAATAATTTTTAATATTAAAACTGGCACTTGAATCGGTCAATTTTTGCTTCGAATTGAAATCATGTGAGCCAGTGATTTTCATTTGCCGCACATAATTTTTAACACCCGTCACTTTATACACTGGTTCGTTTCCAATGAGACTGATATGGTCCGCACATAATTTTCAATGGAGCGAGAAATGTCATTCAAGTGTGTTTTCACTTTGCCCTATTCTATCCATCTTCGCACTTAAAACGAAATAAAAAACCGTGCGCGAAAAACAATCAGCTGCTTTATCGTTCTAGAAGAAAAAAAAAACTGCAAAATGGAGAAGCAAAGTGAAGTTTACCGTGTGGTGGTTTAGGTACTTGGTTTGCCAGCGGAAGTCACTCAATTTTTTGAAGGTAATAAATTACTATAGATGTTCTTCTTTGCCATGTTAACGGTGTTTATTGTGAATATTTCAGATCTGCTGAGCATTTTTGCCATTCCCGCAGAAGAGCTGCTGAACGCGATAGCTTCAAAAAGTGATGAAGTTTTTATGATGGTACAAATAAAACCTCTTTTATTCACACATTTTGTTTTATTACATGAAAAGTACAAAAAATCCAATACTAAAATCTTTATGAAAAAATAAAATCCATGCACCATTTCACATAAAACGTATTAAAAACCTCATCTGATTTTTGCTAGGACAAGTTAATGCAATCCATGTACACTATAATTAATATCTATTCAGATCTTGCACTTAAAGACTATATGTTTATTGCACATATGGTTAATTGACCATATTTAATAAAAAAATAAGTGCCGCACCAATACAGAGCAACAACGTTGCACTTTGCCCAAATCTATAGGTGCTGGCACTTAAATATAAGGTGCATTGTGTTTTGAGTGTACTTTTATTACAAGAACGAGACAAGTGGAAGTCGAAGAAATAATAACAGTGATTGAACACACGACACATACTACTGATCGGCTCGTTATTGCCAAAAGTAGAAATACGAAAAAACTGATGTGCGCGGAGCGGACGATAAGCCTGGAAAACATTGGATACGAATGAAGCCTTTGTTACAATTCTACAAGTTTCGAGAAGATCAAGGACGATTAGTTTGCAACGATCTTCATAACTGGGGAGGTTAAAAGGTTCATTCATAGGCAATCACCGAAGAGCATAGCGAACAAACATGTGTTGAATTGCCTCTATTTGTTGTATGCCGTTTTAATAGTATGGAGCCCATACAACTACTGCATATTCTAGTGTAGAGTGAACCATTGAACAATACAGTGTTTTTAAGCAGTGAATATCTGAGAAGTCTTTTGTAGCACGGAAAATGAAGCCCAGGCATTTTGAGGCTTTGGAGGTATTGTAACCCACACGATCTTTGAACGTTGAACGCGAATCAAGAAAAATCCCTAAATTCTTAACCGTATCCTCACATTTTAGGGCTGTACCAGCGATAGTGTAGCCAAATGACTTCACGGAGCGTTTTCTAGTGAAAGAGATTACCGAGTATTTTCCAGCATTCAAGCTCATATGATTTGTTGAGCACTGTTCCCACTGTAAAAATTGTGCGTCTTCAGGACAGGTTATTAAATAGAACAGTTTGAAGTCATCAGCATACGAAAGCTTGAAACACTTAAGCACTAGGTTAACATCATTCGAGTAGAGCAGGAATAAGAAAGGTCCAATATACACCGATATCGTGTAGGTATCAACTAGGTAGACATTGATCCAATCTAGTAGTGTACTAGAGACCCCAAGACGATCGAGCTTAGCTATCAAGATTTCATGATTGATTTTATCAAAGGCAGCAGAAAAATCGGTGTGTGTAGATCGTATCAACCTGTTTGTGAGTTTCTTTAGTTCTATTGATGAAGGATGCGTAGGTAACCAGATTAGTGCAGGTGGATGTTTTGGCATGAATCGATTTAATCATTTAATCATTTAATAAATCGTTCAATTTCATTGTCTTAAAACAGTCCAACCAAACTTTGTTCATCCGACGACCAAATGTAGAACCAGCTAAAAATAAATATCCACAATTTCTGGAAGCCAAATCCAACCCACATGCTTACACGTTATAGGGGAGGCTGGACACATTTAATCACTGAGTACGCTTAACTGACGAAGATAACTTTCGAACCATTTGACCTGCCAAAATGAAACCAGTTTTAACGTGTCAATCACCAGGAGAAAGATGGAGTATATTGAAATCTGAGTAAAAGGCGAACCATAATGATTACTCTTCTTACAAAGAAAGAAATATGGAACCTGTGGTGCCTATGTTAAAAAAAATATATTAATGAACCATCCATTAAACGAATTCCGCTTTCACAACGAACAACAACAAGTACTGTCGTTTCATGAGAGTTAAGTACAGTTCATGCACAAATATTCATTGTTTCTAAAACTGGTAGTGACAACCATAACAGCAATCTGAAGGTGGCTTCCATTCGGCTCCGCAAGACACAGTTTGTGAAAAAACCGAAACATACAATGATAGTTTCAATAAAACTTAATTTTCATTTTACTTGTCTGAAAATTGAGAATATTTTTCCCAAGGTTTTGTATCCAAAATTAAATGGAAATCAAATAACCCCCGCTCCCCTAGAGAGTCTGTTGCTCACGGATTCAATAAACAAACGACACCCACTTGTTACCCTCGTTTTCTCCCACAATTTTCTCCGCAACGGAAATTAGACACACGCTTGGCTACAAACTACTAAACTACGAAGAAATCGCAAATTTGTCGATCTAGTGTGTACTAGATGCTATAAAAGAAATAAAACTGGTTGAAAAATAGTGAAAACTAATCGCTTAACTTGCATGTAGGCGGATAAATGGATCAGAAATTAAAATCGCTTCTTTGAATATGCAAGACTTGGTCGAGGTTGTATGTATTCTAAGGAAAAAATGAAAATTTAATTTCTTTTTCCACTCAACCTACAGCCGAATATCGAGCTTACGTCGGTAACGTCTGTATCTCGAACGCATGGTGTGTGTCGTGTGGAGCAAAAAAAAGTTCATTCCTTCATGGTGACTAAGAGAACGAGCGATTCTAAATTTAAAAATAGTACATATGAGTATATACATAGGGCCAGTCCATCTCCACTAACCGAAAAGTTTTACAGAAATAAATTCGTTTTCTGTGTAAATGAACTGCATGGGTGGAAGGTGCGTGTATATTTTGAAAGATTTTTTTTGTTATTTTTTGGGACCATTTGAAATTTGCAATAACCAGTAGAAGTCGAGAGATTATATTTCAAGGACATATTCTTATCAGAGCGATAATTATGTACTAATATTGCTTCAAAAGTTATCCAAGTTGCCAACACTTGTCTTTTGTCAAATAGAAAATATGTTCAACACAACCCCAGACCACATGACCATTAACAACGCTGATAGGCAAATACTCCAGCTACATTGTAGAATATCAAATATAAATATGTATACCTCTCGCGTGTGAAGTGGAGCCATTTGAGCTAAGGTTGTTTTTCTTTGTTCGGAGTTGATTTGAACTTTTGTGGTATACCCCTGTTTACCATTCGCATCTTATAGATTGATCACCGTTTGTCAAGTGAACAGACTAAGATGCGTCTTCTCCCAGTCAGGCAAAATTGATCCATAAAACCCACTACCAGGATTCGCAGCCCCAATTTTTTGTAGGTTTCATATAGCCTCTGTAAAGAAATTCAAACCTGCGCTTGTATAAAGCATCACAACTGCAGAGCAAATTCTAAATCTGATCAATTGCCTGTCAGAGCTGGTGTTCCTCAAGGTAGCATTCTTGGGCCAATACTTTATAACATTTTCACTTCAGATCTCCCTGATTTACCTCAGGGCTGTCAAAAATCTTGCTTTGCTGATGACACAGGCATTTCCGCTAAAGGAAAAAGTCTTCGTGTTATATCCAGGAGGCTACAAAAAAGCTTGGACATTTTTACAGATTATTTTCAAAAATGGAAGATTTCTCCTAATGCTTCCAAAACTCAACTTATAATATTCCCACACAAGCCTAGAGCTGCATTTTTGAAACCAAGTAATAATCATATGGTCACTATGAACGGAGTTCCAATTTCTTGGTCAAATCAAGTAAAATATCTTGGACTGATACTTGATCAAAAATTAACTTTTAAAGATCACATTGAGGGCATTCAAGCCAAATGTAATAAATATATAAAATGTTTATATCCTCTTATAAACAGAAAATCCAAACTTTGTTTGAAGAACAAACATCTAATATTCAAACAAATTTTTAGACCGGCCATGCTTTATGCTGTGCCAATATGTTCTAGTTGTTGTGCTACTAGGAAAAAAAATACTTCAAAGGATTCAGAACAAAGTTCTGAAAATGATTTTGAAGTTGCCACCCTGGTTCAGTACTACTGAATTACATAGAATTTCAAACGTTGAGACTCTAGAAGAAATGTCCAACAAAATAATTCATAATTTTAGACAAAAATCATTGCAATCTTCAATTACAATGATCAATTCTCTCTATAGATAAGAACTAGTTTTAAGAAATCAATAATTATTCTTACACGCAGGCAAAAAAAAACCCTGTTAAAAATACTGAATAGACAAGGTAAAAAATAATATTAACACAATTAGATATAAATGATAGCATATAAGGTTAAAATGTTAATTACTTAGCAGGAGCACCTAGATTAATATATGAATGTAAAATTTGGAATAAATAAAGAGTTAAAAAAAAAAAAAAAGGGGAAAAATCCCGTCGGGTTTTCTTCCTTTTTTTTTAAAAAAAAAAATTATTTTTTTTTCTGTTTTTTTTTTTTTTTTTTTATTTTTTTTGGTCTGTTTTTTTCACAGTTTTTTTAAAAAAACTACTCTTTTGGGGGTGGGTTGTTTGTGGGGTGTTGGGGGGGGGGGGGGGGGCCTTTTCTTTTCCCCCCCTGGAATCTGACAATAGTGAAGTGAGGGGGTGTGACTGAAGATCGTGTACCTTTAAATCATATTGTATATTTCCCATTCTCATATGATCAATAATTTCAGCAACGCTTTGGAATCATTTTTGCATTCCAAAACCATGTAAGAGCCGGGAGCAACACGACAGGCATCAAAGGCTCAATTTGTTTTTCAGCATTTCAGCATTACATTTAATTTAAAATTGCACTTCTGAATTTTAACTACTATATTCATAAAAGACTGGCATGTGCTTATAAGCAATGTAAGATTATATTTTAATATTGTGTTTACTGGCATTACGGTAAGATAAGCCATTTATTTCAGGAATCATTAAACCGGACTCTTCGTTCACTCCAATTGCTATCTTTGAAATGTTACTAGAGCAGTATAAAGAAAAAATATTACTACATGTCTTTTAAAACAATATTAGTTCTAATCTAATTTTTATTTATTTTTCAGTAACAATCCATCCAGACAAGTTACTCAACGCTTTGAGTGCCGCTTGGCTGTCTGTGAAAATACAAATATTTACAAATCTATATTTCCTCTTAAGACAAACGTCATTTTATTAAAGTAAAAATCTCCGCTTGGAACACCGCTGGATAGTTTCCCATCGCCACTGAGATTTCTACTCCAGGGCCAAAGATTCCGTAAAGAATTCTGCAAAGAATTTTTATGGACCTACGACGAACAGTCCGACTTCCCCATCGATACGTGACGTCATATGTTGTAAGGGATGTCATAGGTTTCCACAGGTTTCATGCAGTCTCCATTCATATACATCACTGGCCCAGTTGGAAAGTTTTTGGAAAGGCTCAAGTGACCGACTAAGTCTCCAGATAGGAAAGTTTTCAACAGTTTGAGTCTTACCATACTCTTTTCCGCTGCTGTATTTGTGGAAAAGCATCAGATTTAGAATTACATCTAACGATTTTGATGGAGAGCGGCGCATCGCTACCATTACATCAATGGACACTTATAACCCCCTCGGCTCAGTGGATCTATGGATCTACAGGGTCGTATGAAGGAAAAACGGTATAACACTCACAAACACTCAAATATCCACCTCTAACGGGAACTCAACCTGAGTCAATATGCACAAGAACAGCAAGGGAACGGTAGACACAAATATCACCTTATGGTTTTATATTTGCTCAAAAGCCACCCAGTAAATCTAGGTTTTTTTTACACGGCCAGCCATGTCGACTCAATATTGAGTCGTTTTTGACTCACTTCCGTCATTAGTGGAGTCGTCATCGACTCAAATCAGATGGATGTGTTTGATTTGTCGGCTTGTCAATCCCAGTTACATTTACTCAAATTTGAGTGACTCCACTAATGACGAAAGTGAGTCAAAAACGACTCAAAATTGAGTCGACATGGCTGGCCGTGTACATTAGGGTGAATCTACAATTGAGAGACTCTCTCTGTTTACTTTCTCTTTCACCAATAGCTAAATCATTTTCACATTTTTCGTTTGGCTGTTTGCCTAATATGCTAGCCTGCACTCTTATCTTGCGATCTGTGTAAAACAATCAATTCATAGTTTTATAATGGCGCTGTATTTAATGAAAGAGAATGAGGCAAGAGAGAGTCTTTCAATTGTAGATTCGCCCTATTGAATAAAAACCCTAGAAATATTCTTCCGCATGAATCTCAAAAGTGAGGGAGATATGGAAACTCCTTTCAAGTTCGGCTAAACGGGACAAAAAGAACAGTGGTGAGATTTTTGGAAACTTTACCATGCCTTCAAATTCAAGCTTTTCATGGTGTGTATTACTGATGTTTTATGTACATATATGTTTTTCGTATTTTCCTAGGTCTATTACAAACAATATTGTGACGTAACATTTATTTACTTGCGGTTTCATAGTCTAGTTTTTAGGTGGAGCTTTCAGATGGACTGGTGGGGGTCGGTGCTGTGGCGGTTTGCAGGTGAGCCAAACGAACGGATGTAATCCTTTGGCGGTAATCGTAGTGTGTAGGTGCACGAGTATCCCCGGAATAGTATTTTCCTGCCGGGATCTGGTGTGTTTAGCTCTTCCAAGCCGGTTGGCGAATAATTCGAAAGCCTTTCGCAACGTAGACCAACGACATTCGTGTGGTATGTCACTGGACAAAATGGTCTCCAAATCTTTTGTCCTCTTTATTCTTTTTTGTCAGGGAATTTCAATAGCTGTTCTCCGACAAAAGCTGATAAAATAACGACCTTTGTTGACCTTTTTCTTAGAAGATGCACTGTTTTTACGAAGAGCTCGGAAAGTATTTAACGAGGCTGTGTCCTATATCCTTTTTACCACATTTTTAACAATACTAACACGACTAATAATAATTTTAACGTTATTTAACTTTTTAACACTAGACTCTAAAGCTTTTAGTCTCGACGCGCAATAACTGCTCGCTTCAACGATCAGGACAGAAGAGGTTTTACAGGGTTAATCTGCCAAGCTCGATACCTGCGAAATTTCCATAAGGAACACGAACGAATCTGAATTCGTCATGTTCACCCATTTTTACTTATGGGTACCATACTCGATGCCCTGCTTGCGGCTGCCTCTTTCGGCTGAGTATCTTTTGCCGACGCTCACACCGCTGTCAATAGATGTGCTGAGGGTGAGTGGTACCGTGTGAGCGGGACAAGATTTGGGAGAATGAAAGCCTCTCAAGTACACAGAGACAAATGTGATAGTCAATTTTACCATTATTGGGGGTAGCATGACTATTGCAGTATAGTGGTTTTGAACCGACTATGATCATGGTCAAAACGACCATTAAAAATAGTTGATTCAACATTTATCATAATGTCGAAATAGTCCTTGTTACCATGATCATAGTCAAGAATGCGATGAACGTGGTGAATTCGTCCATTTTCATGGTTATTGTAACCATTATATGCAATAGTCATCTTGACCATGATTTAATTGTCGGTAGAACGATAGAATTTTTCTCAGAGTAACTCTCAGTAAGGATCGTACAGAGCCGTACTTAGACGCAGTCTAGCCTGACTTGTGATAGAGTCACAAGCCTACGGTTACACACTAGCGGTTGAAGTTTCGTCAGCTTTTTTATGTGCAGTAACCTCCTTTGTTTTTGGCCATCAAACTTGCAAAGCATACGTTAGTTTATGTTTATGTTACGTATTTAACCTGTTCACTAAGATGAATTTCTAATCCCCCTAGCTGAAAAGCTTTTAGATTCAACTTCCTTTTCCGGGAGAAAGGTACAATTACTACTTTTGATGGATTTATGCTAAGGCCTTCCTGAATACTCCAAGACTGGGTAATTTTTAAGGCCCATTGTATTCTATCAGAAATTATATTGTTCAACTTTCCTCCCACTATGGTGACTATATCGTCTGCAAAGCCTACAACCTCGAAACTTTTTTACCCTAAGCTTCTTAGAAGATCGCCTACAACTAAGGACCACATTATTGGTTAGAGGACTCTTCCTTGGGGACAACCTTTCGTTGCCCGTAACAACCTCTTCCTCTTCCTTGGGGACAACCTTTCGTTGTAACAGGCGAACATACCAGCTCTTAATTGATTTCTCTTTTTAGCAAGCATGGTGTGGACTCAATTAATTATGCTCATGTAGAAGTTCCTTTTCTTCATGCCATAGACGAATAGGAAGCGTTGTCGAAAGCTACTTCAATATCTAAGAAAGAAGAAAGTATCCGGAGTCGTGTCGTGACCGCTTACGGCTATCATGCCGGATCTCGCCGTCGAAGTGAGGACATGTGAAGAACACATGTTCCGCAGTTTCTACTCCCGCGCACTCGGTGCATGCGGAGGACTGTGCATGCCCATATTTGTGCAGATATTGTCTGAAACAGCCGTGGCCTGACAAAATCTGCGTTAAGTGGTAGTTCACTTCACCATATCACCTACTAACCCACCCGGAGAGTTCCGGGATTAGTCGGTGGGTCCACCGACCTTTGGTGGAGTTATTCCATTCCCTTTGCCACTTAACCAATGATGCGGCTCTAGTGGTTTTTCGAATACCTCTTGTTCCACGTTGTTCGAAGCACTCTACATCCTCTTTTATGCCTTTTATGCCTTTTATGCCTATGTAGAGTGCTTATGCCTATTGGCATCATCCCCGCTAGGACGCAGACCGCGTCGCGTGATACCGTTCGGTATGCACTAACTACTCTTAGGCACATAAGCCTGTGCGTACTCTCTAGCTTATTCAGGTAGCTCTTGGCACTCAAGGCGAAGATTCATGCCGGCCCACCGTACCTAAGTATGGGCAGGATGAAACTGACCAGGAGTTTACGCTTACTGCCTTGCACCGCCGAGTTATTCGACATCATGCGGGATAATGCCGATAAGGCCAGTACTCGAAAAAAATGCACCAGAAAAAAGTGTTCGCCAAAAATTTATTTCAAGTCGGATTTTCCTGAAACTTTCAGAAAATGAATTAATACATATGGATTATGTTTTGGCATAATTACTTTATTCAATTTCCTTTCCATCGCTGAAAGCCCGCACCTTTCCCTTAAGACCCCTCATTACATTTTGTGCAATGGTGGAGCCGATCTTTTTGGTCACTTTCATCCATTCTTTCTTCAACTCCAGCTCGTTCTTAAACACCTTGGACGATTTTCGAACTTTGGCCTTCATTATGGCCCAAAATCTTTCCACCGGACGAATCTCTGGTGAATTTGGGGGGTTGGCGGTTTTTGGTATAAAAACAACGTTATTGTCTCTGTACCAATCCAACGTCGACTGCGCGTAATGGCATGATGCCAGGTCCGGCCAAAATAATGTTTCGCCTCCGTGGGACCGCAGGAAGGACAACAGACGCTTCTGGAGGCACTCGGTGCGGTAAATTTCGCTGTTGATGGTACCCGTTGTGATGTACGGTTTACTCAGTTTACCACATTGGCACATGGCCTGCCAGAGCAAGTATTTTTTGGCGAATTTGTCCACTTTCCTCTTCCGTATGTCTTCCGGAACATCATAAGGTGATTTGGCAACGTAGAACTTCTGCTTTGCGTCTGCCTTGATGTAGGTTTCGTCATCCATAACCACACACATCGGTTTCGTTAACCACTCTCGATACAGCTTCCTTGAGCGGGATTTGGCCACTGTGTTTTGTTGATCACGCCGGTTCGGTGCCTTGCGGACCTTGAATACACGAAGCCCAGCTCGTTTCATGGTTTGCTGAACGAACCAGGCGGAACACTTTGCCTTCAGAGCCACGTCGCGAATTGAAAGGTTCGGATTACACTTGAAATAATCCAACACTTTCCGGGCCTTCACAGGGTCAGCTGTCTTCGATTTTCTTCCACTTCCAGCCCACCGCTCGGTAATCTGGGACTCCTTAGACGATTGTACCACCCGAGACACGACGGACAAAAAAGTTACACACGGATAAGAATGGTGCATTTTTTTCGACCACAGGCGTTATAGCCATAGAGGCTTTCTTGCAAGCGTAATCGACGTGGCTGATAAAGGACAGCTTATCGTCGGTCATGACCCCTAAGATACCTCAAAGACCTCTTCGATTCGATTGTGCAGTTACCTGCACTGATCGTCGCATTTTGCTCCGATTTTCGGTTGGTAACAATCGTGACCTCAGTATTATAGTGGGCTAGGTCCAGCTTCCTGGAACTCATCCATCTCTCCACAATGCCAATGGAGTGGGAGGCCGTTAGCTCTACCTCTTCGATGGATTCACCACATATCTCCAGGGTGATGTCGTCTGCGAACCCGACTATCTTCACCCCATTCGGGAACTCTAGCCGTAGTACCTCGTCGTACATCGTGTTCCATGGCACTAAGGATCGAACCTTGTGGCACGCCTGCGGTGATCAGGACACGTTTCTGGTCTACCTCTGTGTTGTACACCAGTACGCGATTCTGGAAATAGCTTCCCAGAATCTTGTACAGGTACCCAGGAACCTGAAGGCGTACGAGCGAGTCGGTGATAGCCACCCAACTGGCGCTATTGAACTGCACTGCACCACTGCACAGTAGCGGACTCCTCGCCTCTTGCGCTGGATACCACAATATAGAGAGCCGTAACTGTTAACTTACCTGACTGGTAAGCAAACTGCAACTTAGATAGTGGAGGCTTGTTCATGTTATTTGTAATTGATGTAATTTATGTAATTGATAAAAAGATTGTATTCGAAAAAAAATGCAACACATTCGTTTGTGTATAACTTTTTATTGCATGGGTAAAATTGATACAACTAGTTTAGAATGTAATGTTTACATGTGCAAAATTTCGTCACAATCCAAGCAAGAGTGCTACGACAACATGGGCGCGGTCGTGGACAACTCAGGCCAGTCCCACAGGTGGATCGGGAAACAGTTGGGAATCGACAATTAGACTGTGTCCCGCGTGGTAAAATAGTTCAAGGAGACCCAGACAACCCAGCGGTGAGCTGGCAGTGGAAGAAAAGCGAAGACGACCGACCCCGTGAACGCAAGGAAGGTGGGGGATTACTTCAAGCGCAATCCGAACCATTCGATTCGGGACGTAGCCAAGAAGGTCAATTCTTCCGTCTGGTTCGTTCAGCAGACAATGAAGCGGTCCGGACCTCATGTCTTCAAGGTAAGGAAGGCGCCTAATCGAACCGACACATGGAATACAATGGACAAATCCCGCGCCAGCAAGCTGTACCGCGAGTGTTTGGTGGAGGCGAAATACATCCTAATGGACGACGAGACATATATTAAAGTGGACAACAAGCAGTTTTTCGTCGGCAAGTCCTTCCTGGATGTTCCGGAGAAGTTTCGGAAAAAGGAAGTCGACAAATTTGCCAAGAAGTACTTGGTGTGGCAGGTGATCTGTGGGTGCGGCAAATTCAGCAAGCCGTGCATAACGGCCGGCATCATCAACGGCCAAATATATGACGAAGAATGCCTCCAGAAGCGCCTGCTAACCTTAAATAAATGGATCCTGGCTACATTATTAGGACCTTCCGTGCGTTCCGGAAGCGCGTGGAGGCCGTTATTGCAGCAAGTGAAAATACGATCCAGGATTAACATAGTTTAAGAGTTTCAGAAACTTCCCCCTTAGGAATAAATAAAAAATATAAACTGAAATTTTTGAGAAGGAGCTAAGGTTGTATAACACGTTGTTGTGATCTCAGATATTCGATAACGGATTCATCACTAACTATATTTTGTGACAACTAATCAGCAATGAGTGATTAAATTTCATTTTGATGTTAGGCCAAAATATTGGGATATAAGGTCAACATATATATAGATAAATAAGTTTCCGAAAACCCCTTTGCGGGATCCACCCGATCCACATAAAGACTCCTCCAGGATCGCCGGGTGGTTGTCACTGTGTTTCTGCTTTTGAAAAGCTTATATCAGTGATGCAGATCCAGACCCACCATGTAAAGGGTGTCCACAGTTAAATTGCATCACTTTTAACTCGTCCTCAAAAATAAGTCTCTCAACCGATTGTCATGAAATATTCAGGGAATAAAATACAAGGTATAATCTTGGTTTAGGTAATTTTTATTTCACTGTATTTCTTTTCCAAATCCAAAAGCCCGAACTTTCTTCTTAATACCACGCATAAGATTTTGTACAACGCTTGAACTGACATTTTTTTCCGCTTTCAACCATGACTTCAACATTTCCTGTTCTGTAGTGACAACTTTAGGATGCGTACGAAGTTCGTGCTTCATTATAGCCTAATATTTTTCAATTGGCCGCAACTCTGGAGTATTTGGGAGATTAAGATCCTTCGGCACGAAATTGACACCATTCGTCTTGTACCACTCCAGAACATCCTTGGAGTAGTGACAAGAGGCTAGGTCCGCCAAAAAAATGTAGGAACGTTGTGTGTTTTGAGAAACGGAAGCAGTCGTTTTTTTCAGCATTCATGTATACTTGACCATTTACAGTTGAAGTTGTCACGAAAGGCTTGCTCCGTTTACCACACGAACAAATCCCCTGCCAAATCATGAATTTATTGAGGAACTTTGACACTCGCTGTTTCCTGAGAGACTCTGGAACATCGAACTGAACTTGTCTCTCGCAGTCACATACTGGTTGCCGGGAATTTGTTTAAAGTCCGCTTTTACGTGTGTTTCATCGTCCATGATGCAGCAGTGTGGTTTCGTCAACATTTGTGTGTACAGGTTACGCGCACGTGTTTTAGCTGTCCTATTCTGTTTTCCATTGCGGTTTGGAGCTTTCTGAACTTTGAATGAACGGAAACCGGCTCGTTTCTTGGCTTTCTGCACGATACTTTTGGTCAAGTGCAGCTTTATCGCGACATCCTGAACGGAACAGTTGGGTTTGCGTTTAAAGGCAGCAACCACTCGCTTGTGATCCTTCACACAGTACGGAACACATTTTTTACCACTCACCTTCTTCCGATCGACAGTTAAACGTTCCCCGAAACGTTTTATGACACGAGACACTGTAGACTGGTGAATTTTCAATATCTTTCCGTTGGCTCGATGGGAAAGAAGTGGGTTGTCGAGGTGCGTGTGCAAAATGTTCTCGCGCACTTGCTGTTCCTTCGACTCCATTTTCGAAACTACGACACATTTCACAATGAAACTCACCCAGTGTAAACAATACACGTTGAGGTCATTTCACCCAAAATTTCGTTGAAATCAACCCAGAGAAGGCATTAGTAATTGGTAACATGCAATGCACATGTGAGATATTCATGGTGATATTCACACAACGGCCGTTAAGAATGGTTCGACGGACGCATGTGAGAGCTCATTCCCGATGAGTTTGCACGCATTTATTCAATTCCATCAATTTTAGTTATAGAAGTTAAGCTACATTTTACTACGTGCTACATTTGGGAACATCAGGCCAATAATCCCCCATCGCATCTTCAAGTGATCATTACAAATGTCCATTTGGTTCAGGCACATTTGAACGTTGATGTGGCAGGCTGTTCATACATGAAATCTGCCTCGACCAAATCAGCAGAACGCCCTCATACCCCTTTCTGAACCGAAGGGCAGGGTTACAAAATAGTTTTGAGTTATGAACAAAACAATATTTTGGGAAGAATAATATTTATTATTAAACAATAATATTTCGGCAATCAATTCAACAATATTATTGTTAATTCAATCGAGAATTTTCTTAAATTAAGAATTGTGAAAACGCTGAGTACATTGCAAAAATAACAATATTACAGATTGAATCGAATGATGCATATTATTAGCCTTGAGATAACAATATTTATTGTTGAATTTGAACCACAATTTTGTTGAATCTACAATACATTATTCTGCATGAATTTTATCCCAACCGTTTATTTAACTAGTGTAAATGATTGAACGTTGAATTGAATTAAAATAAATTCAGATACCTATGTATGAATCCAGCTATCTGAGGAGGCATACTGCGCTGAGCTAGTTTCCCTGCCACACACCAGCGAACTTTATTATCTTATCGTTATTTTTAGATGTCGTCTTCGGAGCAGACACCCACCCACACGGACCAAGCTGAAGCGATGCGTGCGCTAGAAAATTATTCTGCTACTAGAAACAAATGGTGTGGAATCCAATGGCATCTCATCCAAACATTTTTTCACAGAAACCTCGAGCGACAGCACCAGCAATCTCACCGCAACTCCTGGCCAGTCGGTGGGAGCGCAAATACAATTGGCCAATTATACTCGGACCAGATATTGTTCAGGCATGAATAGCACATACGACGGCGGTGGCACGTTCGGTATTTTTAGCTAATAGAATATAAAATCGGCCAGAGCAATGACTACTATTCGAGAATACTGTCGTGGATTTTCATGAGTTCACAAATACATGCTCAAGCGAACAGATAGCATGATTCGAACCCATATTTTTCACCGATATTTCTATATTTTTCTTTATTTGCATTAAATTCTATCTCCAAAACAGCACCTTGGCATTGAACTGATTTTTTAAATACTTTCCTTCAATGGTCCACTTTTTTCTACCACTCAAACTTCTAAATTAAGCAATATTTTGATTTTTTCTTTTTCTATAACCCCGAGAAATGCAGCCAATGTTAATATGCTTGATAAAAAAAATATCATGTTGGGCCAATTTTTGCTGGTAGAAAGTGACGCCAAGCTATTTGGCAAAGTAGTTGATGGTTTAAAAAATAAGCAGATGTTGTGCTTTTTGGCAATATTTCTTACTGCAATAGTTTGACTGCTCAGGTTGAAGAATAAAGAAGATCACCATAATTGTACTACCAGATGATTATGATTTAATATGAACAACTGAGGTGGAAGCTTACCATCTGAAGAAGAAGTTCGGATAACTGGTGCAACAATTGAATGTCCTAATGAAGAAACCAAAGTATTAAACTAAATCCACTAATGATAGAGTGTTCATCTAAACCATGTGTACCAATGTTTGTTGTATTTCTGTTTATGGCTACTGTTAAAAGAACGAAATGTTGATTTTTTCTTGTCTACTCTGTTTAGGGTTTACCCTTCTTATAAAAATAAAAACAGACTTTATTCAGTGCAGTAAATTTTTAAAATCAATTGGTACCCAGATACCCGTATATTTTTTCCAAATTTGTAATACAATGATGATATATGGCCAAAACAGCCTTATATTAGCCGGATAAAGCCTGTCCACGTCAAATTACGGACACCTTTCTTTTAGTGTAGTTTTTGAATTATTCCACGGATCGCTGAAACGTTTGAATCATATGACATGTGAAACTCTCCACTTTATTCCGCGAGAAAACATGTTTACATTCTTTTTGCATTTGGTAAAGTTGCGTTGAATCAAGTGGATGTGCGCAAAAGCATTTTGTACGAATGGCAGCAAAATCAAACGTTGTCGGTACGCGATATTTCCAAGAAACTAAAACTACCAAAAAGTATCGTGTTTAGTGTTGGAAAATTGATTGACCAGCGCTTGACTGTGGATTGTGAGGTTAGAAGCGGAGCAAACCGAAAAGTATGCTCCTGCCAAATGGACAAGAAAGTGGTAGCCATTATTGAGAAAAATCCCATGCAAAATGTGGCTCACAAAGTTGGAAAATCAAAATCATATGTACGAAAAGTAAAACAGACGCATGGAATGAAGGCGTACAAACTAAAAAAGCTTCCCAAACATGATGACCAGCAAATTTAGACTGCAAAAAGTCTTGCCAAGGAGCTTTACACCAAGTTTTATCAACCCTATATTGTAATAATGGCAAAATGTACAGCTTATGGTAACTTGGATAAGTAAGTATGAGAAAAGATCTTGCCCACTATCAGAATCATTTTCATTTAAAAAACACAAGTCATTCCTTTGAGTATGTTAACGGAGCATTGGTCGACGTCCAATAAAATAACATAAGGCAACCACTATACCAAGCTAACCACTAGGCTAGCCAGTGCTGCAAATTATCAAATCATTCATTTGAATTCGACCTAACACAAATCAATCAGTCGAATCTGGCAACCCTTCTGTTGATTTGAAATATCGTGGGTTCATGGATAGATTTGAAATATGTGAGTGTTTCTTTCATACGGGTGTGCCGTCTTCATGGCATTCCATTAAATGAACACATTCATTCGAACATTCGAACCGCTAGTAATCGTTGAGTTTA
This sequence comes from Aedes koreicus, assembly GCA_024533555.2. Lineage (NCBI taxonomy): Eukaryota > Metazoa > Arthropoda > Insecta > Diptera > Culicidae > Aedes > Aedes koreicus. Next base: position 299,645 of record JAHHFK020006016.1, read on the forward strand.
ATTTTTGTCAAATGAACAGGACAGTCATTCGATTGAAGCAGTGACCTATAATCAATTGAGCTTCTAGTGGCATCCAAAATGGAAGGCGGAAAACAGAAAAGTGAAACCACTATAACATTTTTTTTCCAGAAATCGCAACCCAATTTGTGCGAAAGGAATGAGATCGAGCGTACTACCAGATTGACGAAAAGTGGCACTAGCAGAAAAAAACCAGACTCAACCAGAAATTTGACTCGAAGTGAATCCAATATTGATCCAACATTAGCTCGACATTGGGTCGATATTGACAGCCTATCATCGATACGACACCATAAGTGTTGTATAAATAAATGAACCGACACCGGATCGACATATCAGTTCAGTTATTTTTCCAGTTTTGGTGCGATTGGTAAATAACGAAGCCATTCATCACTATAACTTTTGAACATAGGAAACCAGATGATTATTGCGCAACTGATGAGTCAGGTGCGCAAAAATCATCCGGTTTCCTCACGTGACAGACCACCCTTCCAAAGGAAGAAATGACCAGAGATTTTTTCGCCTCAGAAAAAAAAACCACTGGGATTGAACCCAAACCCACTGGGGTGCAAAGTAGCTGTCACGCTTACCACTAGAATTTGATAAATTAATAGTTATAATACGCCTACCCCTCGGCTAGATTCTCACCGTTAAGTGATGGGTATGCTTCGTCTTGTGCCTTACATTGGGGCATTGCAGACGGTAGTTCCTTCATCGTTGTCGTTGATCCATCCCGAGTAACACATCTTCATGATTTTATGTTGAGTAAGCTTCTATATAACCAAATCTAGTCGTTTAAAAGTATTTTCAACCGTTATAAAACTTGTGTGTTGCTTGGGATGTCACCAACCTTGTCACCTTGAGGGGCGATGGGGATCAATTGAAATTCCCTCTATGAGAGAAATAAAAATCGCAGTGATAGCTGGAGCTAGATAGTCAAGAAGAAAAGGGATATAGTTTTCTGCTCAGGAGGTACCAGCACATCGGCTTAATGAATCACCCCTTAAACATAACTCACAACGAACAACCTCTCAAATATTCTGTCAAAATAACACAGCAAATTAAAACGAAAAAAAACAAAGACTCTAGTACCAGCAAGAATGTATTGCAAGGTTCAAGGTGCTAGGTTTACTTAGGACCAATGGGGTTCTAAAGCCGTGAACAAATTTTAAATCTAGTTTCCTATTTTTTGTTGGCGATACTATCACATCTTCTACAGCTTCCTTCAACAGCCATGTCGTAGTACATTTATGTAAAGGCAATGAATTTGGGTTTCATCACTATTACCATTAAAATAAGGGCTATATATTTTGCTATAATAAAATATGTTAACGTTTGTCTGAAGAGGAAATATAGATATGCAAATATATGTATTTTTACAGACAGCCAAGCGGCACTCAAAGCGTTAAGTAATTATAAATGCACATCCTAACTTGTCTGGGAATGCATTATTTCATTGCGAAAGGTGTGTCAAGAGAACTCGGTAAATTTATTCTGGATTCCGGGACACTGTGGCATTGAAGGTAATGAAAGGGCAAACGAGCTTGCTAAACAAGGTTCGAATGCACAGTTTATTGGTATCTGCGGTACATCATACTGAGCCATAAAAATGGAACTGAAATCTTGGGAAGAACATAGGGTGATGATCTACTGGTTGGTTACCACAAAGTGTGTTCAATCGAAAAGGTTTATAATTCCAAATGTTACAATTAGTAAAAAGCTTCTGGAGCTCAATAAGAGAGTTCTTTGTACCTATACTGGCCTAGTAACTGGACATTGCCCGAGTAGATATCATTTGAAAAACATTGGCCAGGTTCAGAATGATATCTGTCGTTTCTGTAACATGGAACGTGAACCTCGGAACATCTGCTGTGCAGTTGTGCTGCTTTGTACAAGAGCAGACTTAAATTTCTGTACAGTGGCTATATGCAACCCAAAGAAATTGGGACTGCAAATCCTGGAAAGGTGGTGGGTTTTATAAACTCATTTTTGCCTGACTGGGAGACGCGTCTTGGGCTGGTCAGTTGACAAATGGTGAGCTACCTTTAAGATGAGAATTAGAATAGTAAACAGGGGTATACCACATAAGTTCAACACAGTAGACGCAGTGGTTCTACGCCCCAACAATAAAAAAAAAAAAATAAGGGCAATTCAGATTCAAAAACAGGTTACACAATATAAAAAGCTCATAACAGCTTTATCAGTACACCTTCTACTTGCGTGACAAACTTATATGATATTTATAAATAACCTGAAATACCAAATTGAATGTATATGGTAAACTGTTTTTCCCGTTTCATTTCAGATTTTTAGTTTATGTTTTAACTATTGCGCAGGGTTCCCACTTTATCGCTTCTATTATGATTCATGGTTGCTGTGATATATACTGGTAATAGCCATATACACTTTGTCAAATTAGTTCACACATCAACTTATATTAGATGATATAGACTATTTTGATATCAGCATCAATACATCTTATTTTCACTGAAAATAATATGCATGGCATTTGATATCAAGATACTCTATATAACTTAATATAGGTTGCAGTGTGAATAATGTCTTGTTCATACTACAGCGTTGTAACATAATACAAGGCTATCTTGATGACATTTTCCTTGTTGATAATTTTCAAAACACCCTTGTATTATGTTACAAGTCTGTAGTCTGAACAAAGCATAAGACTACCTAATATTGTTAAGATATCATAGGCAATAAGTCTATAGTTAGAGCCACCTTATGGAACTTTGCTTGCATTGGTGTAGGCAGTCGGATAAACTAGAGGTAGTTTATGTTGATTCGATGATGGATGAGTTAATTAGGTCTTCAGAGATATTTGCGTTGTCCAATTTAGTTGAGACTACTAGAATTTTCGTGAGTTTTGAGTGTTATTATTCAAACAAAAACAATCATTTAATCGAGGGGAATGGCACTCACAGAGAAGGGCACGAAGAACTGCTTCAAATTCTCAGAAGTTGCTGAAGCAAATTAATTTGGAGCTCAATTTGAGTTTATCGGGAGCCCATTTGTCAAATTTTGGTCAAAAGTCTCTACATAAAAAGGGTGAAACAGGCCAAAGTTTCAAACCTTAGTCCTTCCCATATTGACGTTTGAATTTCGCAAAAGCTATCATCAAGCATGGTACGTTATGAGTTGGATTTATTATTTTAGTGTTATAAGGGCATATTAATAAAAAAAAGCACCTTTCTTTCTTGACGTCTAAAATGAATAGCAACCCAAGTAACCACAAGCATTATATTATTGCTTTTATTCAACACAAAATCAGCATCATTTATGCGGGATCGCATCAATTCAACAGTTGTCAAGTAATGAAGCGTTAGATTAGCTTTAAGAATATAATGATGCATTACCAATGCAATGATACATTACCAATGCAATAATGCTACTTTAGCAATGTCTTATGGCATTACAAAAGATATAGCATTAATTCGATCTTAGTGGGGCCCTTTTCAGCTTTAATCCAACATCAATGATGCACTAGACGTAATGCATATGCCCTATATATGCAAGCTATTATAGCCTCGTGGTTACTTGGGAAGGACTACACCCAGGTACTAGAAACGCGTCTTCTACTGTTCACGTGCAGATTTCGCCACAAAAAGATCACTTTTCAGCAGGAAAACGCTGCAATTCTCACGAGGAAGGAAACCATGCTTAAACGATCACAAAATAGATATGCTTGACTGGTCAGAGCCCTCTTCCAACCTGAACCCAGTGAAAAACCTCTGGGTAATCCTGGCACACAGCATTTTTGCTGCAGATAAGAAATATTGAGAAAACGGTGCTGTTCTGCGTATGCTCGACACTAAAGAAGTCTGTAAGTCGCAGACGAAATAGGCCTATCTATCAAAGGATAAGCTTTTTTATGGTGGAAGTGTTAATTTAAGTTTTGCTTGTTTTCCAATAACAATCGTTCTACTAATACGCTCATAAATGTGTTTTTAAAAGAGTAGTTTTTGAAAAGTGAAGTCTGATATGTTGTTAATCTCTGTAATCACCCGTTCATGTTCCTCGCGAGTTGTATCTGCAGTTTCTCTTTTGTAGTGAAGAGAAATTGGTCTACAATATCGGGTTGAAGACGGTCTTGGGTTGTCCCAAATTACAACACCAATTGCAGCGAATCTTAGAGGTACGACAGATGTTAAAAACACATGACTGTCAAATGAATCAGAATTAATTTTTTTTTGTTTATATTCTGACATTCTTTTTTTTTATATTCCTAACCTCTCTTAGAATGGTTATTATTATTTATTTATTCGTCAACAGATAAAATTTTTTATCCCAATGACAACTAGATAACACTAAATTACATACAATAACTAACACATACATCTTCGGAAACAACGCTTATGAACATTACGGGATACATTAAAATTAAACACGTTATAGCAGCTGTTGAAAACGCGGCACATGCTTAGCACAGGTTCGTGTTTGCTGTAGTGGTTCCTTGAGTGCCGGTTTATAAAGAAAGATTGTAAACGTACATAGGTTTCGTCGTCGAGTGTTGATGTTCAAGAGGCCAAGTAAAGTGGAACAGTCGATGTTTCCCTGAAGGAGGTCACCAACAAAACACGCGTTGGCCCCCATACGCCTCCCTTCCAACAATTCCAGGCTGATGAGCTTACACCGACTTTCATAACTTGGCAAACTTCGAGGGTCTTGCCAACGAAGATGTCGCAAAGCAAAGAGTATAAAACTTCGCTGAACGGCTTCTATCCTCTGGACTGCATTTTGGTATAAAGGGGACCAAACGACAGCACAGTACTCCAAAAGCCAAAGGACGAACCAAAGAGCAGTATAGTGCCTTCAGACAAAAAACGTGTCTGAATTTTTTTGCGAAGCTGAATCCTAACTGCGATGAGGCTTTAGAAACAATATAGGCAATGTGGTTCTCGAATGACAGTTTGGATTCGAGCATTAATCCCGGATCCTTGTCTGTTGTTTCACGTTTCAAGCGTGTTTCTCGAAGGATGTACTCGTGGAGATACATTGCACGTTTTCGGCCAAAGGAGATTTGGATACATTTAAGGACATTCTGTTGATCCGGCACCAGTCGTCGAACACTTGTAGTTCCTGCTGAAGAAAATCGGCGTCTTCTGGACATTTTATAACGAAGTACAGCTTTATGTCGTCCGCGTAGGAATATTTCAGGCATCTGAAGACAAAGTTCACCTCGTTCATATATAACAGCAAAAGGATTAGACCAAGGTGGCTGCCTTGCGGAACGCCGGATGTTACTGAAAAGCCGGACGAGGCATAATCTGAAATCTTCACAGACATAGTTCTACCAGTCAGGTAAAAGCGGAGCCAGTTCAACAATTGATCGTGAACCCCCATTTTCTCGTAGTGTGGAAATTGCAATCTGATGGTTCATTTTATCAAAGGCCGCAGAGAGATCTGTGTATATGGCGTCTACTTGATGACCGCGTTCCATTTCGCGGTTGACGAACGATGTTAATACGGTGAGGTTGGTCGCCGTCAAGGGCTTCGGCCTAAAACCATGTTGTTCAGGAGAAATAGTATGTGAATAGTCATGGACCAGCCTTTGGAGAACAATTAGTTCGAATATCCAAGCACTTAGTGCAGCAATCCCACGATAGTTGGCGACGGATCGTTTGCATCCCTTTTTGTGTATTGAGAAAACAAACGACTCTTTCCAGCATTCAGGAAACACGCCGGAATTTAATGACAAATTGAAGACCGTAGCCAGGGGCGCAGCGAGTGTGTTAAGCCAACGCTTCTGGACAATTGAAGGAATACCATCAGGACCGCTTTCATCTGCTTCCCTGCTAAAATCACCATATCACTATGGCTAGTGAGTGCAGAGCCAAATACAGACAAGCGGGGAACATTGCTAGTAGCAACTTCGAGGCCCTCGGCATCCAGAATTTCGTCGCAGAAGACACTGCTGAATTGCGTGAGTGCCGTCAGTCATGGTGGAGGGTAAACCCGTTTCCTTCCGTTGTTCATTCACGAACCGCCAAAAGCTGTTCGGTTTAGTTTTGAGATGAATCTGCAATTCAGACTGATGAGAGTTATACAAGCTGTTAAACACCTCAAGTTTGTAATCGTCATTGGTTTCATTGGATATTTGCTGTGTTGTCGAGAAGTGCTTGGAGCTTACTTGGCTACGGAAGATTCGATAGAAGGTTTAGGAGGGTAATAATTAGCTTTTTCAACATGAATACATTTATATGAAGTATAGCCCGATTTTACAGGCCCTCTGATCAAATCATTACTTTGTATGGTAATCCTTGCGTCTATATTAATACCCAATGGTTGCTCGTTAGATATAACGCGAAGATAGTTATCACAGATTTTCAAACTGTTATTACCCTTCGCCCTTCGACTTATTTTTGCAGCAAAAAGGAGTTGCTCCTGCGCAGAGATTGCGAAGTTTGCTAAGATCGCAAAGTTCGTCGAAATTTTTCGATGGCCGTCCTTGCTTGTTGATGCTACCGGAAGAGGTTGATGGTCCTTCGTAAACTGTGGACGCTTCCAGCAAGTCATTATTATTCCGCAGAAATCGCTCCATTTTGCGTTGACTTTAATGCCAGCGACGCTGGAATTCATGCCACAACATGTTTATAGAAGCTTCAGCATCACAATCCACGCGACTTCTTGTAGGTAGCTTCCGAAATGTCTTTTCTTTTTATAAAAAATTCTGAATATTAAAAAACACAAATGATAAACAAAACAATATATCCAATGAAGTAATAACCCACCATTGGAAGCTAGATTCATTTTGGCTATGAATGTTTGACTTTAAGCAGGTAATGAGCATTCGAATTACATAACATTCATAACATATAATGGTTCCATTTTTAAACTGCAAATCAACACCAATATCTATGCTGTCAAAATTTCACAGTAAAACAAATAACCACCGTATTCGGCCTGATTATATAAAATTTTATGTTGAATGGGGTAGCAGCGGTTCATTTACCAGCTTTCAGTGATAAGTAGATGACACCCTGAAAGTCAAAATAATGTGTAGAAAAACATTCAAATAACTTTTTTTGACTTTAACCCTTCAAAAAATGTTTTTTGATAAAAACTTTGCACAAAACCGGATTTCTGAGAAAATTTCCTGTTCCACCTTAATGTATGCATAATATTATTATTATTATTATTATTATTATTATTATTATTATTATATACTAACTATACCGACTTGAACACAAAGGCAAAGGAATTATTTACATTAAGAACTTTAGCATATTTTATAGACTTTGACAACTTTCAAAAATTCTAGAAACTTCATTTTTCAACCGATTCACCTTAAAATATGGCAAATTATTCAAATATGGTACATTGAGGAAAAAATTAATAAAAATCAATAATCGTCGATTTTTTATAATTATTGTCCGGCCTTGCCCCACTGTAGAGTGGTATGACAACTGGAGTACAGGAATAGTATAATTTTCTTTGTCCTACTGATTCGATTGTGGTGCTGACGCGCCCTTCTTAATAAGCCATCCTGTGGAATGGCTTATTAAGAAGGGCAAATTACGAATAGTGTTATTGGATTTGTTGGATCGTTCGTCTTGTTGAAAGAAGATTCTTGTGTTTCCGCGGATGTCACTTACGGGTCCAATGTACCGATTCTGCCTCTTCATCCAACGTTCTTGTGAATTAAGACCAGTAACTCAAATCGATCTTGCTATTAGGTGGAGTTGCAGCTTGCCAAATTATATGTAACTGTTTTTTGGTGTTTTTGTAAATTTTCAACTTAATGTTATTGTTTGTGGGGAGTAAAACTAGGCCGATATTCTACACCACATCTCGATTAAAACCAACCCATTGTGATGCGGATTTGTAAAGATTAGTTTTTAATTGCAGACAGGCTATGAATATTGAATACTGAATAACGAATCATATAGTACCCTCAGACCTGCTTGATTACGTTATTTCCTGTACGTTATTTGTACAGGATTTTTCGAAACAATCTGTAAATTTCATAATGTGTCGGGATATGACCTTCTGAGCAGCCCCATTATCTATGCCAATGCAATGCTGAGTTTTCTGATGACCTCAACGATATTATGTTTGTAGGAAGTTTGTGAAATTTACACTGTTTACGAATTATACCTATATCACAGTCAATGCAATTAGAAAGATGGAATGAACTTAGATAAAACTCCAAACATTAGTCTCTCAAAGTCTCAAATTGAATAGTCTCATAGTCTCTGTGGAAACACAAGGTTCCAGTTGATACACAGCAGCAAATACGTAATCTCGATCCGTTTAAAGCCCCCAGAGAAACCATAGTAAAATGCTAGATATTTATGACTACCGACTGTTATTTGACGTCATTCGTTCCAATGACAATCTTTTACAGTAACGATAGTTTTGTTGCAATAATACAAAAAGTTAACTTTCCATTTGCTAAAATATATGGCCGAATGATTCGTGTAAAACTACACACTTTATATTTTCTTTGAGTGGCCTATCATACACTCAATAATTGATCTCTATACGTTGCACGGCGCGCATCTATCGCAATTTTCCTGCAGTTTTCCCAGGATCAAACATATGTATGTTCCCACGTTTCAGTAAACCCGATGCGGGGAGTTATGTATTAAATCCCAACCTGTTATGTACTCGCGATCGCAGACCTGCGATCTTGATCTATCGTCATACACACGTATCCACGGTCCTTGCTCTTCGTGAAGCTATACGGTTGTGTGAGTGTGAGAAAAGCAGGGAAAATTAAGACTTCAGAATCAGGCAGATGGTTTTCCTCGATTCAGTCATCGCTTGCAGCAGCACTGAGTTCGACGACGGTCGCCGGATCAGTGCGTTTTTCATTTTCTTGTAGAGCAGTAAGTGTTTGAATCTATCTGGTACCATCCTCATTCATATTTTTGCCGCTGTTGTTCAGTGAACTATCTGGTGTGAAAGTGTTCTGCTCTGCTTGGATTGATTTGTACGGGGAAACGGAGTTTTGACTATCTGTCCAAAGGTGATATAATAGTACGGTGGTTGGTGGAATCGGTCCAATAAGGGCAGTTGTGTTTTTAGAAAATTATCCTCAAAAGCAAATTGCTTGTTACGAGGGAAAAGTGTAAGATAATTACGTAATTTGTGCTGCAATACTGGGGATCTACCTGTTGAATTCATTAAGTGGAAACAATGCAAACTCTGTTCAATGGACTGATCATATTTCAAAGTGAACTTCACCACAGTGAGCATAGTGAAGAAGGAGCCCATATGCAACACAATGCAGATTTTGCTAAAGGGCCAAATTTAGCCTCAGCCGCTGAAAATTCTAAAATTAGCACGGCGGTACATTGAGGCTACAGCTTGAAGAGAAAATGTGTTCGGTGGTCATGGAGCGAGATTGATGTGAACAAATTTCGATTTCAAATATGTTGATTTCAGAAATTCCTGCTTTGAACTAACTCGGGTGACTCATCCGGATAATGTCCATTTCAGGTGCAAAGTAACAACGATTTCCGTTGGTTGCTATAGTATTTCAAATGTTTCGCTATTTATAAAGTGAAACTTGATTAGTTTGTGAGCTACATTGAGTGTAATAAACCTTAAATCCATTCATGTAAATACGCATAATTTAATCTAAATTATTCAACGCTCTTAAATATTTTTGTAGCTCAAAACAAAATGCAAGAATGTTTTATTATTGTTTCAATTAGATTAATCTAGACTATCAAAGTACGTGCAGTTGAATAAACAGTCAATATTTTCTCTATCATAACAAAGTGTATGCACATCAAATTGTACAACGATCCACGCCACCTATTTACGATACGTCGGATTAAGTAACACACGTTTCTGATTAATGGCTTAAAGATAGCTGTCGCCAAGTCCTCATTTTTCGCATTTACACATATTGCTCTCCTGAAAATAGAAACCCGTAGCCAAACGCATTCTTACACTGAAATTCGCTGATGATGACTCTCGTGAATGCCCTGATTTGGCAATATGCCAGCTCTAAGCGTATTAGATTCGGCACTACCCCAAATCAATATTTATAGGAATCACTCTTTTACTCGCGCACATATATTCACGCCCAGTGAAAGTTGCTCGTACCTAATCGGGAATCTGAGGTGCGACGTTTGCACACTTACAGTTAGCTGTGTAACAATATGTTGAACAATTGTGTGAATCCCACGAACTTCGTGTCAATTGGAAACCAACTAGCTTGGTTAAATTTTGTAAACTATGAATTTTAAGTCCTAAAAATAGAACTCAACTGGTGGTGTGTAAGTCATTTTCGCCCTCTCAACGCAACAGCACACATTAGGCTAATGTTCAAAGTTGCATATGTGGGATAACGCATGCGCATATCCATCCCCAAGGATTTAAATTTAAACATTTAGCAAAAACCAAAAACTGAATCACCGCGAGCGACCACCATGTACCGTTGTGCGGACACAAATCATTATAAATAGAAGTAGGACGAGACGGTGGTCTTCTGCTTTTACTTAGGGTTCTTTTCTTTTAATGAATGAAATTTTCGAGGTTGAAATATCGAATCCAAACGCCAGGCGTAGGTGTACACACGTATTACTGGATTTTCATCTGTGGCACAGCAACTGGTTGTAACGGAAATTTCGTGTTCGTGTGGCGAAGGAATTTCATTAGGTAATATTTGAATTCCCTCCCCCGTATACACATACACTTACCCACAATAGAGATTTGAAGGAGAGTCAATAGGCGATGATTTTTTTCATGCTATCCGGGAATGTTTATAAAATTTATAGCAGATGTTGGTCCGAGCAAAGTTATTCATCAAGATGAAATCAAAATTTGCTGTTATGCTTTAGAGCTTTTTTGATTACTGATTTGTTCTCGTTTTGTATGGATTAACAGTTGACATAGCATAGGTTGAAAGCAAAAGCAAACTTCAAACAAATGCTGCATTCAAAGAAATCATTTTGATTAATGATTTTGAATTCACAAAATACTTGATTTAACATCAACACTAGTTTTCAAATTGATTACTTCTCTTAACAATAATAACAAAATCATCGCAATCTAAAAGAAATTAATGGCTTTGAATTTGATTTAAGTGCTATGAAAGTGTGCTTCCATTTTGACTCTTCAAATGAATAATGATAGCAACATTTATGGTGAAGATACAATGAACCCAAAGGCTTCAAACTTTAAGAGCATATAAAGGTCACCTTTAAAACATTTAAATCAGAAATTGCACTCCTCGATTGTTGCACTACGAAATACGGAATACAAAGCAATTTTACTATCGTGCGTATGGCATTGAACATTGTGCTTTGAAATCCTTGAATCTTTACCTTAATGGTAATCATGCTTTCAGTTTATTTGTTTCTAGCTTATAGGAGGACCGCAAGTTTAACAATCGATTTGTACATGAACTTTTAGTAAACATAAATACTGAAAAATATATTGGACAGAGTTAAGTTAGTAATCGTATTAAATCACATGTTCAGCTTGTTAGGCTGTTAACTAAAACTTTGAAACACAACTTTTTGATATCAAGTTGATTTCATTTTGATAACTTATCAAAGCATAATGAAAGATGAACTGGGCATGAGATCTGTTGAACTGATCAAGATGATCAAGATGAGCTCTTCATATCATATGAAGACAAACATTTACTATCGATTTGCTCTCATTTTGTTCGCCGATTGTTCTTGGGGTACGAGTGACTTATTATCAACAATCAATATGCAACTAGCGATTTGAAATTGGTTCACTATTGTAGAACCCCTTGGTCCGAAGTACACCTTGAAGCCATCACCTAACTATACATATTTGCGCCTTTGTTTTGATTTGCTGTGTTATTTTGACAGAATATTTGAGAGTGTGTTCGTGTGAATTCATTATTAGGGGCGTATTATTAAGCTTGGGACCGAGCTTGGGACCGATGTGCTAGTACTGACTGAGCCAAGAAAAAAATCGCATTTGTTCGGGACCTACTGGTCTTAGAGTTAGTCTATGTTATTATTGGACTTGTTCCCAGTTTTTTTTTTTTATTATTTATAAATGCACAAACCATGGCTCACTTGATCGTCAAACAGAGGCGTCTCGTGATTAAAAGCTCAAAAAAAAAAACGCTCATCTTTTACTATTAATTATTTTATTTTAAAAAGTCGTGAGAACTCCAAAATGTTTTAAACTGACGTTTTCACAAGAATCCAAAGAAAAATTGGAACAGACGCGTACACAGCTCGAATGTTCCACATGCTTTTGCCTCAGATTTTCACAACGAAAAGGAAGAAGTAAAATTTCATCGAATTGTAAAACTTGGTGAGTCCATTCCAATAATGGAAAATATGTTCAAGCTCATTTTATTACACATCTTCTTTGTTTTTATCGACATTTTTTTATATAAATGAATCGATTTGAAAATAGCTTCGAGAATAGTCGTTAGCTACGGAAACTAGTGAAAAAACAAACGTGCATCGGGAGACTTAGACAAACGATCTTTCTCTTTTTTTCTATTCGTTCGTGAATGACTGCAGAATAGTTCGACAATATGTCAAAGATAAATCTAACCGTTTCATTCGGTTAGTTCATACATGTAGCCTACCTGTTAGCAAATATTTGTTTAGAAAATTAGAGCAAACGGTAACTAAGTGAACTGCAGAAGTTTTGTGTAACTACTGACATGCTGAGGAAACGCCTTCTTCTTCTTCTAGTTGAAATTGACGCTCTTATCAACGAGCTTTCGCCTACTTTCAACTTAGTATTCTAAAAGCACTTCCACAGTTATTAACTGAGAGCTTTTCTATGCCAAACATCAAAGTATGAATTTATATATTGTGTGGCAAGCACTATGGTACTTCATGCCCAGGGAAGTCGAGAAAATTTCCAACACGAAAGATTCTATCGACTGGACCCTGAATCGAACCCACCGTGCCTGGTAATCCGTGCTCTTACCTACTAAGATAACTGAGGCCCTGACGAAACGCCACGGGCTTCAAATATGTTTTAAATAATTGTTTAACTGGCTGTCCACTGGTTTTAACTAGTTCATAGAGTAAATTTGAGCTTACCTTAGAACAAATCAAATGATTGTTACTCCTTGGTTGATCAGAATTACTAAAATTGTACAATGAATCAATTGAATGGTGCTGCCATTGACCATCCATTCTCATTGTACAAGTTCCAATGATTCCATATTTTAATGCCACGCCCTTGCAATCTGATTGAAATGGGAAAGAAATATCAGTTCAACCTTTGATATTTATTTTGCGACTGTGTTTACATCTGTGTCCCAACAAAGGTCACATGAGGAAGGTTTTGTTAATAGGTCAGAGTTCGTTGGATCAGTATTCACCTTGATAAGTGATGCGATCATAGTTTTAATACAAAAGTGTTATGTAACACTCAAATATCAGTACCAATTTCAATTTGAACCGATTTAAACTAACGGTAAGGACGCTGTTGGGACGACCCATCCCTAGTTGCACCGAGAACATAAGTATAAAACTTATATTTTTCATGTGTCTACAAAATATGCACGTTTCATGCATTTTGAATCAAGATTTATTTATTTGGCGAATTGATTTGTCATAAATGTGTATGAAGTTTTTAAGCTAGGACGAATTTGTTTACATTATTATTTGCATTGTTTGCATATTATGCTGTATAAATGTAGCAACACAATCCAACCATATTTGAAGAAATAAACATTCAAGAAATGCACTTTGATTGATGTTTTTTTGTATTCTCCCAATACGCGGAGTAACGATCTATAATGAAATTTATCAAAAGCAGATAATTTCCCATCAACATGAGAGGTTCTAGGAGTTAATGTAAACTATTGCTAGAGCTAAGAGAAATGAAGTTGAAAACGAGCGGAGGGCATATAAAGGTAGTATACGATCGGGCGCATAATCTTTTACCAAGCTACCCGATGCAGGGTAGGCAAGGGGGAGGAGACCCCCTTGATTCAAGAAATGCTGAATGCACCAAATCTAGTCAGGGATTTTTTTATACGTGTAATATTGGACTTCGCATGACCGATGCTGTACTTTGAAATAAGACTATCAAATATGTATTTATGTCACATTTATGTTTACTGCTGAAACATTCAAGAACCTTATTCAACTATGCCAGCATGATGAAAAATTCATTATTGTTTTAGCTTATTCCTTCTACGATCGAACATTATTTGGATCGGAACAATTGATAGTATGAAAACGAATTAGCATAAACTGAAGCGTAATCGACAAATCATCGAAGTATAGCAAAGCCTTTCAATTTAAATCCATACTTTTTTATTGGATTTTTTAATGTTAAAATGAGTAACTATGTCCTTTATCTCGTTGGTGATCATTTAAACAATGACGGATAGGGTTAAGAAGATTTCAATGGTTCCATTTCCCACTTGTGGTAAGAAAATCGATTTAGTAAGCCGGCTCATGGTTCAAACCTAGTTCATGAATACTTTTATGAAAACTGTATAAACTATATAAATTTTGACAAAATTCTGAGACTGTTAGTGTGAACTTACTTGTGGAAGGGGATTGTCTTCCCTAAGTTCGTGGGTTTCACGTAAGTGTCTCTGCTTACGGGCCCGCCCACACGTTTTTGGTCCTTCATACAGGAACTTGATGATCACAAACAACAATAGGATACTGATCAAATCGTTTTTCAGATTATTCCACTGCTATAGAAAACCTTGCTACAAAAGATAGTAGTATTACATAATCATCATCATACCCGTATCGTTGCATCTTTTTACGGTGCGGAAGATAAATCCCTCGTTGACACCGATGTGTTGAGGCTGTCTCAAGATTGTACACGGTCTAAATTTCTTCAAATAAAGATCTACTACCAGCTCTCGTTTTGTATCATATCCATCAAATGCCAGATGATTACACGTACAATGAGAGGTGCACATATCGATGAACAAAACTTTATAAGAGATACACTGAGATAAAAAAAAAACAAAGCAACCTTTGCCATCCTGTGCAGTCTTTTTATTGGAGTTGTAAACTGTGATGTATGAACGTTTCATTACCAGTATCACGTACATGTCATGCACGAATTTCCATTGTTCATCCATTTGATACCAATCGCAGTATTTTGAAAATGGTTGCCATTTCACTTCGCTAAACCCAAGTGAAAACTTAGCCACAAAATAAGAGCATATTGTGGTGGCTGGATTCAATTCTGTTGTATCTCGATGGTCGTTCATGACGCTTTCACATTTTATAAATATTTATTCCACATATGGCAAAAGTTAACCATTCTCGTTCATGCTTTTATACATGCCTTACGCAATCGATTTACTAGCTCCTCACTTTTTCTCCCTTTCAGGTTTAGCCACACCCTACCACCATGTCTGATGATGAAGAGTATTCGTAAGTATACAGCAGTCGGTGTTTGCCGCCATACGTCAGAAACAGATCCACCCGAATACGAGTTTTATTGTTATATTTACTTCGACACAGTTACCGTTACTTTTTGTTTCGAAACTCGATTGCTGATTTTTGATTACTTTTTGTTGAACTTACGTTTTTTCGTAAACAAAAACAAAAGTGAATCGTTCTTATCATTACCGTTATCTCACAACCTTCCCAGTTTTTTTTTGTAAAATAACTCCCCCTACTGTTTGTTTCTTGTTTATTTTTTACGTTTAAATGGCTTTTGTTTTTACTTTCAAATGATTCAACACACTTTAATACTCTTGGTTTTTATCATATGAATAGCAGGGAAAAATACCCGGGACATAATAAAAAAAAGCATTGAACACTACCGCTACCGGTTTAGTCCCTTTATTTTGAGTGCAATTAAGTTACAAAACACGCTTTGTTATACTGTTAATGGTTTCATGTTAACTTTTAAAGTAGCTTTTGGTTTTATCCCCCCACACAAGTAGCTTACCCTTCCCCAAATCGTATAAATTAAAAAAAAGGGAGTGTTTTCTTTTTGCAAAGCAAGATTTTGCAAAAATCGAAAAGGTTTTGATGTTTTGATTTTTCAAAGAAGTGGTTCCCACAATAGAAACAAACGACGCCGCGCTGCCAGTGAAGGAGTGAAAAACAAATTTAGAAGCGACTCGAAGAACCCTGAATTTGGCACCGAATGATGATCAAAATTGTGTATCCCACGCTTACTCATTTCAATCTGTTTCTAAACCGTTTTTTAGCTCTGAGGAGGAGGAGGTCGTCGAGGAGCAGCACGAACAGTAAGTGTAGTCGGTACAACCTCAAGCCGATATCTTGTACAAATTAGCAACATTAGAATCAGACGAAATTAATATTTACTGCTTCTTTTTACTATTCTAAAACAATTTGCTATATATTTGCTAGTTTTTGCTCTGATTAGAAAACTCGAAAGAGTACGATGTACATAAAAATAACGTAGTAGAGTTGTAAATTGTTTGGTTAGGAATTTTTCAAAGCACATTTGTTCTTTGCGAATCGCGCTCATTACATTGATCTTAAGTCATTGGTAATCTAGTTGTACCACTGTATAACTGTTTGATGTAGCGTATGCTTCTTCAATGGTACTTTCTTACGCTGAACCAGAAGAATATTGTTCACTTGGAAAGATTATACGCTGCCTAATCGCTTCTTCGAATGCAACGTAGAATTTCATCTCAGCGTTACATATCCAACTGCAACTACCAAGCTTGCGTAATCCAGGTCAGTTTTGGATCGTTTCAGCATAATTCTTTTATTCATTTGTTCTGAAATTTCATCCATCATACCCGGATCCAAAACTGTCCCGGATTACTCAAATCCCAAGCCAATGGCGATTTAATACAACTCAATTTCCTATGCCAACTACGACTAGTAAGCAATATAATTGCAGTTATGAAAAACTAGCCTAACCAGTCACTTAATAAAGTTTCTTTCTTTTTAAACCACACAACTACACACGTCTAACGATCTAATACCATGCACTGGAAGAAATAAACTCTAAATGTAGAATTTTCTCTTTTTTTGCAGGAAGTAAGTGCGATTTAGAACATTTGCCCCACTCCCCTATAGTTTTATTTGAATTAAAATTTTGCAATAAGCTTCAAACTATTATTCGAAAAGCTAACCAAACAACCGAACTAGTGTTTGTTTATTTTTGGAAAATCCAACCAAGTGAAATTTTTTGTACCGTTAGATAGTCCCTTTTTTTCCTTATCCACTTGAGCCACAAGCCAGAATGCGGTAGACATTTTGTGAAAGAGAGAGAGAGAAAAACGAAGAAAAATATTTTTGTCGGTAACATTTTTCTATTTTTTTCATAGGTTTAGTAAAGTTTTTTTTTAAGTAACATTGAGAGTCTGTCATTAATTAACTATCGGCTCAGCTGAAACTGCATAAGATTGTTTGTGAAACATCACTATAACAATCCCTTAACATTGCAAAATCAATGACACTCTCTCTATCTTTCGTTCGACTATTTTTGCGATCTGCTTTTAAGCTTCCTACAGTTGAAAGTCAAATAAAACAACAATAAGCAATCGCTTCCGATTAATCTCTCAATTAATAATACGTTTTTGAAGCGACATTTTTTCTGCTTGAGGAAAAAACTTTAAAATCTTATTTTTTTTGTCAATGTTTAACTGATTCACCAGTAGTAAACAGCAGTTGTGCACTTTTGAATCAGTAATTCTAATCGAACAGACAATTGGTAGTAATTTGGTTATCGCTAGATTTATCGCTTTTCAAATACTTTTACCTATTTTCCTAATTCACCTTTGGTTTCGCCTCGATAAATTTTCAACGAATATTGGACAATGTTGGAAATTTTTCCTCAATGCTCTCTAAGAGCCGTCTCTCTTAATTTGTTTTTATCGTTTGTAGTTCTGCCTTTAATCCTGTTTTGTGAAATCTGGGTTGCTAAGATGTTCTTAATTGGTTTCGTTTAACCAATATTTTTCCAACGTGGAATCCGTATCAATTTAATTTCTGTAAAAGTTAGTTGTTGATTCCTGATTTGTAAAACCGGATTCCAATGTAAAATTTTAGCAACCTGAGACCAGTTCAATATATGTACAGCTGTTGAAAGGGCATAACGAATTCCGTAGAAAATTGCATCTCTTCAAACGACCATCATGGCAAGGCTTTCCTTTGAAGATATAATCTAGAGCAGACATTACATACAAAATTATTCCCTTTTTCGGCTCTGCATTGAGTTCTTTTCAGTGTCCATCTGCACTTATTCTTAAAAACAAAAATAAATCTCTTTACTATTTTTCTATTATCAGTGTAGAGTGCTTTGTAAATATATGTAAATAATGTACTAACTCTATTTGTAAATATTACCTGTTAATACATTCATAACCACATTTGAAAAGAAAGTTTTATCAAAATATGACAAGAAGTCTTTATTGGTCTGCTTTCACTAATCTCGTTGCCGTAAAACCAATGCCAATGATGACTAGTCTCTACATCCTTATCCCAAAGTCTTGCGGACTCCTCTTCTCCGACAGATGGAGCACCAATAAGATCAAACTCAGTCTGAAGCTCGCCTGTTTTACGATAAAAATTCGTTAAAAATAAAAAAAATAAACTGTCATATTTTGATGCCTTTCAGTTATATTGTAAGAAAATCAAGGTACACATTTACCTGTTAGATATACCATCTGATTTTTTTTGTATGGAGACACATTTTAAACATATGTTTTTGATTTTTTTCCCCTTTTTATTTTTGTGTTGTTCGTCGTCAACCTTCAAAATCAAATGGACCAATCCTGAAACGTTTTCACTACCAAAAATCGTGTGAAAATACAAAATACCATTTTGTTACTACCAACCACCACCAACCACCACAACCCGTGTGTGAATGTCCGCACGTACCTGCCGTAAATCTTTGGTAACCTCGTTTTGAATGGCGGCAAACGGTTCATTACATGTATAAAAATACATCCATCCAACCACCATCAAACATCCCTCGACAAATACCAAATCGTGTGTAATTGAAAATACCGACAACCACCCGAAAAAAAAACTGAACAAACCAAAAAAAAAAACTTTAAACCATAAACCACTATCCGTAACCATAGGCCAGCAGCTAAGAGCGAGTAAGTGTAAAACAGACAAATTTACCACCAGCAGACCGTTACACGTTTGCGCACATGAACCCACCACAAAACACGCGACTGCAATAATGGCTACCTTTGTCTTTTTGTGCGCCAATCAACTAATACGCTAGGATTTATTGAAACTCAAAACAAAGCAATCAGGACATGTTTCGAAACTTCAAATTAGACGATCAATTAACCAAGCAACCTGCAAGTTTTTTTCCGTCTTACATTTCGTCTTCTAAACAATCTAAATCTCTATTCTAATCAATCAGTAAGAAATGCTTTCCTAATCCAATGAATACTGGAGCATACCGAAACACGAATTGAATTATCGAAATTTTCTGAAATTCAATAACGTTTGGACGAATGGATGTGCTGGCATTTATGAAAAAACCTTTTAAAAAAATCATATCGAAATTTATTGAACCTGATAGGAGGGTGACGTTTATCTGATGGGGAAAATAGTCTGCTTAAACGAGCTATTAGTTGCGTTTAATTGACGTTTGATATCATTGTTTGACGACGCACTAACGTGGCGTTTCCATTGAATATTTGTCTGTACCAAAGCCCAGCTTTTTTTCGTTTGCGGTTTTCAAAGACTTGGCTAAGACCGTGGCCGTACCTATTTTTTATCCCATGCATAATTGTATTAAACAATTCGGGAAAGAAGTTCTACATCTTCAGTAGTGTTGTTTGGAACAACTTAAATTGTTTTACCAATATTTTTAACGATTCAAATTTTCAATCAAAACTAATGGTTTATTGACAAACAGGTTTTTTATTCGAATTACAGCTTTAGTATCAATGTGAAATAGTCAAGAAAATTGACATGGACATTGAATTTTCAACGGTTTCTGATAACACGTCCATATTATTATTAGTTCAACAAATCTTTGCTAACCCTAATACATTTCGTATGGTTATTTTTCTTAACGACCTATTTGGAGTATCATCCAAACCATTAAAGAAATGGTTGGAGGATTTGTGATATCGTTCGTTTAAGGTAATTTTTTATCAGGGAAATTTTAAAAAGATTGCATATTCTGTCAAATTAACACAGCGAGTCAAAACAAAATCAAAGATTCTATTACCGAAAAGCGCAAGAATGTATTGCAAGGTGCAAGGCGCAAGGTGTACTTGCGACTAATGGGGTGCTAAAGTAGTGATTGATTCTTGACATTTTACGCCATATTACGAGAATTGTTCACTTATTTGATGAGGTTTAATGGTTTTGAACAGTTTTGTTTTTTCTTATGAACTATTTACAAAAACTCACAATGTTTTCTTGTTTTGTCAGTTGTTACACTCTTATTTTTTTTAACATAAGGTCTAACACAGTGTTTTTATTTCCTGACATCATTTTCCTTTCAAAACACAGAAAACAATTGATGACTCTCCCCAGAATGACCGAGACTTGGGATAAATGAATGACCAGTGGTAGAATTGATTCGTTCGTAAAGTTCGTTACATTAAACATGATTTGAAAACTATGTTTTGCTTAGACTCAGAAGACTAACAGACGAAGGAGGCCGAGCAAATCATTGCTTGAAGATTATTTCGAGCAAATTTATGATTGAGCTATCCTGGAGCTAACTGCATCTCTAGAGTTTATTTTTGAAGTTGTTTTTCTGAACACTCCTTCCATGACTATTTATTATGGCTATTTCAATAAATATATTGGCCATTTGAGTTATTCTTAGAAATTATGAGGTGGCGGTTCTCGTTGAGGTTCTTCTATTTATTTTTGGAATTTTCCTAACAGCTACTTAAAAACATCGGTCGAATGTTTCTTTTCAGCTCAAAGATAATTTATGTATTTAGATGTCCCACTGATCTCTAGATGTCTCTGTTCCACTGAACAAAAAAAATCCTTACTTTAAGTTTAATTTCTCCCTCCATAGACCAGACACTTCTTGGACTTTCTTATTTTCGTCGGGTAGTTTTCCGACTTTCTCTTTATTCCAGCATAATTCAGCAACTCCCCAGGACGTGTTCTAAGACTTTGCATGGAAGCAAACTATTTGAAGTTTATTGGAAATTAGTAAGGAACAGTCAAATTTTGGGTTTGCATAACTCTATCAGTTCACCAGATCAATCTATTTGGAAAATCCAGTAGCTCAACTAATAGACAATTTTCTAAGTTACAAGTTCGTTTATGATGACATTTCAAATAGATGTAAGAATCAAAAGTAATTTTACATGAAAGTCTTGCAACTAAATTTAAAAATAGATATTTCGAACAAGTGGAATAAAGCACAAAAACCATGGCTACTATGTCACACTGTGCAATGCAGTGTTGCTAACTGAGCAGCTGCGTGATCCTGGAAGAGGATTGTCAATCTCTAAATTAATTAATAACTTTTGCATTTGACGTTTTTTTTTTTTTTCTGAAAAGTGGTCTTTCACAAAATTGTAGGTGAGGTAAAGAATTTGAGGAAAGACCAGTAGAACGCAAAATTTGCCTTTCCCATAGTAATTTCCATATTTGCATCACTGTATTGAATATCCACATATCCATGTGACTCTGTACGTAGACTCACCACTGACAGCAGTAGAACAAAAAAAAAGGGAAAACAGCATAAAAACTGAAAGAGAAAGAAATCAGTGGAAGTCGCACAGGATGCTTCTCGCTTTTGGTTTTTAATGCATGTGAATTAAAAGCAAATTATGAACAAATTTACTTACTCTGTGACATCAGAAAAATAATATGCAATATTTTTTCTGTTAAAATATTCTTACGAAACACAAATTTCCTCTAATGTCGAAATTTATTTCACTACTGTGAGGTAGAGCCTGATTTTTTTTTATTTAATATAGTTTCAAAATTCTGAGTTGTTAAGGCATAAACTATGCGTGTAATTGTACTATTTTTTTTTCCCAAAGAATATGACTTATATTTAAAAACATCTAAAAGTAAAATTATTCGTTAGTAAAATAGTAGTTTATTTGGATTCACCATGCGGAATTGCCTTACGTACTAAGTTAAAACAGCAAATATTATTATACTTTGGACTGATGTCTTAACACCAAGAATGTTGAAATACTGCTGGCTTGAAAACAAAAATCCAACCAATAACCATGACGCAATCTTCAAAATCTGCTATGTCTTTCCATAAAAAAATCATCATCATAATCATTTTCCCCCCTATCTTTAAGAATCAGCGAAAGCATCTGTCTATTTTTGGTTCGTCGACCACAAATCTCATCGATATGTGTTTCTAAAGTTGTCTTTTTTTTCCTCTACAGCTACTAATTTTTGTACATCCTTTTGATTTTTGTATTTTGCAATTGTACAACAAGCATGTCCAGCAAATATAGCTGTGTTTTTCGTGTCTGCGAATGTTTGCGAATCAACAACGGATGGATTTGTATCAAAAAAAAAAAAATAATAATAAGATAAATTCTGTAACAATAAAAATATGTACACACAATTAATCGCTTACCTTAAACACAAACGACTACATTTAAAGTCGCATTAAAAATATTTGCTAACCGGTTTCTTCTTTGCTTCGATTTCGTATCTCCTTTCTTTGAATTTCCCCAATGTTGCGTAAATTATAGGGGAGATGATCCCGAATTCATCAAGCGCCAGGATCAGAAGCGCTCAGATTTGGATGAACAGCTGAAGGAGTACATCAATGAATGGCGTAAACAGCGGTCCAAGGAAGAAGATGAACTCAAGAGACTCAAGGAGAAACAAGCCAAGCGCAAGGTTTCTCGGGCTGAGGAAGAGCAACGCATGGCTCAGCGCAAGAAGGAAGAGGAGGAACGTCGTGTACGCGAAGTTGAAGAAAAGAAACAGCGCGAAATCGATGAGAAGAGACGTCGTCTCGAAGAGGCCGAGAAGAAGCGCCAGGCGATGCTGCAGGCCATGAAGGACAAGGACAAGAAGGGACCAAACTTCACCATTACCAAGAAGGACAGTTCTGTAAGTACTATTCAGCATATTTCCATTAGAAGCTATGACCGAATTAACTAATCTATGATTTTTTTTTGTTAACAGTTCGGTATGTCCAATGCTCAGATGGAGCGTAATAAGACTAAGGAACAGCTGGAGGAAGAGAAGAAGATCTCGCTGTCCTTCCGTATCAAGCCTCTGGAAATGGACGGTTTGAGCGCGGATGCTCTCCGTACCCGGGCCACCGAGCTGTGGGAGACCATCGTTAAGCTGGAGACCGAGAAGTACGATTTGGAGGAAAGGCAAAAACGTCAGGACTACGATGTAAGTTCATGCTTTTCAAATTTTATTCAGTTAAAAAAAACTTGAAAGTTGAAACTCGTTTGTTCACAAACTAAACATTTTACGTATGTTGACTTATCATTGCATTCCTAACAGTTGAAAGAGTTGAAGGAAAGACAAAAGCAGCAGCTGAGACACAAAGCCTTGAAGAAGGGTCTGGACCCCGAAGCCCTCACCGGAAAGTACCCAGTAAGTATCCACTCGTTTGCTGTGCCCAATCACAACGTCTTATAACTCAATTTGCTTTACCACTACAGCCAAAGATCCAAGTCGCCTCCAAATACGAACGTCGTGTTGATACCCGCTCCTACGATGACAAGAAGAAACTATTCGAGGGTGTAAGTATCTAAATCAAGACACTTGTCATTACATCATGATATCGAAATTCATATGAGCGCGATTCAAGCTTTACTCGATTTCTAATTAGAGTTCAATTATCGTTTTTGTGATTTAAAAAGGGTTACAGCGCATATTATCTAGAAAAAATGAACAAAAAATGGACGCAACGCCAAGAGCTGTGGACAGCACGAACCAAGTGTAAGATACCTCCGTTAGATGTCTGAAATGAACACGTGCTCACAGTAAAGTTTGTCCATATTGCTAATCCAGCGGGAAATGTAGCCTATAATTTGTCCTTGAACTTCTAAAACTGTATCTAACGTGTCGGTCATAATCATGATATACATCAAACATAATCTCTCCATAAATGACTCTTGCACTGCATATACAAAACTCACCTGTGATTCTCTGTTATATTTTCTGTTTTCCCTAACACACCGTATCTGTACAGGGATTTGATAATCTAAACAAAGAAAGCCTCGAGAAGATGTGGTCCGAGCGGAAGGAACAGTACGTTGGCCGCCAGAAATGTAAGTATTCTCCATAGTCACGCACATATCTCAGGGACAATATCAATCACTAAAATACACATTTCTTCATATGGTATTACACATACCTGTTGTCTGTTGAACCATGTCTATTTATGTCATTTATTATTGTGCTTCAAATGGCCCACCTTATAAGATTATGTATTATCAATCATTTTCTCTCTGCAGCCAAACTTCCAAAATGGTTCGGAGAGCGACCAGGCAAGAAGGCAGGAGACCCAGAGACTCCAGAGGGCGAGGATGAGGTCAAGCCTGATGACGAAGAAATCGAGGAAGTCGAGGAGGTCGTCGAGGAAGTTGTAAGTCTTTCTTACGATTTTGGAAGTGAAGCACCTCTAAAATTTACTTTCCATTTTCTAGGTTGAGGAAGAGGAAGAGGAGGAAGAGGAGGAGGAAGAAGAGGAGGAGGAGGAAGAGGAAGAAGAGGAGGAGGAAGAGGAAGAAGAGGAAGAGGAAGAATAAATGTTCTAGCGTCAACGGTTTTCTTTTAGAGCTATTGATTAAGTCGGAAGCATTATTTTTCTACTACCATTTCCATACTATTCTTCCAAAAAGCAGCGAACAAAGCAAGAATCATGTTGATGATGATAACGATAAGCGAAAGCAACAGGAAGAAGCAGTACCAGCAGCAACAGCAACAGCATCTACAACTATAATTGGAATCATCACAATTAACATCTTTCATGAACTTTATTATTTAATAATTATTTTATTATTTAAAGTCTCATTTTTAAAAAACAAATAAAATTATTTATTATAAACTGTAAGAGCTGGACTGAAACATACCCTAGT
Organism: Aedes koreicus; assembly: GCA_024533555.2. Classification (NCBI taxonomy): domain Eukaryota; kingdom Metazoa; phylum Arthropoda; class Insecta; order Diptera; family Culicidae; genus Aedes; species Aedes koreicus. Next base: position 324,588 of record JAHHFK020006016.1, read on the forward strand.
AGATATAAAATCCGAATCCCGAACGTGATAATAAGCGCTCTTGTACACGGAACTTATGAAACACATAATGAGACAGTTATGATTGTTGCATAAACTACAACCAACAGGAAACTAGCGATTCACTGCTTCAGAACCAGATTGGTCCCATGTACACCTAGTACCTTGTATCAGGACCTGGATAGTCATGAAGAAAATGGATATAGTTTTTAGCTCAGGAAGTACCAGCACATCGGTCCTCAGCTCGGTCCTAACAACAACCGATTCACCAAACGTGGTTGGCCGATATGGTGACTGTGACGTAATAACTACCTCTTATCTACCACCCACTCGGATGTCTTGTATGTTTATAAACATAATCTCCAGTTTCGGTAATTTTATAATGAAATCAGAACAACTGAATTGTTAGGTAAATTTTAACCGCAGACAGAAATTCTAGCTCGAACAGAAGAAAAAAAAATTTGTTATGTAAAATTTCAAATAAAACTAGGATCAACGTTGCCCGCTAACGCCCTGGGCTGGATATTCAGGAAGAAAATGCATATAGTTTTTGGCTCAGGAAGTACCAACACATCGATTCCAAGTTCGTTCCCAAGCTTAATGAATCACCCCTAAAACATAACTCACAACGAACAACCGCTCAAATATTCTGTCAAAATAACAAAGCGAATCAAAACAAAAACAAAGATTCTAGTACCAAAAAGCGTAAAAAGGTATTGCAAGCTGCAAGGCGCAAGGTGGACTTGGTTCAAGGGGTTCTAAAGCCGTGAGCCAATTTAAAATCGATAGTTTTCTATTGATTGTTGCTAACGCTTCTTAGTCAACTAATTGCTGCATCAAATCTGATAGCTTGCCTGGCTACCCTTCTTCTCGCAAACCTAACAAATCTATGGTGACATCCAACGAGAATTGATTCGAACTTAGCGTGCAGAATCCATTGTTTACGTGTGTCAGTTAGGCCCTAATGAAAAATCTTTGTCGAAATCTGTTCGTTTTCATAGATGTCAACATGAAATAATCATTTCATTCGAATTTAACAGCTTAATCCTTGAAGTCTAGAGCAAATTTTCAATAGGTCATAAGTAACAATGTAAACAAAAACATAATATGAATTGCAGCGAATGGTTGCTATAAATTATTTAAAAAAATTGACTTAAGTCACAAACTACTCCATAACGAACTTTTGTCGCTTTGTCAGTTTGTATTAAGTGCTTTTCAATGCTCCACACCGACCTATCCAGCCGATTCATTTTGGCGTAAGCAACATGACAGATGATTGCATGTCGAAACAGACTTGACGAATATTATTTTGCGACACGACGTAACGCACCCGGCGGATGTATCGTGATAACTTTCCGAACGACTTATAAAGTGGTCGTTTTTTCCCTAGCTGAAGTTAAGAGACTTTAAATTGAATTTATTTAATCGATTTGGAATTCAACTAAATGGAAATCTTTATTGATGTAAAGCTAACCCTCCTTTACTTCGTTGGTTTCACACATTTGCTTCAAATATTATGGCTTGGTTAAAAAATAGGAATTGAAATTAATTTCCAAAACTACAATGATTTTCTTGATGATAGCAATATGTTACTTACGACCTATTGAAAATTTGCTCTAGAAGTTATAATCTAAATTTAAGTTTTTTGTATCAAGTCGATTCGAACAAATATGATGCGGGGGCGCCCGGCGTGGTGGTCCATACCTCTCACCACCGGACAAGTTACGAAAAACACCCAAAGAGGTATATCAGTTACTACGACGGGAGATGAACCAGTCCAAGGCAGAAAATCTCAATAATACAGAAACAAACAAAAAATTAATGAAAACAAATAATATATGTTCAATATTATGATGTTTGAACGTGTGTTAATAATGCAATAACGCTAAAATATGTTTGGTTTTACCAAACGTTGTTTTCCGTGGCTTATATATATATTGTTTTGCCATTTTCAAGTGTAGATGGCGCTTTGGTTTATTCCTCTTTGGTCGATGAGGCATGTACAAAGCTTACATTCTGGAGCTATAATTTAGAAGGGTCTAACTGGAATAACACATTTTTTATATTCTATTTTAATAATATAAAAGAAGTCAACAATAGTCAACAAAGAAACGATCCCTTTATTATATTAATCCAAGAAAGTGTTGTTGATTTCCAAGGGAGTATTGTTTTTTTTTAACTATTTGCATTGTCATGCCTCTAGTTGCGAGATAAGCCTTTCTGGCTTATGACTTTAAAATACATTCGTTAGTATTTATTTATGTTGGGTCAAAATCAGATGATCGAACGCACCCACACCACGAACGATGTGTATTGTGGACGTCATTGCATATCGAATGGTACAAAAAAGACATCGAATTTCGTATCGTACCAATGAGGGATAGACCTCATTGGTATCGTACGGCGCTTGTAGGCGTTGCTATTTCGAGTAAGAAACTATTCAATGAATGATAAATGGTTACCAATACAACCATATTATAGTGGATCTAAGGTAGTTGGCGATGAGTAGAACATATTTTGTTTCTGAAAACTTCATAGAAATGGTTTGGTCAACACGTCTATGAATATGTATATTTTTATAACAGAGCACAGTTATCGTCAAAATCATGCACAATGAATTAACGCTGTTAATAATATTAAGAAGTTCAGGTGTGCTCGGGAAAATGAATATGTAATAGATAACCTCGTATTGTTGTGTAAAACGAAAAATTATATTGCTTCGTATTGCTTATCGTTTTAAGGACCCGTGCAAATACAATAAAGGTATGATTTGTAATGTGTGAAAGCTTGAAATGTCTTATATGTTATAAGTGCAAATCATCTCACATAATCAAAATTATGTATGTGAATAACAACTCTAACAATTTACCCTAGCTTAGAGCGGAAGGTAACACCGTATTATATCGTCGACAAGGGTGTCGAGGTGGATGGGGTGGTAAACAAACCTTTGACTGTGATCCTGTACTGTAATCAGTGTCAGTTGATTTTTGTCGATAGCTGGCGGTGGTTATCATTTTTAGTCTTTGGCCTGGTGGCGCCTCGGGAAGATATAATTGTTTCAGAGTTGAGAACCTGTTTCGGTAATGTAAAGTGCTAAGATTTTAGTGGGTAAATACATTGAGAGGAACGCACCGATACGCTTACGTGAATGTTTAGTTGCATTTTGTATTATAAACAAAAAATTTAAGCGTGCAAGTATAGAATTAATCAATCAAAATGAGCAAAGTTTTAAACGAGGTTTGTGATATGCTGGATACCTATACAGGACGAGACAAGGTACGTACAGGAGTTCCACGTAGCAGAGAATTACTTTCACTTCTCTATGTTACACTCGCCAGCCAGCCAAAACAATTCAAAGAGATCAAGTTCGATTGGTTGCGTATGTTGAGAGCTCATAAGAAGACCGGTTTCTTATTTCCGCGTAGACAAAAAAAATGCTCGACCTCTAACACTTTTTCTACCGTCTCATCATTGGTCTTGCTTTTTCAGATTGTAAGAACGCTATGTTACACCACAAAGTTGGCATCTGGGATGTATGCGAACAAAGATCCGGATTTTGCGAAGAAACTGGCCATCTTTAGTTCCAAAATGTCGCAAACGAGAGCTACGCTACGGCTTCTGGACGATTTGCCTATGCTTAGCTATTCCCTAAGCTACGGAATAGGCAACAAGGTATTCAAAAATAATAGATTATTCGATGAAGTCTAATTACAACAGTTTTTTTTTGTAGGAACCAGACAAGATTATGGGTCTAATAGGGTTCATCACCAACATAATTGACCACGTGTACTATCCAGTGGATAAAATCTGCTGGATGATTGAATACAAATTGCTTAATGTGGAAAACCCTTCTAAATGGGATACAGCAAATTCCATCTTTTGGGTGGCATCCATCTATCTTAACCTCATGAAGTAAGTCATTTTTTGCCATTTTATCATTGTATATATTTAGCAGAGTCAGAATAATGAACATTAGGTGTTTATCTTAATCCTACTGATAAAATTTGCTGATTCAGATTGATTTATTCTTATCTCATAAAAAGCGGCAAGATACCGACTCTCAAACGAACCTGCGAATTTATTAATTGACGCTAGGTTAGTGTATCTTATTTACCCATCATTTGCGACACATACGATACAAATTCTAAACACACAAGTTGTGTCGATGAAACAGTTGTTCTTCAGCATATTGTAAATTCGTAAACATAAAGTGGAACTTTGACCAGTGTCCAAAAATGTCATGTTGATAGGTATATGCGAACATTTTTTTTTATCGATAATTCCCTACCTTTGGAATTCATACCACGTGGGTGGAAGATATTTGTTTTATTTATTATGTATCGTGACGTCTGGCATCGTTTACCGGTTCATACACATGGTCAACAGTTGTCAATACATAAGAATATAACTGTAGGTTGGTTTTGGATTATATTTGCGTCAAGATAAATTGGCGGATATTGTTGCTAGATAAATGAAATAGAATAAAATAGAACAAATGAAATAGAAATAAATGAAAACAAATAACACAATTTCTTTGTACATTGGACATACACGTTATCTAAAATTATCGGTCAACCCTGGTTGAAATCATCTTATACCGTTTTCGTTTTTGATTCATTTTCAACCAAGATTGGTTCGATTTGTTGTTTTTTAAACGACGTTGTGTATGCCTCCATTTGTAACACGTTTCGGGTTGAGGTTTGCACTGACAATAAGTTCGAGTATTGCAGCTTGGAACTGATTCAAACCTAAGTTTAAAAACGAAAACGGATTTACTGTCGTACAAATATGCTCTTTGGTACATGCCTGTGTAGTGTATTGTACCGACCTCTGTGTTATAAATCTAATGCTCTAGCATCACCCAACCTGGCGTTATGTATTGTCAGATTTACATCGAATGCAGATGCATACCACATTTTTTAATTGAATAATATTTGCAGCATTCTGAGAATATTCGGGGATCAAATTGGAAATTCAAATTGTTGCATATGTTTTCTATCCATAAATGCATAATGAGTCTGTTATGCTGTTATGTTATGCAAGTAACATAGAAAATCAAGCAAAATTGTGACTGTTATGTTTTCATGCACAGTTTTCTGTCTGTGTTGCGTTGCGTTTGTAACAGAGCAATACGTAGATACTTGGCACCCCAGTGTTTCTGGATTAATTATCTGGATTTTTCTGAAGTGAAAGCATATCTGGACACTTCTTCCTGAAGCCGCTAGTTCTTTGGTTGCTTCCCTAAGTGTCGATTATTACAATATGTAGGGTGGAGGTACATTCCTTTGGTGGCCTTAGAATGAAACCTGTCTAAAAAAACGAACAAGTTTGCCTGTAATGCGTCAAGATTCGCTAAAACAGGCGATGCGATCAACGTATGGTGCGGCGATGCGATTCAATCTATTCAACCGGTAGAGTAAGTATTAGGGGCCACATACAAATTGTGATAGTGGTTTTTTGGAAAAAGAAGGTAATTTTTCAATAACGTTCAAGAGCTGAATTGGACCGATTTCAACCAACAGTAAGGATGCCGTTGTTGCCACACATAAAAATCTGCAGTCCTTCGACTCAGCCTAATGTGCACGTTGGTACCAAAAGTACCTATCATAGAAACGGAGCGGAATCGACATAACGTTCTGTTCTGCAGCCCTGGGCTGTTGAACAACTGGAGAATGGATTATGGCTAACTCATAGCGATCACCAGGCGGTAGGCTATAGCATCATCCACAACGCTAGGCAGAACGCAGAGGGAAGAGCACCCACTCCATTCGTCCGTAGATGGAGGACGTCGTACTTCGATAAAGAAGTATTCAAAGAGGCGCTTGAGCGGGAACAGAGAACGTGCAGCAACCAACTCGTAGCGCTACTTACACGAGTGTGCGACACAACCATGCCCAGAAAGGTCAAATCTAGGGATGGGAGGTCGCCGGTGTATTGGTGGACAGAGACGATCGCCGACCTCCGGAGAATCTGCCTCCGAGCTAGAACGAGGATGCAAAGAGCGCGGTCGGACTCCGAAAGAATGGAGCGTCAGGTGGCGCTAGTAGCCGTAAAGGTCGCAGTAAAGAGGGAGATAAAGGCCAGTAGACGAGCCTGCTTCGAGGGGTCTGTGTTTAAAAGCCAATACGAACCCATGGGGTGAAGCCCCGGGTGGTAATGGCCAAAACCAAGGGCACGACAGCTCCAACAGATCAATCATCAGAGCTACTGCAGGTGGTGATTAGGGGACTCTTTCCGCGCCACGACCAGAGTCCCTGGCCTCCCATAACTGCAGAATTATCCCATGACAATAATAACGGCACCGCGGAAGAATGGGATGAGGCGACTGTTACGAATGATAAACTCATTGCGATAGGAAAGTCGCTGAAGGTAATCAAGAACGTGTTCAAGTCACCGCAGAAGTTTCGCAAGGTTAAATCCTGGGCCCGGTGCTCTGGAACACGATGTATGACGAAGTGTTGAGATTGAAGTTCCCAAATGGGGTAAAGATGGTCGGTTTTGCGGATGACATTACCCTAGAGGTCTATGGAGAATCCATTGGGGAGGTGGCCTTTCACTCCATCGATATTGTCGAGGTATGGATGCGCTCCAGGAAACTGGAGTTAGCCCACAACAAAACGGAGATCACTGTGATCAAAAATAAAATATCGGAGCAAAGAGCTACGAACAGTGCTGGTGATTGCACCATCACCTCAAAGCGGTCCCTGAGGTACTTGGGGGTTATGATCGATGACAAGCTGTCCTTTACCAGCCACGTCGACCACGCCTGCAAGAAAGCTTCCATGGCTATATCGACATTATCCCGCATGATGTTAAATAGCTCTGCGGTACAGAGGTGCAGGCGTAGGCTCCTGGCCAGCGCCGCCTTGTCCATACTGAGGTACAGCGGGCCAACATGGGCCACTGCCCTGAGTACTAGCTCGCAAGTAAAAGTACCAAGCTCGAAAGTACCCACAGGCTACTGCACCTGAGAGTGGTCAGCGCATACCGCACAGTGTCGCTCGATGCGGTATGCGTTTTAGCGGGGATGATGCCCATCGGCATCATCATAAAAGAGGACGTAGAGTGCTTCGAGCAAAGGGGCACGAGAGGTATCCGCAAGACCACCAGATTCACATGGTCAAGTGGCAGAGGGAGTGGAATAGGGAGTGGACCCACCGACTAATTCCGGAGATATCCGGATGGGTAGGATCGTGACATGGGGAACCTTCCACTTGACACTGCTTCAGACATTATCTGCAAAAATACAGGGCACGCCGAGTCCCCCGCGTGTCCCGTATGCGCGGAAGCGGAGGAAACTGCAGAAAATGTGTTCTTCGTGTGCCCTCGCTTCAACGACGCGAGGAACGGCATGATGGCAGTGAGCGGTCGGGACACGGCCCCGGATAATCTTGTCCAGAAAATGTTTCAAGATCAGGACACCTGTAAACACGGCGCCCTCGCAGGTTGTCCTAGAGCTCCAGGACAAATGGCGAAACGACCAGCGACAGGTCAGTGGGACCAACTAACTACTAAAGTCCTATGTAGTTCGACATAAGCGGGTGCTTAACGCACAATATCCCTCGCCCCTAAATTCTACCGAAAGGTGGTTCCGGAGGAGACCAAGGCTAGAGGCACGGGTGGGTTTATAATGGGTCGAGGAGTTGGCACCCTCATCCCCACACCCTGAGTTCTCCAGGAATCTGTAGCAGATTTTCCATCCCATGAAAAAAAAAATACAAGGTACAGCCCAATGGGGTTGTGCGCAAAGGTGACGTAAGACTACGCAGCAATCTAATTCCCATACACGTCAGGGCCATCCGCTAATTGATTTAAGTCAGTCCTGAAAGGGGCCAAGAAAATTCTATTGTACACTCTTTAGAAAGCATTTGGTGGCTGTTAATTATGATACAGCACCGGTTGTATTTTCTACGATGGTTGAGAGGGCCACTATATTTAACGCATAGAAGATAGTTATGGATCTGTTGGTTCATTAGCGCTTTGCCATTTACTCCAGGACGCGGCGTTTAAAGCAATGCCATGTTCAGCCGAGGCGCGGTAATGGAAATTTCAAACAGCAAAAAAGAAAAATTCATCCAAACGACCTCTTCAGTTGGCAAACTAATTGGGTCGTCCTGAAAAGGACGGATTTAGTTCAATATTATTTATTTAGGCACTTCATTTTAGCTATATTCGTTAAAGTCAACGCATAATTCCACAAGACATTTTCACATATGATCGGCCATTCCATTTCAAAATTTAGAATTCCTACTAAATAGATATTGTATCACTGCGATTTTGGTTCGGATAAGCAAAATATCAAAACGCTTGAGGCGCCATTCACAAATATTATGGTGGTTTAGTCATTGAGAAATTATTATTGTTATTGTTATTGATCAGCTCCCACCCTGGCAGGCAACTACCCAGCGATCTGCACCTAAGCTGAGTGAGAACCTACATAGCCTAAGCGTTCGTGCATACTAATCCGTATAGCATGCCGCCACTTTCACTAACGGGCTTCGTTGTCCCATTAGCTTCCGTGCATTGGTTAGGGATAGGAGGAGATTGATAGGGAAAATTTAAAGAAGGAGTTGTGACTGAAAAGATACGAGTATAACGAAAAACAAAACAGGATATTAGATATTGTCTTCAAAATTTGGTAGAAATAAATTATTTGTTGCCTGAAAAGAAACAAAATTAAGAACAAAGATATAAGTGAAATCCTTGTAGTCCCCCGGACGTTTTAAGATCTTAGCCATTTCTCTGAAAAGATACTAAGAGTTATTGTCTTAGCTGTCTAGTAAAATATAAACCACTCACAAAGTGTGATTTATATTAACGCATGACAGCGAATTTGGATCGATTCATATCAACAGTAAGGCAGCTATTGCAGCCTATCACACAATGGGATAGCGGTTCACCTGCTCCAAGACATGGCGGCCCGACGAGTATGGCAAAGGAACACTATAGATCACATTCACATGATCACCCGCACCGCCAAACAATAGATAACCGAAACTAAAAATAATGCGCTATAACCGATAACAAAGCAGTTCGCAACAAAGCATCGACACCATGGTGATACAGCAAATACGGTGAACTAATAGTATGGATGTTTTAATTATTTACCGTTATATCTCACCTAGCAGCAGTTTTGTTGATCTTTTTCTGTACTGACTCGATCACTCGCGTCGCAAAAAAAAATAACCGAAATAGATAATGGGCTATTCATAAACCACATAGACTTTTCTAGGGGGGAAGGGGGTGGTTTGCCCGAAATATACGCTATGGATAAAAGTCTACGAGGGGGGAGGGGGTGGCGTCTGAGATTTTAAAAAATGAGTCTACGTGGTTTATGAACAGGCTCTAACGCGTTATGCCCTATAACAAAATAGTGAATAAGAAAGTTTCAACGCAACCGTTCACATCAGATGCTCGAAGCACTATTTTTCCGTAAACTTTGAATATGTACAACTACATTCTACAAACAATCCTACTACTGAGACTCACATCTTCAACAAGCAAGTTGAGCAAGATTTTGTGAAATTAGCATTTCGTGCCTGGAAGCATTTCGTGCCTTCTGGCAACTTTACGCTTCTATAGATTTCTAAGCTCATCTTTTTGCACCAACCGAGGGAGACTTGGTTCTATACCCAATGATTTCATTATCTCCAATCCGCTCAACCAATCGCAATGTTTTGTGATATACTGGACGGATTATTATGTGATTGTAGATAACTTTTTGAGATAACTCAATGCAGACGTCTTCCAAAATTGGCAGATCGACAGGCAATCGGTGGAGACCCACCTGGTACCTCACAGCTAGATGCTTAGAGGCGGACCGGAAGATTTGATGAGCTACCTCCACCGTGGTTTAGTCATTGAGAAATTAATTTAAAAAAATCTAGGTCCTCGCCAGTTTTCGCGTCGCACCCCCTCACTTCGCTATTGTCGGATGAACAACATTGCCAACAGGCTACGGGAACCTGCGTCACCATGTTTTAGCTGGCAGTCTTTTGTGATCGTTTGACTCAAGGTAAAACTTTTTGGTACGGATGTCGGTCGCACCCTCTTTTTATGATTGTCTACTCACCATGATTGTAGCCCGCTTTTATGCGCAGTTTTTTGTTGATAACAAAACCAGAATTCGATGCGATATATGATCGTCTGCCAAAGCGATTACAGTACCGTCATTTGAACTGAATTTTGAAATTTTATTTCTTGTTTATCAATCTTAATTTTCAAGGTTGAAAAAGCCAAATACCAAAGATTTGGAAGTAAAAAAAACGGGTGTGAAAAAAACGTTGACCGGATAAGTGTTAATCTCCGGCCTTAAATTAATTTAGTGTTGATATATGATTAGTTCTGCCCGTCTTTCTATTTGCTATCTTTCATTTGGCTGAGTTCTTTGTTCTCTTTCTGACATGGTTAATATGCATCTACTTTGATGCGATATTTTTTTTGTTTTTATTTTATTTTATTTTTACTGTGTATTTACTAACTGATTATCGTTATCAATAAAAATACTATACGATTAACGCTTAGCCGTGAGTCATATGATAATGCATTAGCACTGCCCCGGACATCCTCATCCTCTTGTACGGAACTAAATTCCTCGCCACCGTCGTTCAATCAGTTGAGCAATCATAAGCAACTTGGTGCAGCTCGATTTCAGCTTGTTTTCTTCAGACGTCTTCCAGCGGCCGCTTGAAATCCGAGCTGTCACTGAAGAATGAATCCTTATCTAAAATGACTTCCCTAGCAACGATAGCCCTTTGTTTCACATAGTCTCGCAGCTGGTACCCGTGTGTAGACGATCATGTACTGGTACTTTGGGGTCAAGTTTTGTTCGCGTTTCGGAATTATGAATGAGTGCAACACATCCAAAGATCCTCAGCTTCCCCGCGTCCGGCTTACGGCCAGTCAAATTTGTACGGGTCTTGTTTCACTACTGCCGAAATTGGATATATCTTTCCCGAATCTCCAGTTCAGCTAAAACAACGCGGACACGCTGCATCGGGGTCTTATTCATGTGTTTCGATACTTCATTCTGCTGTTTCTTTTGAAGGACAGTCTCGTACCTCGAGGTTGTGGAAGTGGAGAAAGTGGTCTATGAACGATACACAGAAGTCGGACATAACGTGCTTGTTTCGCTGATGCCTTAGAATAACGTTTCGTGACACTTTGGCAGTTGAGGTTTGCCAGTTTGACAGATACAAAAGTAGTTATCTGCTAAATTCGTCAATGAGCATATTAATAATAGATGCAGTAAAAACCGAGTCTTACAACGAAAGAATTGATATTTATTCACTCTGGATTGGAGGGTATCAATTTTAAAGCTGCGCGACAGTCTGGTTGTCAAGGCTTGACCCATGTGAGTAAAATGCATTTGAAATGCAGCTTTACGTCAGATAGCATTCAAGATGCTGATATAATGCTAATATAATGCTTGTAGCATCTGAAATGCAGATTTAGGGTTGATTGACTGCATATGCTAATGCTTATTGGTAACCTGGGTAGGGTACCAATCCAATGTATGGGAAAAATTTGACCATCGAATTTCAAAAAAGAAAACGAAAGGGTGAGTTATGTCAGTGACATAACTGCAAAGTTGACGTAGGACTGCTTGTTGATGTGAAGAAATTGATGTCATCGAATAGATAAATTTCTACTATATTTTATTCAGTCTAAAGAACCATGAAACCCTATGCTATTGGTGTGTGAGGCTCCGGTTCTTCTTCCGCTATTGGTTCTCCACGAAAATTTATAGAAACTGCAGTTCGGCTCGAATTGACTGTTAATGATATTTTGTAGTCATTTGCTCTTGAACAAAAGGTCACAAATACAAATTAAGCACTCTTTAAGGAAGAAGGGCTTTATTTCTATCCGCTGATACATTCAATTTGAAGGAATTGTATTCAACTTCCCATAAATTAGCAGACAAAGTGTTTGTTTACAAAAGCAGATTCGCCCTAATCAAATGTTGGCGCTAAAATGTCCAACGTGCTTGTAAGTGTGAAATGGATCCTGTGTATACGGAGGGAACATGGTTCGCGATTGAAATGTTCTTATCAGTTTTCTTGAGCTGCAGGACAGCCTGAGTGTTTGGCGGCACGTGATACTACGATAAAAATAGGCGTTTACACTGTCTTCAACTCGAGATTGTACAGACTGAAGATTGAACATACACCCAAAAGTTGAAAAGGTGGCAAAAAATACAACTACAGTTTTTGCTATCATATCCTGAGAAATCCGCATGATTCAGAAATGGCAATTTTGCCCATTTTGATCCATAAAGCGTTTTATGGTACAAATGAAGCTATGCAAGTGTGTGCAAGCGACTGGCAAGCAAAAATAGCTCGAAACAAATTTATCGCTGTAGGATCCTTATTTAATCATCACCAACATATCAATATACAATATGGATGAGTCGATATCACAAAATACCGCAACGCTATTGGCCACTGTTGTATTGCCGCCGTCAAGTGATCTATTTTTGTTCTCACTGATCATCGACAAAGCGTTTTATGAAATAAACAATGCCATGCAAGTATGTTAGCGACAGGTTGCACAAAGCTTGGTGGAAAATATGTCCATTTGCTTCATTGCTGTACCCTGAATTCCTCGCCAAGTGAACTAACTGTTGGGTTTCTATTCCTGTACTCTTACTTTGTCAAAATAGCTGAATGGTTGCCATCAAGAGCCGTCGCGCTGTGACGGTCCCGGTTCGTATCCCGATCCAAAAAATGGCACATTTTATTTTTGTGAGCCATCGGACTTTCGGATACTCATCTCTTACTCATCAACTAAATATCACTGCGCACAACCTCACACACACGTTCAATTTTTCATTGCGAATTGCTGTTGCTTTTTTGCCCACAACTAATGTTGGAATTTTCATCCAAGTTTCGATCAACAGCGAGAAAAGAAACAAAATCATGTGAAATTGTAACTATTACAATATTACAAATACAGCTTACTTTCTTATTTTGGGTGAAGAGCGAATTACGAACAACTTAACCTAAAACACCAAGTGGACCAGTTTGGACATTTTCGTTTTGCAAAAAGTTCCACTGGCTGGAGCGGGAATCGAACCCTCAGCTTCATGGCAACCGCCTGAACGACGGGCGACGCCGCTAACCACTTGACCACAAAGATGATGTGGGCGATTGATTTGGCCATTTTCTCTGGGACGCGGCTTTTTTAGCAACGCCATGTTGAGTCAGTGCGTGGTAATGAAAATTTGGATAAACTCAAGAGAAAATTCATTCAAACATACTCTTTAGTCGTTAAATCGATTTGATCGCCCTGAAAAGGACGGATTTTAGTTGTTTACGGAGGGAACATGGTTCGCGATTGAAATTTTCTTCTCAGTCTTTTTGGGCTGCAGAACGTTTGGCAGGACACCACTATGTGAAAGTCACACCGGAGAAAAGTTTGCTCGGCATTTTCGGCAAAAGGGACCGCTCTTATGGAAAATAAGTGGACCATCCTAACGGAATATCAGATATTACATGCTGACAGTGGCAAATGATTATTTAAGAGATGTGTCAATACTATTATCTTCTAAATTCCATTCAAATTCAATTTTCTTTTATTCTTTTTAATTTTTATCAAAGAGGACCACCCTAATGGAAAATAAGCGAGCCACCCTACTAATAAACACATAATAAGCTAGCAGTTGCCAACGATAATATAGGATATGTTTCAATACTATTGCCATGAATATCTCAGCAGTTGAACTCAAATCACTCAAGTAAAATTGAATTCACTCCCCCATCTCAAGTCCCAGAAAGTCGATTTTTTTAATTTTTTTTTCGATGTTACACCAGTTCTCGACGTTTCATGCATTTCTAAGATCTTTGGCACAAAAAAAAAAAATCGATTTCGGAAATTTCATGTAGGGAAGATGTACCTATATTAATCTCATCACTTTGCAATTCATCCTGCATGAAATAAAACGATATACACGTGACAGGATTAGTTAGTATTGTTTGTTGTAGTTATTTAACGTAAGCAAACATTATTAGAAAACGAAACCGATCCTTCAACTGCCCAATTGTTTGATTCATCGTAGGATGAATATAGGAACAATGAGATTAATATTGGGGCAGTTTCCCTACTTTGTCAAACTTTGACCGCTTTGGTGGTCCACTTAACGAAGTCCGATTTAGCTCAAATTTAGCATGGGACTTCTTTTGATGAGACACAACTTTTAAGCACTACTCTCTTTTGACATTGGAAAAGGCGGTTTTGGCTGGCACTTTAATGTATATACAATGTTCAGAATTATGCTACGCAGCACTATCAATTTGTATAAAAGATAGTCAAAGAACAGAGTTGCATAATGCAGAACTTTTCTGCAACCCTTTTGCAGCAGCAAATTGTGCAAATGATTTTTTAGTGGGCAAAAGTAGGTTAATATTCCACACTACAGTGAGATGAAAATCAGCCCATAGCGATGGGCAGTTGCAAAACCCCACCGGAGATAAAACTACAAAGCGATATGAATTATAATAGAAATTATTATCGAATTTCTGATTGAAGCACACTTCTGACATCTGTTTCTCCTAGTTTGCGAAAAAACGCTATGGTATTGAAAATTTCATAATTGATTCGTGTCTGATCTGATGTGGATATATTCATCTACATAACATCGATTTTGACAGTTCAGATATATTTGAATCGAATGTTGTTGATTTTCGTTCAAAAACTAAATTTAAAGTTCATTTTGGTTTGTTGGTTTGTTGTTGGTAAATTAGCTCATCAGTCGCCATCAGTCTGTGTGCAATAGATTCAGTTGTTCAGTCATCAACAGTACAATGAGAGAACGGCAAGTGAGTCATCTGGCTGGCACAAATTTGATTTTGGTTGGTTGATGTCACATCAGGAAAACGCCTTAAAAGTTTTATTGCCTAACAAACTGCCATAAATTTTATATTATACCAGTCCTAATCTGGATGGCAATCATACCGGTTTCAACTATTAGCGAATGTTAGAGGATGGTGCATTTTGACTTCTCTGAATACACTGAGAATCCTTTTTTTCCATTCCCTTACTTCAAAACTGAAGATCCACCGGGAAATAATATGTGTTAAATGATTCGACCATGTTCCCGCGTGCAAAGAAGACTTCAAGGCACAATTTACCAGACTCAAACATCTATCTCGCAACATCATTCCGGCGTCGTTTTGGCAAACAAAGGTTGTCCACGTTAAAATTGCAACGCACAAAGCGATGATCTAAAAACCCGTCTTTCAACCAATTGTCTTGAAATTTTATGAGTATCAAATAAAACATTTTTGCTGGGTTTAGCAATGTTCGCTTTATTCAACTTGTGCTCCAAATCCAAATGCCCTTTCTTTGCTCTTAAGACCCTCCATGAGATTTTATTCAACATTAGAACCGAAAAGTTTTTGTGCATAGACCAATTGGTCGGTTTTGACTGTCTTAGGATGTTTGCGTAATTCTTGTTTCATAATGGCCCAATGTTTATCGATTGTTCTAACCTCTGGAGTGTTTGGTTGAAAGATTAAGGTCCTTGGGTACGAAGTTGACCTTATTTTCCATAAACCATTTCAGCACCTGTTTTGAGTCGTGGCATGATGCCAAGTCAGTCCAAAAAATTGGTGGGCTCTTGTGCGATCTCAGCAACGGAAGAAGACGTTTCTGTAGACATTCATTAACGTATCTTTGGTCATTCATGGTAGAAGTCATCACGAATGGAGCGCTTTGTATCTCTCGCACGTACAAATCGCTTGCCAAACCATGAATTTCTTGGCAAATTTCGAGATGTAAAGCTTTGCGTGCCCGTGATTTTGCACATTCTGCTGGAAGTTATGATTTGGTGCCTTCTGAACTTTCAATGTATGTAGTCCATCCCAATTTTTAACTTCAGAATTTCAAGTGTAAAATTTCGTCGCGAATCCTTTGCTTTGCAAAAACGTTTTCGCAATTTTCAATCAAATTTTAAGGACGTTAAAAATACATACAGACCCTATTGCCCAAATTACCCAAAGTTTGAAGCATTATACTTTAAAGGCAAAAAAGCTATAGCTACTTGCGTGTGTTGGAATTTTGATACTGGTCAATTGATGAAATCCATGATACTTGTACAAATCACATTCCTAATCACATCTCTTTCGTAGACCTAGAAGCTTGTTTAAATCAGACGTCAACCGATCTGCACTCACCCACGCACTGTGTCATGACGATTTTGCTGCTCAAGTTTTGTTTTGTTTGAAGGGTATGCCTAGTGTTTCTTCACTTTTTGAAGGGAAGGGCGTTTCCGGTGAGTTTGTTTGTTAAGGGGTTTAGGTAAAAAGAGGGGGGAGGGAGGAGGATTAAGAATCTTTTTTTATTCAATATTTTTTATATTTTTTGTTGGGAGAAAAAAAAAAAGTATGGGAGAAGTCTAAGTCGAGGCGCCCACTGATGTGGCGGAGGTATGGTATCACATAACATGTAAAAACATCGAGTCAAAGTCTTGTGGCGTGAGGCGAACGTCGACAAGATATTTTGGCATGCTAGCAGATGTCACACCTCCGCCACATCAGTGGGCGCCTGGCCTAATTATAGTCTGCCGTAGACCTATCTAAGTTTCCACTGATTTTACACTGCCTGTTTAATGAACATACTTTCTTTTTGTTTCTCAGTAAGGATGTCGTTCTGTTCTCAATGTGCAGATTTCTTGTGATTCCTAAGATGGCTGTGCACAGGGTCCTCTACATGAAACAGTGAACTTATGTGTGTCTTATATTGAAGGCTGACGCTCGTATATGAGGCTCACGTAATATTTTATAGGAAGACTCGTCCATCTTGAGATATGCAATGATCACTTTCTTGAACCAAGAATTTTGACCTCCGTTGGGGCTCAAATGTAAAGGGCCTTAAGGTAAATTTATCTGGAATTTCGATAACAGTATGTTTTTGCTGACGTTCTTCTTGTCTCCCATTCTAATTGCAATTTTGATTGCCGTTGATTTGGTTACCAATGACAGCAGGACCAATGATAAAATCAATGAACCTTTCATGACATACAACATTTACTTGTAGTGAAGTAACATCGTGATAGTTCTGTCCTATGAAGGAATTTCTGCGCACAACCTCACACACACGTTCAATTTTTCATTGCGAATTGCTGTTGCTTTTTTGCCCACAACTAATGTTGGAATTTTCATCCAAGTTTCGACCAACAGCGAGAAAAGAAACAAAATCATGTGAAATTGTAACTATTACAATATTACAAATACAGCTTACTTTCTTATGTTGGGTGAAGAGCGAATTACGAACAACTTAACCTAAAACACCAAGTGGACCAGTTTGGACATTTTCGTTTTGCAAAAAGTTCCACTGGCTGGAGCGGGAATCGAACCCTCAGCTTCATGGCAACCGCCTGAACGACGGGCGACGCCGCTAACCACTTGACCACAAAGATGATGTGGGCGATTGATTTGGCCTTTTAAGCAACGCCATGTTTGGCTTTTTAAGCAACGCCATGTTGAGTCAGTGCGTGGTAATGAAAATTTGGATAAACTCAAGAGAAAATTCATTCAAACATACTCTTTAGTCGTTAAATCGATTTGATCGCCCTGAAAAGGACGGATTTTAGTTGTTTACGGAGGAACATGGTTCGCGATTGAAATTTTCTTCTCAGTCTTTTTGGGCTGCAGAACGTTTGGCAGGACACCACTATGTGAAAGTCACACCGGAGAAAAGTTTGCTCGGCATTTTCGGCAAAAGGGACCGCTCTTATGGAAAATAAGTGGACCATCCTAACGGAATATCAGATATTACATGCTGACAGTGGCAAATGATTATTTAAGAGATGTGTCAATACTATTATCTTCTAAATTCCATTCAAATTCAATTTTCTTTTATTCTTTTTAATTTTTATCAAAGAGGACCACCCTAATGGAAAATAAGCGAGCCACCCTACTAATAAACACATAATAAGCTAGCAGTTGCCAACGATAATATAGGATATGTTTCAATACTATTGCCATGAATATCTCAGCAGTTGAACTCAAATCACTCAAATCACTAAAATTGAATTCACTCCCCCAACTCAAGTCCCAGAAAGTCGATTTTTTTAAAATTTTTTTTCGATGTTTCACCAATTCTCGACGTTTCATGCATTTCTAAGATCTTTGGCACACAAAAAAAAATCGATTTCGGAAATTTCATGTAGGGAAGATGTACCTATATTAATCTCATCACTTTGCAAGTCATCCTGCATGAAATAAAACGATATACACGTGACAGGATTAGTTAGTATTGTTTGTTGTAGTTATTTAACGTAAGCAAACATTATTAGAAAACGAAACCGATCCTTCAACTGCCCAATTGTTTGATTCATCGTAGGATGAATATAGGAACAATGAGATTAATATTGGGGCAGTTTCCCTACTTTGTCAAACTTTGACCGCTTTGGTGGTCCACTTAACGAAGTCCGATTGAGCTCAAATTTAGCATGGGACTTCTTTTCATGAGACACAACTTTTAAGCACTACTCTTTTTTGACATTGGAAAAGTCGGTTTTGGCTGGCACTTTAATGTATATACAATGTTCAGAATTATGCTACGCAGCACTATCAATTTGTATAAAAGATAGTCAAAGAACAGAGTTGCATAATGCAGAACTTTTCTGCAACCCTTTTGCAGCAGCAAATTGTGCAAATGATTTTTTAGTGGGCAAAAGTAGGTTAATATTCCACACTACAGTGAGATGAAAATCAGCCCATAGCGATGGGCAGTTGCAAAAACCCACCGGAGATAAAACTACAAAGCGATATGAATTATAATAGAAATTATTATCGAATTTCTGATTGAAGCACACTTCTGACATCTGTTTCTCCTAGTTTGCGAAAAAACGCTATGGTATTGAAAATTTCATAATTGATTCGTGTCTGATCTGCTGTGGATATATTCATCTACATAACATCGATTTTGACAGTTCAGATATATTTGAATCGAATGTTGTTGATTTTCGTTCAAAAACTAAATTTAAAGTTCATTTTGGTTTGTTGGTTTGTTGTTGGTAAATTAGCTCATCAGTCTGTGTGTAATAGATTCAGTTGTTCAGTAATTAACAGTACAATGAGAGAACGGCAAGTGAGTCATCTGGCTGGCACAAATTTGATTTTGGTTGGTTGATGTCACATCAGGAAAACGCCTTAAAAGTTTTATTGCCTAACAAACTGCCATAAATTTTATATTATACCAGTCCTAATCTGGATGGCAATCATACCGGTTTCAACTATTAGCGAATGTTTGAGGATGGTGCATTTTGACCTCTCTGAATACACTGAGAATCCTTTTTTCCATTCCCTTACTTCAAAACTGAAGATCCACCGGGAAATAATATGTGTTAAATGATTCGACCATGTTCCCGCGCAAAAAAGACTTCAAGGCACAATTCACCAGACTCAAACATCTATCTCGCAACATCATTCCGGCGTCGTTATGGCAAACAAAGGTTGTCCACGTTAAAATTGCAACGCACAAAGCGATTATCTAAAAACCCGTCTTTCAACCAATTGTCTTGAAATTTTATGAGTATCAAATAAAACATTTTTGCTGGGTTTAGCAATGTTCGCTTTATTCAACTTGTGCTCCAAATCCAAATGCCCTTTCTTTGCTCTTAAGACCCTCCATGAGATTTTATTCAACATTAGAACCGAAAAGTTTTTGTGCATAGACCAATTGGTCGGTTTTGACTGTCTTAGGATGTTTGCGTAATTCTTGTTTCATAATGGCCCAATGTTTATCGATTGTTCTAACCTCTGGAGTGTTTGGTTGAAAGATTAAGGTCCTTGGGTACGAAGTTGACCTTATTTTCCATAAACCATTTCAGCACCTGTTTTGAGTCGTGGCATGATGCCAAGTCAGTCCAAAAAATTGGTGGGCTCTTGTGCGATCTCAGCAACGGAAGAAGACGTTTCTGTAGACATTCATTAACGTATCTTTGGTCATTCATGGTAGAAGTCATCACGAATGGAGCGCTTTGTATCTCTCGCACGTACAAATCGCTTGCCAAACCATGAATTTCTTGGCAAATTTCGAAATGTAAAGCTTTACGTGCCCGTGATTTTGCACACTCTGCTAGTCGTTATGATTTGGTACCTTCTGAACTTTCAATAGTCCATCTCAATTTTTAACTTCAGAATTTCAAGTGCAAAATTTCGTCGCGAATCCTTTGCTTTGCAAAAACGTTTTCGCACTTTTCAATCAAATTTTAAGGACGTTAAAAATACATACAGACCCTATTGCCCAAATTACCCAAAGTTTGAAGCATTATACTTTAAAGGCAAAAAAGCTATAGCTACTTGCGTGTGTTGGAATTTTGATACTGGTCAATTGATGAAATCCATGATACTTGTACAAATCACATTCCTAATCACATCTCTTTCGTAGACCTAGAAGCTTGTTTAAATCAGACGTCAACCGATCTGCACTCACCCACGCACTGTGTCATGACGATTTTGCTGCTCAAGCTTTGTTTTGTTTGAAGGATACGCCTAGTATTTCCACACTTTTTGAAGCCAAGGCTGTTCCCGTTGAGCTTATTTCTAAAGGGATTCACTCAATACCAGAGTGATCGAATGAGATTGAAGCATCATATTCTATCAACCCATTATGAATATTCTGTACCGTTAGAAGTAACAAGTCTATGAAGGTATGAAGTCTAAGTCGAGGCGCCCACTGATGTGGCGGAGGTATGGTATCACATAACATGTAAAAACATCGAGTCAAAGTCTTGTGGCGTGAGGCGAACGTCGACAAGATATTTTGGCATGCTAGCAGATGTCACACCTCCGCCACATCAGTGGGCGCCTGGCCTTATAGTCTGCCGTAGACCTATCTAAGTTTCCACTGATTTTACACTGCCTGTTTAATGAACATACATTCTTTTTGTTTCTCAGTAAGGATGTCGTTCTGTTCTCAATGTGCAGATTTCTTGTGATTCCTAAGATGGCTGTGCACAGGGTCCTCTACATGAAACAGTGAACTTATGTGTGTCTTATATTGAAGGCTGACGCTCGTATATGAGGCTCACGTAATATTTTATAGGAAGACTCGTCCATCTTGAGATATGCAATGATCACTTTCTTGAACCAAGAATTTTGACCTCCGTTGGGGCTCAAATGTAAAGGGCCTTAAGGTAAATTTATCTGGAATTTCGATAACAGTATGTTTTTGCTGACGTTCTTCTTGTCTCCCATTCTAATTGCAATTTTGATTGCCGTTGATTTGGTTACCAATGACAGCAGGACCAATGATAAAATCAATGAACCTTTCATGACATACAACATTTACTTGTAGTGAAGTAACATCGTGATAGTTCTGTCCTATGAAGGAACGTGTTAATGCGTAGATTCTAGACTTCATTAAATTTCAAGTGCCATTTAAAGATATTATGATTAGCCGCAACAAAAACAAATAAGTATTCAATTTCAATGGCAGAACGAAAATTTGGATTACTACAAGAATTGCTGAAAAAAAAAGTTTGACACCGTTTTACAGTTTTACAACGAGTTGCATACAATATTTTTTGAGAAGGATTTTTTTCATTAAATCCTCCAGTCTACTTCCTAACATCTTGCTATGAAGTGCCTGGTGGTCACTCACCAAACCGATTACCTGTCGGTCTGCCAAATGTTGGTAAACCGACTGATTAGAATTCTCTCAAATTGTAATATTACGCCCACTGTATCACAAAATCTTGCGAGATGTTGAACGGATTGGAGATAGCGAAAGCATTGGGTTTAGGACCAAGTCTGCCCCGGTTGCGTAGGAATCAGTAGAATCAATATCAGTTACTAATGCGAAGATGGGCCACCAATCGGAGGGATCTACATATTTGCAGGATATCCACTGAAAAAGGGGCATGCCGCCGTTCAGAAAAAAACGCACTCTAGTGGAAATATTACCTATCCAGAAAAAGCGCAGAAAAAGCGATCATCAACCAAAGACACACAAAAGCGCTCGAGAAAGACCAGATATAACGACCAGATTTCTCGTTCTTTTTTTTCAGTTTACTTACTAGTTTACGGTGATTAGGTCATGCCGGACTATTTGAGGTGTGGTGCAACTGGCGTCCGATGTTCTGTAGCTTATTGAAGCGGTCCCATGCTTTTGGCGGATAGTGCTAGTTACATACTTTCAGCTTACCATTAACCAAAACCCTGCTGTTAACCTTTTCCTAACTATGCAACATCCCAGTGACTTCTCGTGGAAGTGCAGAGGATTTATCGTCTTCCTTTAAAGCGGTTATCACATCAACACGTTCCTCCCCTTTCCCTACTTGACCAGCATTCGGGCACGGCCGGTGCCGGTATTGCTTCATAATGGGTCACCAGTTTTTACACATTGAGGATGTATGTTAGTCCCAAACATCATCTGTTGGTTCTAAATGTAAATACAGCTGATCTGGCAATAACGGAATAGCATCCGTGGGAGGTCAATCATTCTCATGCTCATGTTCCATGAGTTCCATATTTTTTTGCAAATGAGTAGCATAATAAATCGACAAAGATTTTAAATAAGGCCAACTGACAACCCAAAAAAATGGTTACCAATTCAAAAAAAACCGCTAAACAAACCACAACGGAAACAAAGAAAGAAACACCGATAGAAAAGATGCCACGAGAAATTTACGGAAGAAGCCATTGTTTACGTTTGTCAGTTAGGCCCTGATGAAAAATCTTTGTCGAAATATATGAAAATATATTACGGCACTCCAAAGTGTTATATAAAACCGATTATTACTTTATTACTGATTATCAAATGCACAATTTGTGGCTCACAGCCACGAAGTTAAATTCAGTTTTGAGTCGCTTTTGATTCACTTTCGTCAAAATTGGAGTCGTTCAAATATGAGTAAATGTAACTGGGATAGACAAGTCGACATATCCAAAACATCCATCGGATTAAGGTCGATGTCTTAGATATGTCGACTTATCAATCCCAGTTACATTTACTCATATATCAGTGACTCCACTTTTGGCGAAAATGAGTCAAAAACGACTCAAAACTGAATAAAATTGATTGAAAATATTGCTAGATTTGCTGCAGCGTTATGCACTGAAGAGAAAGTTGATGAAGAGAATCGATCAACGAAGATAGGCGGTTGATAGTTGTTAATTATTTAGATTGTTATTAATAATTGACACCTAATAATGTCTCATCTCTCCGCTCCAAAACAGAACAATCCGCAGCTACACTGTGATGGAACAACATAAAACGCACATCAACAAACCGGAAAATGAGTCAAGGTATGGCGTTCAATGACTGCAGTTATTTTCCACATATTATTATATGATACAAAATTTATCTTTATAGCCAAGCCGTAAAGATGCTTCTGATCAAGCAACGCATGGAACTGATCTCTATCTTAAGGCTTTCGCTGGATTTTGTACACGCTGGAAGTACTCTCCCTAAAGGTATGCTTTGGGGAGGGAAGTTTGAATCCTGGCAAGTAGGTCTTATTGGAACAGTTTCTTCATTCATTGGGCTGTATCAATACTTTGCAAAGAAGAAAATCATTAGCAAAAGTTCATAGTCGATTGAATGTATGATAAGTGTTTGGGACGTTGTGAATGATAAATGTTGCATACTTGGAAAAGACACGGCAATCAGTTGATGTTTGTTCAAGTTGGAATCAAACACATTATTTTTGCGAGCAAAGCATAAGAATCAAATTCTTATGTACAAATTACAGCTTTTTAAATATAAGATGTTATGTTGAGAATTTTTTGGTTTTTGTATTGGGACAAAATTTAATTATTGAATTAGGCTACGGGAATGTATACTACCTTTTGATAGATTTTGTAAATAAAGCAATCAATGAAATTCTAGTCAATAAGAGATGTCCACCAGTTATTTTCTTATCACAGCCAAATAATCACCTATATCTAAAGGGCGTCCACAGTTAAATTGCATCATTTTCAATAAACTAACATTTCGCCCTTTGGGTTGATTTCAACGAAATTTTGGGTGAAATGACCTCAGCGTGTATTGTTTTAACTGCGCGAGTTTCATTGTGAAATGTGTCGTAGTTTCGAAAATGGAGTCGAAGGAACAGCAAGTGCGCGAGAACATTTTGCACACGCACCTCGACAACCCACTTCTTTCGCACTGAGCCATCGGAAAGATATTGAAAATTCACCAGTCTACAGTGTCTCGTGTCATAAAACGTTTCGGGGAACGTTTAACTGTCGATCGGGAGAAGGTGACCCAACTGTTCCGTTCGGGATGTCGCGAAAACGTTGCACTTGACCAAAAGTTTCGTGCAGAAAGTCAAGAAACGAGCCGGGCTCCGTTCATTCAAAGTTTAGAAAGCTCCAAACCGCAATGAAAAACAGAATAGGACAGCTAAAACACGTGCGTGTAAGCTGTACACACAAATGTTGACGAAACCACACTGCTGCATCATGGACGATGAAACACACGTAAAAGCGGACTTTAAACAAATTCCCGGCAACCAGTATGTGACTGCGAGATACAAGTTCGATGTTCCAGAGTCTCTCAGGAAACAGCAAGTGTCAAAGTTCCACAAGAAATTCATGATTTGGCAGGGGATTTGTTCGTGTGGTAAACGGAGCAAGCCTTTCGTGACAACTTTAACTGTAAATAGTCAAATATACATGAATGAATGCCTGAAAAAACGACTGCTTCCGTTACTCAAAACACACAACGTTCCTAAAATTTTTTGGCAGGACCTAGCCTCTTGTCACTACTCCAAGGATGTTCTGGAGTGGTACAAGGCGAATGGTGTCAATTTCGTGCCGAAGGATCTTAATCCCCCAAACTCTCCAGAGTTGCGGCCAATTGAAAAATATTGGGCTATAATGAAGCACGAACTTCGTACGCATCCTAAAGTTGTCACTACAGAACAGGAAATGTTGAAGTCATGGTTGAAAGCGGAAAAAAATGTCGGGTCAAGCGTTGTACAAAATCTTATGCGTGGTATTAAAAAGAAAGTTCGGGCTTTTGGATTTGGTGAAGAAATACAGTGAAATAAAAATACCTAAACCAAGATTATACATTGTATTTTATTCCCTGAATATTTCATGACAATCGGTTGAGAGACTAGTTTTTGAGGACGAGTTTAAAGTGATGCAATTTAACTGTGGACACCCTTTATAATCAGTAATTCATTCAGACTGTGATCTGAAACCCCATGATTGGAATTGGAGCTTAAACATCGGAATCACATCGGTATTTTTGGTCAGCAGTCTGCTCAAACATAAAACCAATTATTTTCATTGATGTTAAAGGTCTATATTTAAAATAGTATTTAAGATGAAAGAAGAGTGTCAAGTGTGCAGACCATGCAAACGCGTCGTTGAGTTTTAACGCTTTGTCGCGAGTTAGTTTATGTTTGTGATTGCCGTTCCACTTTGAAACAGTTTCGTAGTTAGATTAGGACTCATTGTCTGTTGCAAATTCAGTGGGGTATAACACACAATCGGTTGACGTAGACTACCTTAAACCGTTTGATGCATTAATATGTTCAATATGCTAGATTAGGCAACTCTCAACCGAGTTTGGTGGTGAAACATTCTAATGCAGGTGTTATTGTAATACAACGTTGGATAAATATAAGTAATTGTGTTAGAAAATTATATTATTCAGTTTTTATAAATCATTGGGTAAACCTGGTTCAATTAATAATAATTTTGATAATTAAATCAGCAGTTGTGAAAATTTCCAACTGATTGATGCAAAAATCTCGGAAATCTATCGAAAAATGATTGACTTATCAGCGTTCAGTCTTTCCATTCTGCGCTTTTCTGGTTGTAGTAAAGTTTTAAGTAGCGGTTTGTCAATAACTCTAACAAATTTCGTTTCAACGGAGCTAATGTTGCTTTTTTGTAACAAAACGGTGTTCCTTGGGAGGGAATGTAACATCGCGACAATGCATTTCTAGGAGTGTGATATATGGATCATCTAATTAAAATTTCTCATCATAGAGAGTTTAGCTGATGGAGCTGCTTTGATGTTCAATTCGATCGTTTTATTCAGTTTTTTTTTTCAGGTATGACAAAAGTTTTTCTTTATTGTAATTGTCTGCTATTTTTGTTCTTATGAAGAATTTTCGTTTCGGTATCAGAAATCCCCCCCCATGCCAGTCATGTATGGTTCGTATTTCCACGTTCTAAATATTTTCCATCATGCAGAAGGCATGCATTCTGCAACGAGCTGACCTGTGTATAACTGTATGAATAATTTATTCCTGTTTACTCTGAAGTATTGAATTAAAACAAACATGAAGTTTCACTCTTCATATGTGTATACAGGTAAAAGATATTATGTTTTGTTGTAGCTTGTTTTTTATTTTTGCTGCAAAATATTATTGTCATACATCCTTTGCCCTCTAGCTATTGTTACTGTTTGTGTTTCGGTTAGATTGAGTTTTAATGATAGTTTGATAGTGGTACTGGGTTTGGCTTCTCATTCAACGAGGTTTGATAGTTCAAGTTTTTACTGTGTCAATTCGTTTACGTATTTCCGGTTATTACGTCTAGTAGTTGAGTACTCTTGTTCTGTGATTATAACTTGTTCGGCTATATATGAATGAATATAAATAGTTTCTTGTATATGCTTTTGCATTTGATTATCGAAGCTGAAACACGTCTGTTTTTCTTCTCATCTCTCTTTCTCGCTTACACCAGTGATACACGCTTTTTAAATAACATTACGTTGTGTATTTGTTGCTATTTCATTCTTGTCTATTGGTCCTACGAAGATTTGTCGCACCCTGTGCATTCATTCCCCTTTTAGTTCAGCAATAAGCAGATTGAAATATACAGTAAAATAATGGAACGTGATTATATCGTACTTTTTCTCGGTCATAACGTTCAGTGTATGATGGCCACTTTAGTAGCGACCAAGTTAAGCTTCAAACTGGTTATATTGCTTTCAAGTATAAAATATAATCTGTTCTATCTTAATTGTAGTAAGTATAATGATTGAGCAGTCAAGTGTTGGAATTTAGCATAATTCCAGCACTACACGATTGCTCCAATTACCATCCCACAGTTGTCGTAAATTACCTAATTAAAATGAGTTTAAACATTATAAAATTTTCCTTTTTAAAACAATCTCATTAATTATTAGCACCACAAAGAAAGAAACAAAAAAAAAACTGGAAATCTTGTAAAACTTGTTTTTTGTGCTGTAATTTTACAACCATATATACTGAGTAAAAAATAAATAAATTATTGCACAGTAATGTTCAAACATCACTTCTGCAGTATATCGCGTGATATTCAAATTTATCTAATTGTTAATCGTAGTTTAAAACTAGGTTTATAAAAATAGAATTGATTTGAAATCTCTGGTCTGTAACTTCAGTTCATTGATAAACTATATTCGGGTTTAAGGTAAAATAAAAATGGTTCGTGTGCATTAGACGGAAAACGGGAAAAATATAAAATAAATGTGTGATGTTATTAATATAAAGCAAACATTTTATGTCAAAGTATATACCGAATAACGATTATGTTTTTCTTCATTGCAATTCATATTTTCGCTTAAGCCAGCACTAAGTTTTCAAATCACACAATAACTTCAAAGGTGATAAATTATTTTTTTACCTTCTTTTGTTGATGATTAAGGTCAAAGCGTAAACTTTCATAATACTCGTAGAATTTTGGCTTTCAGTTAAAATAGCATTGGAATCGAATGTAAATCATTTTGTAGACTCAGCCCATCCACGAATATCGAAGAGTATTTGCAGCTTGTACATCAGGTAATAATGATTTTTCTTGTAAAATCTATTTTTGTCGTAAATCATGGAACGTAAACAAACATGTGACGCAAAATTTCGACCTCCGCGTCTAGGGAAGGGCCCAAAACAGGATGTCAAGATAGTCATCGGAGACGTTAATGCGCAGATCGAAAAAGAAAACTTCTTCCGACCCGTCATTGGACTGGAAAGCCTTCATTCCGCCACCAATGATAACGGCCAGCGGCTTGTGACCTTTGTTGCTGCTAGAGGGATGGCAATCAGTAGTACCTACTTCGCACGTAAGAATATCCACAAACACACCTGGCGATGCCTGCTCTCAAATAGGCAACGTGCTTGATGGGCGATATTTCTCAGATGCCATTGATGTCAGGGCCTTTCGACGGTTATCCATCGTCACGAGTTCCAGAAATAACAGAATGATGCGATTCAATATCCAACGCTTGTCAACGGATGGCGTTGCATCACAGAATTAACGTTTCTAACGATGTCAACAACTAGTGGGATCCTATCAACGTCGAAGACGAATGGACTGGTTGGATGAAGAGTGCCAGAGAGTGACAGACGCGAAGAATGGGAGCGGTACAGGGTAACAAGAACAGGAGAAAAGCTAATCCACGGAGGTTTTATACATCTGTACCGGTGTCCGCCATATGCAACGACCGAAAAAGGAATCTGCTGACCGACAAAACAGCGGTGGCTGCCAGGTGGAAGGAGCACTTCAAGCAGTTATTGAACGGTGAAAATGGGAACGTAGCGAGAAACAGGATGAACATAGATGATGATGGACAAGCTGTGAACCCACCGATCATAGGAGAGGTTAAAAAGGCTATAAGTGAGCTGAAAACTGCAAGGTTGCGGGGAAGGACGAGATCCCGGTCGAGCTTCTCAAGCACGGAAGTGAGCAGCTTCACCAATCGATCCATCGAGTACTTCTGCATGAGAGGACGAAGAAATGCCTACCGGTTGGTTGGATAGCCTCATACGCCCAAATCTACAAGAAAGAGCCCAGACTGGAGTGCGCCAATCATAGTGGGATTACCCTGTTGAATTCGGCGTACAAAATACTGTGGCGTATCCTGTTTATTAGACTAAGACCGCTTGAGGAGTCCTTCGTCGGCGAATACCAGGCTGGCTTTCGTGAGGGCCTATAAAACACGGATCAGATGTTCACCTTGCGAATGATCTTAGATGAATTCCGGGAGTATAACTTGCAGACTTACCATCTCTTTATCGATTTCAATGCAGCGTATGATTCAGGGAAAATAAATGACCTGTGGCAGATAATGCCTGAACATGGTTGTGGTTTTTCGGTGAAACTCGTCGGGTTGGTTTGATTGTTCTTCTTTCGAAGACTGGTTGTCTACAATCGCAATTCCCTATTTGAAGAAGCAAACGGGAAAACGAGTTTTGATTGGAGATAATCTTGCATCGCATTTAACGCTAAAGGTAATTGAGTTGAGCTCCGATACCGACATCAGTTTGATCTTTCTCCCAGCCAACTCAACCCACTTAACACAACCACTAGATGTGGCATTTTTTCGTCTGCTCAAAACTGCTTGGCGTAAGATCCTTGAAAAATGGAAATTGTCCCAAGGAAAATACGAAGCGTCTCTACCAAAAGACAGATTTCCAAGGCTTTTGAAGCAGTTGATGGATGATATCAAGAACCAAGGACCAAAAAATGTTCGAGCAGGCTTCAGAGAATGTGGAATAGTTCCGTTGGATAGATCGCCAGTGCTACGAATGTTACCCACAGTACCGAACCCTGGAGACGGTCAAAAGTTTGACGAGAGTTTAATTTCTTTGCTACGAGATGCTCGGTATGGACCAACACAGGCGTCTACTACTAGAGAAAAACGATCGAAGATTCAAGTACTACCAGGACAAAGTGTTACTGGAAGCGCAAATATTGTCTCGGAAGATCCAGAACCGGCAGAAATGATCGACGCACCACCGATTCCATCGAATCTTAATGAGGAAAATGTAAGAACATATCCCTTTGTAAAGTTTACCTACTCCAAGTAATGAACCGGCATAACTTCTTCTTTTTGATATTGTTCAACTTTTTTTCGATCATTGTTATTTGCTTTTACATTATATTATCAATAAATCTATTCAAACTGTTTTGTTTTGTTTAAAAGAAATGCTTAACAATTTCTTTACAACTATAAAAAAAAACATATTGGAAAGTGTTTCTATTCGCCCCATTTAGGGGCTAATAGAAACATGCAACATTTTATCTTATAAAAAAAGGATTTGGTAATTGTTTTCAAATAGTTGTAATAGCATTCATAGAGGGGGATAATACCCATACTTTAAAGTATTGGACTTCATTCTACAGCCCAACGTTTTTTTTTGTACGCCTTGAAATATGTTGGATAGTGTTTCTATTCGCCCCGTTTTACGGTATGCTGATACGTGCAACGCTGGATGGCTCGAAATCAAGTGTTCGGATTGCAGACGAGGTGCCAACCTCGTTTGTTATGTTAGATGAGCTGAAACAAGAAGATGCATTTTCGAATTTACTGTTCAACATTGCTCTCGAGTGTGCGATTAGGAGGTCAGGCGTGCAGAGAAACGGCACTATCATCACACGGTCACATATGCTCCTTGGCTTTGCGGACGATATTTACATCTTTGGAATCGATCGCAAGGCAGTGGAGAAGGCCTTCGTACCTCTGAAGAGGGAGACAGCGAGGATAGACTTGACCATCAATTCTACCAATACGAAGTACATGGTTGCTGATAGAGATAGAGGGACACCTAGTGGTGTTAGTGCTGAGGTAGTGTTTAAAGTTGTTGAAGAATTTGTTTACTTTGAAACATGTGTGACATGTAACAACGACGTTTCCCGTGAAGTGAGAAGACATGATGCGGCTGCGAATAGGGCCTTTGACGGACTACGTAACCAGCTTAGGTCCCGTAACTTGCAAACGGAAACCAAATTCGCGCTGAATAAAACTTTAAGTGGTCCGGTGGCTCTCTACGGTCACGAAACGTGGACGTCAAAAGTGGCCAATACTCGGCGGGAAATTAGACAATGATGCGTGGCGCAGACGCATGAATGACGAGTTATATAAAGTATTTAAAGAAGCGAATATTATTAAGCGTATAACATACGGCAGACTTCAGTGGGGTGGTCACTTAGTGCGAATGTCGGAAGAAAGAATTGCGAAAATAATATTCAGCAGGGAACCAGGTAGGGATCGGCGCCTTCGAGGAAGGCCACAAATACGCTGGCTACATGCAGTAGAGGAGGGAGTGTGAACCATAAGCGTTCGGGGCAACTGGAGAAGTTTCGCCCAAGACCGACGAAGATGGAGCTCTTCAATACGCCCAGTTTTGGCGTCAAGCTACGCTATTGACAACCAAGTAAGTAAGTAAGATACCGGAAAAATTTGATCTGTATCCGCATAAAGCCGGACACCGCAAAATCACTGTAACTTTTGAAATTTCGCTGAGATAGAGATGGAAGTCTTTGATGAAAAAGACTATGATTGATGTTTACATCCCATGTTTACTGTTCATGATGGCGACAAATGAAAAGCACATGTGCGAGCGGATGTAAAATGGACGTAAGGCAAATGCAGTCAGCATCAATACTGACCTATGTCAATACTGGAACTCGCCAAAAAAAAGGGATTTACCTAAATCAACTTTTTACGGTGTGCTCAAATCATTTTCGGAACGTTTTAGGGTCGAGAGGAAATCGAGAAGTGTTTAAAACAATTGATTTGCTAATCCTGTCATGGACCTAAAGGTGAAAAGAGGATATTAAAGGAAAACCCCAATCTCTCTGTTCGAAAGGTGGCTCGATAAAATTGGAATTTCACCTGATTTTCTCCAAAAATCAAAACTGCGTTTGAGGCTGAAGTCGTATTAAGTAAAAACAGTTCCAAATCACAACGACAAACAGAACTTGACAGCAAAATCATGGGCTCAGCATTTGTACTGCGAATATTTGACGAAGCTTTCATACGTTGTTATGGTTTTCTGTTCTGCTGTGGCCAGAACAGCTGAGCATTTCAGGACGAATAAGGCATCGACATTTCTTAACCATGTTTGGCAAGCAATTTGCACGTGTGGTCGTACAGGTACTCAATAAGGAGATTTACCAGAAAGAGTATCTGCAGAAGCAATTGCTATCAAAAACCACAAAGAAAAACCTTTGTTTTGACCCGATTTTTCATCATGCCATTATGCTCAAACTTTTATAGAGTGGTGCGTTCGAAGTAAATAAGTGAATATTGCGCCAAAAACAGCAAATTGTCCAGATTTACGTCCATTAGAGAGATGTTGGGCTCTGATGAAGTGGAAGCTTTCTGGAAAGAAACAAGGAATCATAGATATCAAACACTTCCAA
Organism: Aedes koreicus; assembly: GCA_024533555.2. Taxonomy (NCBI): domain Eukaryota; kingdom Metazoa; phylum Arthropoda; class Insecta; order Diptera; family Culicidae; genus Aedes; species Aedes koreicus. The sequence goes on from JAHHFK020006016.1 coordinate 356,684, forward strand.
CTAATTTGGACAAAGACGACCACCACGGCATCTGAAGAGCCTGTATAAAACATAATGGATGGAGTTAGGCGAACATGTTATGCAAATACCGAATAGTTATGCTTTGACTTCATTAATTGTTAATTCATATCCCATGTATCTGAAGTAAACAAATGCAATTGAAATATAATGCAAAATTTGCGTTTCACTTAAGTTTTGGAGTGTCCGGATTATTGTGGACACAGACCTTAATTGGTCATTATATTTGCACTCAGGATTGTTTAGCTGTGTAGAAAAATATCGAACGGAGCTTAGAAACCACAAGTTAAAAGCTGGCTAATATGTGCATTACCGTTGATGAATATCTGCACACTTAGATTTTTTTTATAGAAATCTGTAAAATTTTACCGAATTCTCAACAGCTGAACGTTCAGTAATCCGATTTAACGGATTTCAGTGAAATTTTGCAGTTATTTTGCAGTTATTTTGCAGTAAAATTTTACCGAGATCCGTTAGATTGGATTACCGATCGTTCAACTGTTGAGAATTCGGTAAAATTTATCAGATTTCTGTAAAAAAATCTGAGAGTGTTCTACACCCGAGTAACACATCTTCATGGTTTTATGTTGAGTTAGCTTCTATATAACCAAATCTAGTCATATAAAAGTATTTTCAACCGTTATAAAACTTGCGTGTTGCTTGGGCAGTGCGGCTGCTTAAAGGTTGTGAGTTGATTGAGTGATTTCTGTTTTGTTTCGCCCCTATCTTCGTTATATCCGTTCCGTTATACAAAAGAGTTTTGTTTTTCGCTTGAAAACGGGCATTGGAGTGTACAATCAAGGCTTTCGACAGATAATTTCTACGCAAAGCTGCAAACGTTTTCCCATTTTGGAATTGCTAGATCAGAATTGATATAATTCGCATTCAGTAAGTTAAGTAATTAGTTAACGAAATCAAATGTCAAGGAGAGTTAAAAATTAGAATACAGATCATGTGAATATAATAAGTGATTAAGTCGAAATTCTTCATAATAGTGAGTGCAAATTGAACCATGAGAAGAAATTGGTCCGACCAGGATACTTGATTTTAGCTTGATCGCGTTTTATTCGACTTCTTGAAAATGAGTTATTGTCCCAATCATAACATGATTCCCAAAATCGTTATTCACTACATCGTTAGATTTAACAGGGTAGAAATAAAAATAAAACAAGCTCGTCGGTAATTTTTTTATAGGATAGATGAGTATTTTCGCGATAAAAATGTATACTTTTGCAATAAAACTTTCGTCACTGTTTGAATTATGCAATAAAATGAATTTGTGGACTGAATGGTCTTTGAATTCAATTAAAAGTATTATTCTCAATTTGGAGGTGATGTGTCTTTCTGTTTTCATTTAGTATGCCTGCGAATTGGTTGATGTGAAAACATTAGCAACGCTTTCCTTCACTCCGCTTTCGAATTATTGGTATTAACTTTAAGTATCCTTGTTTGCTGGATTGCTTAGTTGGTATATGATATAATAAATAGGTATTATCTTTTCCATTTCCAATTTAAACAGGCTAGGCACGTTTTCCTCATTTCAATAACATATAGTTTTTTTTTCTTCAATGCTAAATGTAAGCATTTTTCTTACTTTTCTAGGTTGCATTTTGCAATCATTTATTATATTTTTTTGATTTTTGTCTTTAAATCAAGCTCGATAATTTTCACTGCACACATTAATGGCTTCCGTTAAGTTGGAAGCAATAAAAGCTTTGAATATATTTTTTCCTGGTTATATTGTTTGCGCGTTAATCTATGTTGTTTATACCTTTTAAAGTTGGTCGAGGAGCGAGCAAATGTGAATTGTTGAACTCAATCGAGAGGATGTATAGATTTGTTTTTTTTTTCCAGTCAACATTTATAAAATGCACAGGCGGTTTTTTTTTTAAACTTTCGAAGGAATGTAAAATTCTTGGATTGGGAGCCATTAAAAAATATGGCGTTTTTCATTTACAATGGCAAAATGTATCATCCTAAGCAAAAGATTTGAATCAATTGTTGCCATTTTTAGGGTTAAAAAAGTTATTCTTTCCATTCGTTTAGGTATCTGTTTTGAATAGTTAGTTTTATTGTCATGCATTTTTTAAACATTTTCTTCATTTCAATGTATATTTTTGGCCATGATTATTTTTTTTCAGTTAATGCTTGCTCAGCTTTTTTATGTAATTCTTATCATCTCTTAAGTATATAACAAATGTACATTTGACTTCTGTACATGATTGCTTTATTACACACTATAAAAATACAGACATCGTTCTTAAAAAACTCATTACTACAAAATGTGTTTTAAAATAGTCATTAGTGCTGGTGGTTTTTACGGAGGAAATTAAATTATAACAACAAATTAAAAATGAAGTATTATGATAATTTTGTCCCTTGTGTTATAGAACATTGGCATTCGATAGCAATAATTTCTGCAAACTACACGGAAATTAAAAATTAAACTATGACTTATTTTGACTTCAACTTCACCTTCAGTCAATAGTGGTCAAATGGTTTTCAATAAATTATTCAAACTAACCAGTAGGGAAAACCATCACTTCTTAGAGATTAACGATTTGAACCAAGAATCAAATTCTATCGAAGCTAGTGACAGACCAGGAGATTGTCCATCTCCAAAATCCATGCGAAGAAATAAAATCCTAAAAATCCATGCGAAGAATGTATAGTCATGTTCAGCATCGATGCTGTGTTCAACATGCGCACAGACTGGTTCATTTCAACGGAACAAAAACTTGAGGATGTACCGGAGGAAGTGAAGTTTAGGTTCCAAACCAAACATCTGGCTGGTGTCATGATGTTTGGCTTGGTGACGTCCAACACTTTGAAAAGGTCGTTTATTTTCATTGATGCTGGTGTTAATACCAATACTGAAGTGTATATAGGTATTTTGGTGAAGGAGGATCAATACGTTGTCTTATAACATATGTCACACGTAAAATTGAACCCAACGATGGCTGATGGAAAACATGAAGTTTTGATCGAAAGATTTATGCCCCCTTAGCAATCCGGACCTTAACCCGTTGGATAAGTCGAATTCGCCGTATGTTGCAGCAAAAGCCCGCAAAACATCTCACCCTAGTGTGAAGACCCTGAAGTCTGTCATAACGCGCACATGGCAGTCGATGTCGGAGGACTACGTTCGAAAGGCATGTTCTAGCTTCCGGCGTTGTTTAGAGGATGTCATTGATGAAAATGGAGGACAAATCGAGTATATTTGATTTAAAGGACCTAATAAAGATGACTGAACTCGAACATGTTGATGCTATTGCATGAAGTAGAAATTTTCGCATGTTTTACCTGCGCACCCTGTAGTCCCCGTCATAAACGAGCAATAGACCTTTCAAAGCTAGACCTTAACGTATATGAAAAGTGTCTATCATCCTTAAGTCATGTTTTATGATTCATCAGTTGTATGATTTATTCAATCAGTGAGTAAGAATTATTCATATGTAAGCTGTAGTTTTACCCAAAGGCATATGTACTCTATCCAATGTTGTTGGTGTAATGGGTTTATAAGATTTTAGAAGAGAACAACTCTTAACATTATTTCCGTGTAGGATTAAACTTTTGGTTAGGTTTTAAATTCCAACTGCTTGTTGTAAACGATGTGTAGCTTATACAGCGAGATATAAAAATTAAATGAAAATTCGATAATATACATCTGGTAGCTCATGCTTTGAATTATTGTTTGATTGTTACCATGCAAGTACCATATTGCAAAACCGGTCTTGTGACTTGTCTTTTTCTTCTCCACTTTTTACGTTTACGTTACGTGACGAATGTTTTGCCAGAAATCAAATAAGTGTTCAAGGCCCACTTTTACAAAAATATATTGAGAGCGTCTGATCAATATCAATCCTTCAATTTTTGACAACTTATTCAAAACGGTGTATCTGATTTTGTAAACAAAAAGGTATACAAAGATTCAAACGTAAAATTCTCCACTCTCAGAACCCTCACGGAACCTAGCATCACTATCATGTTAGGGAGAAGTTATTCACTGTGTTTGAAGAATCTTTGTTAACATTTTTGCTTACAAAATCGAAATTTGTATCAAAATGAATTTGCTTACAATTCACGATCATATAATCATAGCCTCGCTCTATTTTCAGATCGGCGTTTGAAAACTTCACCTTAAGTTGATAGTAAGGAATGTATTAAAAATAAGCTATTCATGTACATTTGCGTTGAACGCGTGTATTTGTGATAGTTTTAATGTGTTCATCATAGCATGCTGTGCGTTTGACTGTCATCTTTCGTTTGTTTACTTATTTGCACGGTTTAAATTCTTCGTTTTCAAAATGTCACGCATTGAAAAAGACGTCAAAAATAAGGTTTTGGACAAATGGCTACGTGAAATGGGCGCTTTAGAATTCATCACGCGAGTGTAAAATCCATCATAACCAATTATGGGGAACACTTGTTTTTTTGATGAACTGCCAGGAAGAGGCCGAAAACCCGAATCTTCCAACCCTAAACTGGATCAGAAAGTGGTAGCTCTGAACTCTAATCTAAGCTAACTCTGAAGATCAAATCAATGTCGATACGTGATTTGGCCAATAAAGCGGAACCAGCGTCGGAATGATTCAGCGTATCAAGAAACGGTACAACCTGAAGACCTACAAGAAGCAGAAAATCGCCAAACAAACTGCAGAACAGAAGCAATGCGCAGCAACAAGGGACCAAAAATTGTATTCGCGAGTTTTGCAGCGACCAGAGGTATGTATTTTGATAGACTACGAGACCTATGTCAAAGAGGACTCAAAAACCCTTCCAGGTCCACAATATTACACTCGTAGGCGAGGATGTTAGCGATGCAGATCGATTTAAGTGGAGAAGTTTAGTTGAAAAGTTCTGGTACGGCAAGCAATATGTTCCTACGATATGAAGTCTACCATTTTTTACACTACCGGAAAAGTCAATGCGGAAATCTATCGACCTGAGTGTCTGAAGATGAGGTTGCTGCCTTTATACCAGAAGCATAGTACCCCTCCACTGTTTTGACCGGATTTAGTGTCGGCCCATTACGCCAAAAGAACTCTCAATTGCTCACGGAAAAGGGTATAGCTTTCGTTGAGAAAGACATCAATGCGCCTCAGCTTAAAGAGGGTCTTCAAAATAACTAGGAAAGCAGCTGAAAATATGCAGGAGTTCAAAAAGTTTGGGCTAAGGCGTCCAAAAAATGTGATGAAACACTTGTCCGGAACTTGATGAAAAGTGTTCAATCAAAAATTCGCAAATTCGAGAAAGAATAATATTAATTTAATCCGGTTTTCACAATGTTCAAGTTCAATCCCGTAAAATAAAGAATCATCCATTTGTTCACTTTCCATAAAAAACAATTACCCTTGAGCGGTTGACTTCAACTTCAAATATATGTGAGCATAGCCCGTCAAAATCTATGCTATTAAATTATAGTAAGTAACATCCCGCAACGAAAGTTCGAAAACAATGGGCAACAACCGCATTTTTAAGACATTTCTGAAATACAACCAGACGACTCACTACTGGTCCATAGAATACCTCAAAGAACATAATTTAACAATTTGTTTAACAAATTAAAAAAAAGACATCTTATTCTGTTTACGCGAGTGAGGCTCAAACTTTTGTGGATTATACAATGAAGATGGGTCCTCCCTTAGCTCAGTCGGTAAAGGCGCAGCTACAAAGCAACACCATGCTGGAGGTGGCTGGGTTCGATTCCCGGCCTGGTCTAGGCATTTTTCGTAAAGGAAAATTTCTCGACTCCCTGGGCATAGCGTATGATTGTACTTGCCACACAACCATACTAATGCAAAAATGGTACATGGCATCGAAAGCTCTTAGTTAATAACTGTGGAAGTGCATTTAGAACACTAAGTTAAGAGCAAGCAAAAAGCTAATTGTGAAAGCAATAAGCTTGAAATGCGAAAGAAGAAGAAGAACAATGAAGATACTACCTCACCTTCCAAGTGCATTGGCGTCATTGTTGCCCAATCGACATTACAAAAAAGCTGTAACTTTATAACGCTAAAAGCTAGGGATCTGAAATTTCTAGACTTTTCCTTATTTCCAAAAACGATCATATTATAACCGGAAAAAATTTCAGCGGCCCCTATGAAAAGCGCTACAAAACAGGCTACACACAGTGCATTAGCGTCAAAAATGATCAATGACTTTAGCTCGCTCTGAAAAATCGATGTTTGATCCGATTATTGATCTCGTCCCTTTATTTGGTATTCATTGACTACGAAAAAGCTTTCAACCGCTTGTTTTCCCTGCTGTCAGTTTTTTCGCTGTTTATAATTTGAACCAAATTTTCGTAATACGAACAAATTAATTTTAAAACCAGTTCGGCAGCGGCGGCAAAGTGAAGTGCGGTGTTGTGGAGAGTGTTGAAATTTTCGGGAAAAGTGCCCGATCTGGAACGAAAATCGCGGTTGAATCTTTCCGGGGAGGTCATTTCTCTTGGATGGCTTCTTTGCTGTCGTTCTCCTGTTGATTCTGGCTTTTTTGCGCGACCGACGTTTGGCGGCTGATCGATTCTCATTAGTACCCGAAGTTGTGCGCATCATTGTGTGATATCAGCTTTGAACTGGAATGAAAATACCCGTGGAAATATAGTGCCGTTCCAGTTGAAAACTAGCGACACTGGCGACAATCGATTTTACTTCAGTTCCATGTGTTGTAAGTTTTTAAAAAAAAGATAGAAGTTTTGTGGTAAGTAAAACTCAAGCCAAAAAAAAAAAAAATATACATATATTGTGAATCAATAAATACGCGTCAATCAAGCATTGCACATACGCTTGATTGAAAGCTTCAGTATGTCACTACTGGAGCGGGGCTTATAGTGCACGAAGATAGCTTCGGAATGCTTGCGTTCTTGAAATGGGCTATTGGAGTCGCGGTAGAGCTGTCACCTTCTAATCCCCGGATTTAAGCTTTTTGCAAATGTAAACAGCAAATATGAAACAGTTGCAGGAAGATTCTATCCATAATACCGCTGCCAGACAGTGGGAATTAGATTGTAAAACACCCCACACACACACACACACACACACACACACACACACACACACACACACACACACACACACACACACACTACGAAAAAGCTTTCAACCGACTCAATCACGAGAATATGTGGAGCGCACTAAGACGCAAGGGAATCCCTGTGAAAATCGTCGGTCTCATCGAAGCTCAGTACGAGGCTTTTTCATGCAGAGTGTTGGCCAAAGGGGTCTTCTCATCACGGTGCCATCCGGCGGGGGTGAGGCATGGATGTATACTATCACCACTACTGTTTCTCAACGTAATCGACGAGATACTGGTAGGAACGATTGATCGTGAACCAAACCGCGGATTGCTGTGGCGACCTATAACGATGGAGCACCTAAATGACCTCGAATTGGCTGATGCTATTGCACTGCTAGCCCAACGGTGCTCTGATATGCAGAGTAAGCTCCTCATCGGTTTAACCATCAACATCAACAAGACAAAACCGTTGGATGTGAACACGGCGACCCCGTCCAGCTTTAAGGTAGCGGGACAAACAATGAAGAATGTTGAAAGCTTCAAATATCTTGGCAGACAAATGGCGTCAGACGGCGGTACCAAGATCGACATGATGGGTAAATAAAACTACAAAAATATCCCAAATCACATAGTCAAGAATTACGAAGGTACTCACAAAAAACTAATGGTCAAATAAAGTTCCTGATTTTTTTTAAATATAGCGTTGATTCTCCGGCTCAGCGCCTCGCTAATCAAGTTGATGTCAAATGAAGACGCATCACGGTTGAAGACTATTTTTAATCATCGCCTCATACATGACATGGTTTGTACGATGGAGAGGCCGCCTCAGCATCGCGTTGTTACGAAGTGTTCGGAGTCGAACGTTAATGTCGATTTGATGTAGAAAAGTTGGACAACCGATTTTTTCCTGTAAAACATGGCCCTTGTCGTATCTTTGTGTATCCACAAGGGTTTGTAAAACGATAAGGATCACTCCAGGGCAATCTTTGCAGAGCGAATACGATAAGTCTTCGTTGAACAAACTCAGCTTTTTGCACGCTGTTATGGTAGTTGAGATTGTAAACAGGGCAGCAGTACTCTGCTGCGGTTCAGAAGGCACCAGTAAAAGCGTTGAGTTCGCTTTGCAGAGAGCGACAATTAGCCGTTGTACGAATCCGGAAGTAGATCAGGTCGTCAGCATACGACAGTCGTTGGCCTTCAAAGACAAAATTGGCAGCGTTGAAATTGAGCAAAAAACACTAACGGGCCAAGGCAAAAACACCAACGAGCTTAGATCTGAACCTTCAAAAATTCAATAAGATCTGAACCTTCAAAAATTCAATAAATGTTTACCGATTTGGCTCAAATTTGGACCAGAGGCTCAGGGTGACAAAATTCTTGAAAAGCACACTATCTGCATTCCATATTTTACCTATCTCGTTTGACAGTTCGTGAATTTCCCGGTCCAGTTTAGGGCTATCCTGAATTTTGTTCCATCAAATAGTTCCTGTTCATGCTTATCGAGCAATACTGGACCCGGAGGCAGAGTTCCAGAATAAACTAAATCTAATACAAATTTTCAATAGGTCGAATGTATGAAAAGTAAACAAATTGAGCATAACATTACTCTCTGATCCATAAAGAATTCTTAAGTTTAAAAAGGGTTCGTAAAATGTAGTGCTTTTACAGAAATCGCATTTTCCAGTATTGTGTTTATGTATCGTAACCACAACAAAGCAAAATTGTCGAAAGCAATGCTTGGTACATATCTGATTTTGGACAGTTCTCACGTTATATGTAGACATTTTTCGATTTACTCATATCTGCGTAGTTTTCATCTGACTGCTTGCAATAGTTTTTCCAAACACTGTCTCAGACAAAAACGACTGAAGAAAATGATTTTTTTTTTTGCCTTCCTTAGCACCCCTTTTTACATGAGCTACGATGTGTACAATCTGCATTCAAAAAGTGTTCCATTGATTGGTTGGGTAACAAAGTGTGTTCGTCGAAACTCGTCTGAGCAAAATTTAAAATTTCTCTTTGTTAAATTTCCGAAAACACATAACCAGTAAAATTGACGTTTTCACGTTACAATATTAAAACCACTCAAAACACTATGCCTACTAAAATTGTTCTAGTTAAAATATACGATAAAATGGAAATAAAATTAGTCAAAACAACAAAAGAACCCGTTAAAAAGACCAAACATCCACCATTATAATTAAAATGCCCACTAGATAGTGATTGGTGCCCCGATAAAACAGTGAAACAAACCCGAAGTGCTGTTAAACATTGTTTATATAATAAATAAATAACGCCAGAACTTTTATTCTGAAGTATATGTGGTTTACAAATAGAGCAAAAAAATAAATAAATTAGAACGTTACACATACCAAACAATTTCTGAATTCACAATGATTCGAACATCTCATCATTCTGATAGATATAAATGCCTCCTCGAGGGCCTAAATGCAACCAAACAAAACTCAAAATCTATGATTACCTTCGAGTAGGTAATTGTTCGATAACTCATGTATAAAGTAAAGGAAAACTCATCTAGAGATTACCTTATTCCCTATCGTTAAATTGAACCTATCCTTTTCTCGATAGATAGCAATAAATAAATAATGTAAATAAATAACAAAAACTAGATACAAGAAAAGTCTTAACAATAATTGCGAAGGAAATTACTTCTCTCAGAATATGCATTTAAAAATTCACTGAGAGCAACACTCTCCCGTTCGCACTGCCTTATTAAGTGACAGCATGGAACGAAATTTGCTTCATCCTAACTAAAACGTCAAACCTTATGCATCTTCTATCCTCTGCTTATGAAACTGGCATTTAACGTTTAAAATCGTATATAAAAGAGCTTGTCCACACAGTTTACTCATCCTCTGTTTCTTGTTGGTTTGTTTCATTCTCGTTTCTGTGTTTTTTTCTTCAGTTTTTGATTCCAACGAACTCGCCTAAAAATTGCATTCCGCTTAAAAGTAATCAAACATATATTAGGATCTACAAGTCTAAACCTATTGCTCTTCCCTACCAACTGGGTTCTTAATTATTGGAGCTTGATCCACGCTTTGGATAGTCAAAAGCCATACATCGTTCATATTTGGCATTGCTATCAATTCGTACAATCTCTTGGCGTTATATTATTGGTGTACCATTTCTTTCCATGGTACGCTGTTTGTTTTGCAGATTGTTGCAATTTACCTAATAATTTTAGACTACTATTACTAAATACAACAATGTTCAGCCAAACGTGCTGGAGATATTACAAATTGATGCTGGTGAAATAGTGATTTCCCCCCGAAGGAATTCCTTTGCATGGAAGAAATTTCAAGCTTGGAAATTTCCCAAAGAAATTCCTAGCGGGTGTATTTGACTGCCATACTTCGCTATCCGCGGCTAGTTTCACATCTCACAAATGGTTATTGCCCGATTGATGCATAGGGAAAGCATTGATAAATACGTAAAACGTATGGGATTACGATGGTAGGAGTGTAACAAACAAAATGTTGCAACATTTATGATCAACAATAACACCTAGATAACAACGACTGGAGCAAATCCTCACACCAAAACGATGTGACTTTGGCCACACGTGCTACAGTCATATTCAGCAGGAAATGAAATGAGAAGATGTTGATTGTCACTCACTGTTTACAGGCCGCCAAACTGTTGCTGTAGCTGTTGATGTAAATTGGCAGGTCCGTGACAGGAGATTGGCGATGAATCTGCTGAACTGCTGGTGCTGTTAATGCACGGTGGCGAAGGCGACTTGGGCGAGACATGCAGCGAATTGTAGTGATGGTGATGCTGCGAATGGCTGTGATGTTGCTGCTGCTGCTGATGTTGGTAATTGAACTGTGACTGAGAATGGTGCTGTTGCTGTTGGTGTTGATGCTGGTGTTGTGCTCCGGTCGTCTGTTGAGGACCCACCCCGACAATAGTAGTTGACTTTGAATTTCGGGTCAAAGGTTTGTGGTTCTGTAGCGAGCTGTCCCGGTTATGTTGAAACTGCCAGCAAGATCGACAGAAATATCTAGAGTCAGAAAATGTCAAGTGATTAGATTCGGATACATATACAGTGACGGACGACCAAAGCCGGAATGTCATATAAAATGTTCATGTTTGGAGACTTATGTTTAACAAGTCCCAAATATGAACCAATTGAGCTGAAATTTAGGTTATAGCCTAGAAATAACTTGAATGTTTATTTGTATTTACTTCACAATGTTCCTTTCTTCTTACTAAAAATTGGAGACACCACGAACAACAAAAAAGTAACCATTTGATTTCCACAAGCACAGAAAAAATTATGAATGTTAATAGACGCATATAATTTCCCCTCGTTCAATCGCAAGTCAAAGCACGTGTAAACAAATATGTTGATAGGCAATCTTTTATGCAATATCCCACGAATTTATGCAAAATCTAGCATTTTATTAATGTGCATTAAATAGACTAGAAAATTATGCTTTCATTTAAATATGTCCCACAAAATAAGCACACATAGTGAATTTCATGTAAAAATAGGTTTCTTAGATGTCTCCAAACGAAGCGGTCAATGAGGCTACGTAAATTTCATTCACCACAGTTAATTTTTATAGATTTTTAATATTTCCATAGACGTATCTACAGTTTATAATTGTTATGAGCATTACTAAAGACAGAAATGGCATTTGTTCCGTAATATTCATGCATCCTTTTAGAGAAGATGCTTTGAAACTAATAACCCAGAATTTCTCCTACACAGTTTGATAGACACATATAATTTTCTGCGTTATCTAATACTCATAAATGGAATGTTAGAATTGGCATAAATTCATGGGATATTTCATGTAAATTTACGCCAGATATCGCCTAAATCAGGTCTGTTGTACAGAATATTGCAAACAATGTTGTATGGCGTATGAAAGATTGCAAAAAATTCCGTTGTTTACGCTAGCTTTGACTTCCAATTGTACGAAGGGAAATTTTACGCGTCTGTGAATATTTATCATTTTTTATGTGTATCGTCAACTTGAAGGCATGCAACATTAAAAACATTTTCTAACTATTAAATAATTTAAAGCAATGATTGAATAATACTTCAGCCACTACTGTGACTGAAATTTCCATCGAAGGAAAAGAGAGATATATGCGACGTGATTTGCCAATGCCGGCCAATGCAAGACTGTGTGCTGTTGAAAATTTCTATACTGGCGGTAGAAGGCAAACATATAAATCGTGCATTTATGTAGCAGGGATTGTTTCATTTAATCATTCATTTTTACATTCATTTAGGTCTATTTTTTATTTCATGTGATATTTCATGTGAATTCCAGATATCGCTGAAATCAAGTCTGAAGTATGAAAGATTGCAAACAATTTCACGTTTGCTTAGGCTTTCAACTAAACGAGGGGAAATTTAACGTGTCTGTTGAAATTAATTATTTTTATCTGTATAGAGTTACAGAATTTTTAACAGCAGTTGTAGCACAGAGAACAGACATTGATGTCGATATACCTTTTCTTGAAAAACGTGTGTAAAAGTTAATATGGGCAGCTGGTATAAGAAGCAAGTTCAGAGAAAAACAAACAACATTTTTCAGGTTATGTGCTAGGCTTTTTATTGATAAAAATTTACATGACAGTTATCGCACATTTGTAACGCCGCCTACCAGGAGCATAACAACATTCATTTGACATGTCGGTTTAAAGTTTTACACAAGTAGCATACCAAAGATGAACGTCTGTTCTCTGTAGTTGTAGTTGTAGTTACGGTCTACAAAGTCTCTCAAAAAATCTTGTGATGAAAAAGTTAAACGCAAATAAATGTACAAATGAATGAATAAATGTAACCATCGCTGTTTGTGAGCATTATCTCTTGTTTTTAAAGGTTTTAAAAAGTGACGAGACAATGAAAAACGCGTGTTTCGCATAGTGATTTCCCAACAATAAATTGTTTGTTACATGCGAGTCTCTAAAACAAACAGTTCAAAATTTCAAGGGTTCATTAGAGGATTTTTATTCCTCATCCTACATATTGGGCCGAAGGGTCCTAGATTTTTGTAAAACTTTGTCCACGCGTAGAGTTTATGGATATATAAACGAAAAAAAAAAAATCATGGTTGCCAGTTTTACCGGAAAACCTCAATTGAAATTATCCGGTTGTCTTGGACATAACTTATCTCAAAAATTCATAACTCAAGAACGGGGCAATATAGAACAACCGAAGTTTACTCAAATTTACGGAAAAAAATATAATCTGAAAAAACTTTCCCGCAAAACATTCCACGATGGAGGAAAACTGAATTTAAAATAACGAAAACCATTTTTTTACAAAAAAAATCTTGTTCGCTTATTTCTATGGTTTAAGTGGCCGCTTAAATTTTCACGGTGGTTTATTTTTTTGCTTTCGAGTAATACTCAAAAAACTAACGGTTTAAAAATATAACTCCAAAAATCTATTGTCTGCTTGTTTGCGTGTAGGTACATATCTCAGGTAAATAATTCGATTCGTCAATTTTGGGCACAGTAACCGCATTGTAGAAAGAGTTTATTTAAGCATCGATATAAATAATTTCGCATATTCCCACCTTAGCCACTTGTCCAGTAACTATCCCTACGTCCCCGTGATCATCGTCCTCGTGCCAGCGTGCGACTCTAAACAGTACAGTGCACGATGATTCTCCGAAGAGACAGAGAAAGGCCCAACAAGCTCATGAAATTTTAAAGTTGCAAATAGAAGTGAATAAGGACCGGAACAATCAGCAAAGACCTGGGCAACAAAATGGGGACTACGATTGGAAACTCGGAACCTGTACCTGCAAGTCACTGTCTTTCCTGTTGCGATAGTATTATCTATGACGGGCTTCAACCACGCAATCTCGAGGTCGTAGCACTGCAAGAACTTTGCTGGACAGGACAGTATTAAAAAGCGGGCATCGAGCGGCTACTTTCTACCAGAGCTGTGGGCAAAATGCGTCAACGCGTGATTGGTTGGTATCCTTATCCTTGCCACGAGCGAGCGTGTTTGACCCAAAGCTTTTGGAAAAAAATCGTACATGGTTTTTGTCGGTACATTCAGTCGATGGGCGCTGATACACTGACAAAACGAGTTCAGTCACGAGGGCTGGTGAGAAAGAGAAAACAACAAAGATTGTCAAATGAAGTTTATTATAACAAGAATATAGACGTTTTTTTTTTGCTGCACATTATTTTTTCACTTTTCTCACACGGTTTCATTCCTCTGCGGTTGTTATTGTCTGGTTTGACCATAATCCACAGGTTATGGGCCCAGAGGCGGAGCGTGAAAAAGTGTTGTTTTGAACCGGGAAATTCGGAAAGTTTGTCGGTCGTCGAAGTACCTGATTTTCTGGCTAGCCGTGTTGTTCACGCCGGCAGAAAGTTGTCGGTGGGAGCAAAATGGCAGATGCGGGGAAGTTTTCGCTAGCGAAGCTCAGCAACACAAATTACGCGAAATTTTAAATGGAAATGTTCCTTGTGCGCGAGGATCTCTGGCATGTCGTAGGAGAACCAAAGTCGGAACCTGAAACGGCGCCGTGGAGCAAAGCGGACAAGAAAGCTCGTGCTACCATAGGCTTGTGCTTGGAGCAGAGCCAATGCATGATAATTAAGGACTGTACTTCTGCGGCAGCGGCGTGGGCAGCTTTCAAAGCTTTCCACGAAAAATCGACAAAACTTGCTTCTTTTGCAAGAAACTCGGTCACTTTAAAAAGGACTGCCGAAAATGGCAAGCAGCGAAGGATAACAGCGGACCTTCCAGGAGCCAGCCAGGGGGTAACGGTGGTCGAAACAGCAATCAAGCCCCAGTGAAGGCCAAGCAGGCGACGAATATTGAAGCGGTTAGTTTATTCGCACAAGAAACGCAGATCGCCTGTGCAGAAGTGAAGCAAAATAATTCGTGGACGGTGGACAGTGGCGCATCGTGTCACATGACAGGTAACGGAAGTCGCCTGTGCCACGCCCTGGAGCAGTCGTCGAGCGTACAGGTGATGATGGCGAACGGAAAGTGTCCGCAGTCAGGCGGACGAGGCACTGGTTCCGTGTCAGGTATCAATAGTGCAGGAGAAAAGGTAGATATTCATCTGGAAAACGTCCTGTTCGTACCGAATCTCGATAGCGGACTCCTATCGGTAAGCGAAATGGCCGATAACGGCTTCGAAGTGTTATTCAAACGGAACAGCGTGGAAATTATTGACAAATCTGGCAAGTACGTGACTGTTGGTGGTCGTAATGGAAGTCTGTATACGCAGAAAGATTCGGAGCAGGCTGCGGTCGCCGTAGGACCTTGTCACACTACGCATTGTCAGCATACCTCGCATCGGAGATTTGGGCATCGGGACCATACAGTGTTGGACCGAATACAGAAGGAAGATTTAGCTACCGGCATGGAGCTTGTCAACGGCGGCATGAAAATCGTGTGCGAGCATTGCTTGGAGAGGAAGATGGCTCGTTTGCGATTCCCGCAGCATGCAGACCGGAGAACCACTCAACCACTGGAACTGATTCACACAGACCTGTGTGGACCGATGAGTCACGTCACCCCTCGAGGGAACAAGTACTTCATGGTGCTCATCGACGACTTCAGCAGGTATTTGGTACTTAACCTGTTGAAGGATAAGGTGGAAGCAAAGCAGTGCATCAAAAGCTACGTGCGGCTCGTCGAGAATAAGGTCTGTCGGAAGCCACGAATCATCCGTTCCGATCGTGGTGCCCAATTGGTCAATAAGGAGTTTTATCGAGACGAGGAAATAGAGATGCAGCTGACTGCGGGATACTCGCCGCAGGAGAATGGCGTTGCCGAACGCCGGAAACGTTACCTTCAAGAGATGGCGGTGTGCGTGCTACTTGATGCTGAGCTCGCCAAACGGTACTGGGGTGCAGCAATTGCGGCAGCCACCTACATTCAGAATCGCCTTCCGTCGCGGGTAGTACAGAAGACTCATGGAGTTATGGTGCGGCGAGAAATCGGACTTAAGCCACCAGAAAGTGTTCGGATGCGAAGCGTTCGTCTACGTACCGGGCGTCAAACGAAAAATTGCAGAGCAGAGCTGAAAAGTTGATCTTCGTCGGATATGCTTGCGGATCGAAGGCGTACGGATCTCTTAACAAGACGACGGAAAAAATTACCATCAGCAGAGATGCAAAATTTCTCGAGCTTGGAACGAAGTTTCAGGAGGAGTCCGGAGACAGTCCGCAAGAGGAGGGCCGAAGCTTGTGACGAAGATTCAACGTATCAACGGGAAGCAGTTTCTTTGGAAGAGCTGGTGGAGTTCCAGTTCATCGATGCAGAAAGTGAAGAAAAAGACGCTTGTTTGTTTATCAAGCGGTTTAGTAACGGTATGTGGATCTAGTTACTGATTTATGTCGACGACATGATCATCGATTGCAAGGACGGGCAGCAGATTGTCCAGCTAGAGAAGGAGCTACAGCGACATTTTCAGAACTCTTCTCTCGGCGAGATGAGCCTGTTTCTTGGAATCAAGGCAACGAAGGATAAGTGTGAAATGTATTCGCTCAGTCAGCAGTGCTTCATACAAGAGATTGCGGGACGATTCGGTCTCGATTGTAGAAAGAGGATCTAAGTAACCACTGGATCCCGGGTATTTCAGACAGCAGGATGCTGATGCACTGGCTGACAATGCTCAGTATCAAAGCCTCAAATTCATGACCAGCCATAGCAGCGGCAGTATCAATCCTTAGCATAAAGGCCAGCAAGACTACGCAGCGTGACTGGGTGGACACAAACAGCGTTTGCCTACAGTCGTCGAGGAAGACAACCTTAGCTGCATGGACTCTGTGTGGGTGGAGAGACAGAACAAGAGGAGCAAGCGTATAGATACAAAATATCACCATGCGAAGGACCTCTGCGCTCGGGGAGAGATTCAGCTACGCTAATGCTCTACGAACTCCTTGACCCACTAAAAACCCACCCGTGCCTTTGGCCCTGGTCCCTCCCCGGAACCACCTTTCGGCATTACTTCGGGGAGGGGGCTATTGTGCTTGTTAAGCACCCACTATGTCTAACTACTTAGGGCTTTAGTAGTTAGGTGGTCCCTAACACATGCGTTTCGCCTGCCTTTGGTCGTTTCGCCATTTTTTGTTGGAGATCAAGGACGATCTGGGAGGCTGCTACGCATACCGCGTCCCACACGTCCCGGTCTTGACACATCCTCTGGACCAAGTTATCCGGAGTCGTGTCGTGACCGCATACGGCCATCATGCCGGATCTCGTGCCGTCGAAGCGAGGACATGCGAAAAACACATGTTCTGGTCAGTTTCCTCGACTCGCGCGCACTCACTGTGTGCGGAGGACTGTCCATGCCCATATTTATGCAGGTATTGTCTAAAACAGCCGTGGCCAGACAATATCTGCGTTAAGTGGAAGTTCACTTCACCGTGTCGCCTACCGACCCACCCGGTTAATTCCGAGATTAGTCGGTGGGTCCACCGACCTTTGGTGGAGTTGTTCCATTCCCCTCTGCCACTTAACCATGGATGCGGCTCTAGTGGTCTTTCGGATACCTCTTTTTCCACGTTGCTCGAAGCACTCTACGTCCTCTTTTTATGACGATGCCTATTGGCATCATCCCCGCTAGGACGCAGACCGCGTCGCGTGATACCGTTCGGTATGCACTCCACCACTCTTAGGCACATAAGCCTGTGTGTACTCTGGAGCTTATTTGGGGTAGCTCTTGGTAATCAAGGCGGTGATCCATGCCGCCCCGCCGTACCAAGTATGGACAGGGCGACACTGGCCAGGAGTTTACGCTTACCTCCCTGATATTCGAATATGGGGATAATGGATATAGATAGAAGTTTTGAAGGTATGAGGAGAAAAGGAAGGTGTATAACCCAAGATACTAAGAATGTTAGGAGTACGATAATGGAGGGTGGAAGGAGGTGGGGGGTCTGGGTGAGAGGGGAGGAAGGGAGGGAGAGGGGGAGGAGGGGGGGGGGGGGGGGGGCCATCTCTCCACAATGCCAATGGAGTGTGAGGCCGTTAACTCGACCTCCTCGATGGATTCACCACATATCTCCAGGGTGATATCGTCTGCGAACCCGACGATCTTTACCCCGCTCGGGAACTCAAGCCGCAGTACCTCGTCGTACATCGTGTTCCATAACACCGGACCCAGGATCGAACCTTGCGGGACGCCTGCGGTGATCTGCACACGTTTCTGGCCTGCCTCTGTATTATATACCAGTACGCGATTCTGGAAGTAGCTTCCGAGAATCTTGTACAGGTACCCAGGAACCTGAAGGCGTTGGAGCGAGTCGGCGATAGCCGCCCAACTGGCGCTATTGAACGCATTCCTCACGTCAAGGGTGACCACCGCACAGTATCGTACTCCTCGCCTCTTGCGCTGGATTGCCACCTCGGCCGTCTTAGTGACGGACAGGATGGCATCCACCGTCGACTTCCCTTTACGGAAGCCAAACTGATTACTTGACAGACCGCGTATACCCTCCGTGTATGTTGTCAGTCTGTTGAGGATTACCCTCTCGAGCACCTTACCCGCTGTATCCAACAGACATATTGGTCTATATGCCGATGGATCTCCTGGTGGCTTCCCTGTCTTTGGTAGCAACACAAGGGTCTGAATTTTCCAGGCGTCCGGGAAGACGCCCTCGTCCAGACACTTTTGCATCACCACCCTGAACATTTCGGGATCCAGCAAGATAGCCGTCTTGATGGCCAGGTTCGGAATACCATCCGGTCCCGGCGCTTTGTTCACCTTTAGCGACTTTGCTATCGCAATGAGTTCATCATTCGTCACCGTCGCCTCGTCGCCGACCCCCGTTGTGCCGTTGTCGGTGCCCACGTGGTCACGGGTGTTCGGCTGAGCCGTCCACCCTTCCGTCGCTATGACAGCGTTAAGGTCTGGGATACTGGAACGCTGGTCATGGGACACGTCTACGGCGGCGGGGGGCCATGGACTTGGGTCGTGGCTCGGAAAGAGTCCCCCAACGATCACCTGCAGCAGCTCTGGTGAACGCTCGGTTGGAGCCGCCGATCCTCTGGTTTTGGCCATTACAACCCGGTAGGCGTCACCCCACGGATTCGTATTGGCCTTCTGACACAGACCCTCGAAGCAGGCTCGCTTGCTGGCCTTTATCTCCCTCTTTAGTGCGGCCTTCGCGGCGACTAGCGCCCCTCTACGCTCGATTCTATCGGCGTCTGACCGCGCTCTTTGCACCCTCCGTCTTGCGTGGAGGCATGTTCTTCGGAGGTCGGCGATCGACTCCGTCCACCAATACACCGGCGATCTTCCATTCCTCGGTTTGACTTCCCTCGGCATGGTCGCATCGCACGCTCGTGTAAGTGTCATAACGAGTCTTTCGCCGCAAGGTTCCTGGGTTTCGCGTAAGTTTCGTTCCCTCTCAAGCGCCTCTTTAAAAACCTCTACATCAAAGTAGGACGTCCTCCATCTGCGGGCGAATGGAGTGGATGCTCCTCCTTCCGCACGCTGCCTTGTATTGTGGACGATACAATAACGTACCGCCAAGTGGTCGCTATGGGTGTAGCCATCATCCACCCTCCAATTGCTAATTAGCCCAGGACTGCTAAATGTTATATCGATAATCGATTCCGCTCCGTTTCTATGGTAGGTACTCTTGGTACCCACGTTGGCTAGGTCTACATTGAGCCTAGCCAAGGCCTCCAGAAGAATCTGGCCCCTAGGGTTGGTAAGGCGGCTCCCCCACTCGAGCGCCCAAGCGTTGAAGTCCCCCGCTATTACCAACGGGTTCAGGCCAGTTAGCTCCGTTGTCATCCGATCGAGCATATTGGAAAACTGTTCGATCGACCACCTTGGCGGTGCGTAGCAGCTGCAGAAGAACACTCCATTCACTTTTACAACCACGAAGCCTTCGTTTGTGTTGGACACAACCTCCTGAACCGGGTGCTTGCCCGTCGTCCATAATGCCGCCATATTAGACCTGTCCGCAAACCAGTTCCCGTTGCCGGATGGGATGCGGTATGGGTCGGAAATTATGGCGATATCCGATGCCGACTCGCTAACTGTCTGACACAGCAGTTGCTGGGCTGCCTCACAATGGTTCAGGTTTAGTTGGGTTACCTGCATTACGGTTGGCTCGTTGGTATACCCTTAGCGGCCGGGCACTTGCCCCCCCCCCCCCCCCCCCCATGACGTGCTTATCGTCCGGTTTCCCGGCGCACATCAAGCATTTGGGGGGACCTTTGCAATCCCGCGCCTTGTGGCTAGTGCTGCCACACCTTCTGCACATGTTGCTCCTATCTGGGCCTTTGCATTCCCAGGACATGTGCCCGCTCTCTAGGCATCTGAAACATGCCTTCGGCGGCTGGTGCAGGCTTAGTGGGCATATTGACCATCCCACCTTCACCTTCGCCACTTTCAACGCCGCGTCTGCGTCGACTGCCGCTACCCTCAGGGTTGCCACCTGGGTCCCGAGTGGACCCTTCCTCAGACGTATGTCTGCGGCGGCAACCTCGACCTTGCACTGTTCCTTCAGTGCAGTGGAGATCTCGTCTGCCTCGGTGATCTCATCCAGGTTTTTACACTGGATCGTCACCTGCGAGACGAGGGCGCGCACCTCCACACCCTCACCTAAGGCCTGTTTTGCCAGGTCTCTATACGCCGGGCCCTTAAGCGTTGTCGCTTTTTTAAGCTCCAGGAGCATTTCGCCGGTGCGGGTACGGCGTATACTCCGCACGTCGGCGCCTAGGCCTGCCAGTTTAGCGTCCCCGCGCATCGCTTTCAAGACCTCGGAGTACTTTGACGCCTCGGTCTTAACGATGAGGGCCTCTCCGCGGTTACGCTTGCGGGCCACCTGTCGCTTATCTTTTTCTTTTTTGGTTTTATTCCTCTTTTTCCTCACCTTATTCCATGGGGCTTCCCTGCCCCGCCTGGGGTCATCGCTTGTCCCCCTCCTAGCACTGGCATCTGCCTCCGTGCTGGTTATGGCTGTTGTTGTCGTTGGGGCCCTGCCGCTCGGGCCCCCTTCGGCGCTTGAGACAACACGTGAGCTGGTCGACGCGCCTTTCGCGCTGGGCTTAGCGCCGGGGCCTCTCTCTTTGCGAGAAGCCGAAGCTGGTCGCGAGGATGGACCCTCTGACCCCGCCGCCACGTTCGCATAGGTTCGTTTCCCCTTTGGGGCTTCCGACACGATGCGCTTCTTAGAAGCGCCGGGTGCCGTCTCGCCCGGGGACTGCCTAGCCCGCTTGGAGGTCCCCGCCCCCATGGATAGGGTGGACTCTCCGACGGAGACGGATGATTCCGTCTGCGTCTGCTTCGAGGCAATGTCCCTCGCCCTTTCGGTGGCCGCTAGCCGTGCCAACTCTTTGGCACTTTGCTCGGCTAGCAGTTTGGCCTCCAGCTCCTCCCTCTCCTTGCATGCAGCCTGCACTGTCATGCGTAGCCTAAGAAGGCTCAACTTTAGGTCTTTCGCAATGTTGTTGCGCGACGACGTAAAGTCGATGATCGCATCCAACTGCTCCGAGACCTCCATCACCTTAGGAAGGGTTTCCCGCATCCTATCCATGGCCCGGATGAGTCCTGGCCCATCCATGGCCACGCCTAGCTTGGTGCCACCTGCCTCCGATGCCGTAGCACTACCGCAGGTGTCGCTCACGCCCGATCCCACCGTTTTACGCGGTGGGGACCTCACTAGGCCGCCTTTAGCGAACGGATTCGCTCTCTCTTGGGTCTTTTTTGTTTCCTCCATGTTGTTGGGTCCCCCTCCAGCCGCTATCCAAGCCCACGTGGAGTAGTCGCTATTGTGATCCCATGGTTATCTATGCAAGCAGGGAGGCCATGCGAGGGTTGACACGGCCCTTCATGGGGAACCGTGTTCAGAGCCGGATCAGCGCAAGACAGGTATAGGTCATCTGAGCCTACTCCCGCCCGACTGGCGAGGTCGGGCGGTGGAGAATGGAACGTACTGGAGGCCTGCCAGGGTTTTAATGGGACGGAGACGACCTGTGCCGCGGGAACCTCGCCATTTCCTACTCGGTGTCACCCGGCAGTACTGAGGGAGACGACACAGGCGCCAGCCCGAATACAACGGTACCACTCGTGAATCTTTTCGCAGCCAGTTGCCATAATTGGGGTTTTACTGGCATCCACCCCAATGCGTCGTATGACGCTCCCTCCGTAGTTCGTTTAGCCGTTAAGGGGAGCTTAACGTTTCCAAGGTGCACCGCGGGGAGGCGAACTACATTCACACCTCTCACAGATGTGAGTGAGGTGAAATAAAGGAGGAAGACGTCGAGCGAGAAGTAGGCAAGAAACACGGAAAGGAAGGAGCCGCCCACGGGGGGGGGGGGGGGATGGTATAATAATAGGGTGGGCCGGGGATAGGGGGCGGCTGGGGTAGGGGGGGAGGGGTAGGGGAGGGGGAAAATATGTTGTTAGGAAAAGGGGGGCGGGGGGGGGGGGGGGGGTTCCCGCGCTACCACTGACAACATACCAACGCTACCATTGATTCGACAAGTGCGGCAGAAATGTCGTGAATATAACATCATCTATATTCATCCATTTTAAATCAGCTTACAACACAATCGCTCGATACCAGCTATGGAAGATCATGCAGAAATATGGATTTTTAGAAAAACTGGTCAAGGCAACGATGGATTGCGTGATGTGCGTCGTCCGAGTCTCAGGGACCTTCTTGAATCCCGTGATTGCTATTTACCATTGCATTGAAGGGTGCGATTTGAAGAGTGGGTATAGACACGAGTGATACGATCTTCAGGAATTCCGCCCAACTTTTTGGCATGAATCTGCAGGACCAACATAGGTGTTCAGTTTACTTTTATCGAGAGTTGCAGTCATTCGTGTTTGAGTTCTAAGTTAGTTTTCTAAGTGATTAAAGTAATTAATCAGTGTTTTGTAGAAAGAAATCTTTTTTTAAACACCAAACCCGAAGTCCCAATCAAGATTATGTATCGAATGATTATAATTTCTATTGGAAACGCACACGATATTGGACCCTACATATCGAACCCACCACCGCAGGGGCCGGGATCAACGGTTGTACTTCCCTTCCGAAGGAAGACATGATCAAAGATTTTTCGTTTCAGAAAATCCCAACCGCGCCGAATGGAATTGATACCAGAACCTCTTCGGTGAGAGGCTTACTATTACACAACCGGCGCTGCCAACGGTTTTATAGCGCGATTTTTCATAATGAGATAGCGATAAAACATTGTAAAAATCTATTATCTCTACACTGCCCCGATTCGCATATTAGTTCCATCGTAATTTTTGTTAGATCGAGAAAAACCACATAATCTCATTAATTTTGCGAAGCCGCCGATAGTTTCACTCATTGTTATATGTCTAGATACATCACCGTAGAAAATATTTTGATTGTCGATTTTTGTGAAAAAAAAAATAATTAAAATCCATAGTGGATAAGTGGAGACTGTTCTGCAAATATTTTTAACATGGATCAACACAAGTGGGTTTTATTTTCGACATTTCTGGATCAATGTTTATTTTTTTTTCTTCAAGAAACTACAAGCAACGGTAAGGTTGTTTCCATAAGAAAAATGAAATCACTAAACGTCGCTATAGGTCTGTTATGCGGATAGCGGCAGTATAGTTCATTCTAAATTTGGTTTATTTATTGAGAGCGTATCGCAGAGATAACGTTGTGCGTAAATTAGAAAAAAATAAAAAAAAATAATTGGACTACTCACCTGAAGCAGACAATCTCCCGACAAAAGTATGGTCCGTGTTGTACTCCACACATCGAGCAGAGTGAGTCCTCCAGATATGGGTCGACCTGCAGCTTCTTTGTGAATTTTGCCGTTTTTATTTCGATGAATGCTGATACCACAGCTTTCATGTATGACCGCGAGTTGTTGAAAGTTACTCGTGCCGATCCGAGTGGGTACTTATATTTGTCTGTATCAATGCCGACGTATACGACTCCATCGAATAAGTCATTCATAATCTTTGCCAAACCCTCCGCCGTCAGTTGTCCATGTAGTGCACCAACGAATACGGTCTTTGTCGGATCAAGTTTTTGCGAAGTGGACTTGACAAAGTTGGAATCCGCAATATTCCATGGAATAACCTCAACGTCCTTGGATTTAATGCGTTTTGAGGATATTTTAAAGTTGATTCGAGCTCCCGGTGGCGGCAGGGGTTTATTCTGATGCATGAGCTGCTGTTGTCCTGATTGCTGTTGTTGCTGATCTTCGCCGCCGGATGAATACGCCAGAATCCCCGACGTAGATGAGCCTGTTCCACGACTTGAACTATTGTAGCTTTTCGCGTCTGTATAGGTACAAGTTTGCAGTAAAGCTTTGACTTGTTTGTCCGATTCAAAAATGATGTAGACGTAACCTTTGGGCTGTGTTGCCTGTTGTTCTTTGCCGGGCCATTCAACCCTAGAATGGAAGATAGGAATATTAGGTACTATACAGAAGAAATTTTATTAATTTACAAAAGATCATACTTTATAGAGCCAAAAGGTTTGAAGATCTGAACCAATGACTGTTCGCTGATGTCCCAAGGCATCCCACCGAGGAAAATTTTCGATGAGTATGTCACCAATCGATGGGAACGCGGAGGAAGCACGCCGCTCCACGTGCAAGTGGCATCGTAATGAGCTGTAATATGGTAGACGAGAGAAGTAGAACACTATTAGCAGGATGAACGCGGAAATTAAATCAAGCTTTGGCGGGAGATACGTGGTTTGCGCTTTGCAAAGCTCAACCGGCGGAGTGAAGAGTGGAAGAATGACGGAAATGAATTACCAGCTGATGAACGGTGAAATCGTGCAATCCGGTCCAGATTGATATCGTTGGCACCGTTACTTGATGAAGAGGGAGGTGAATTTTGCAGAGACCAGTTCTTGAGCTGTGGAGAGGAAAAATGAATTGTACGATATCAGTGGTACGACTAGTATTATTTTCGGGTGCAGTATTGTATTTGGGTGCACCGTTTGGTAAAATAAGGATAGCTAATAATGATTATGATTGGACCTCTCAATGCTCAGCTGGTAATAGCATAGCCAAAAAACAAAACTATGCTTAAAGTGACTGGGTTTTATTTTCAGTTCCGATCTAGGAATCTTTCGAATTGGTAGATTGTTTGGCTTCCCTGGGAATAAAGTATAGCTGTGCTTGCCAGAAAATAGTCCCATATATGGCTCAATAGTAGCCGCAGTAAACTAGCCTTTAAATCAAGTTTTCGAAGCGATACTTTACCAATTGAAAGAATACAATAGTTTGTTAATCGTGGTTCATTCTGCTACAAAGATAATTGATTATTTTCAGCTTTAATCAATTAAGAAGAGAGTTTAATTTAACTAGAAAATAAGAAGAATGATTAGTAATTTCCATTTAATTCCAACTACCTTTATTGCTTATCTTGACAGATACGCGTATTTCGTCTACAAAGTGCAGACTTCTTCAGTGTCGTGTACTAATACTCGACTGTAGAGTATTAGTACATGACACTGAAGAAGTCTGCACATTGTAGACGAAATACGCGTATCTGTCAAGATAAGCAATAAAGGTAGTTGGAATTAAATGGAAATTACTAATCATTCTTCTTATTTTCTAGTTACAGGTATTCCACTAAACAGCTCACACTCTCCATAATTCGAGTTTAATTTCTATATATATTTAAAGCTAAAGTTCAAAATATCTAGAAGATTTTAATAAATCAAATCAGGTCTATTCATTATGTTTCAAAAATTTGCACCTGTGATGCAAACAAAAGTCTATAGTCATGTTTAGTCTGAAATCTGCACCGATAATTATCAATTGTTGCATCGTTATAGATGTCAGTCCGTGTTTTTTGAATTTTGTTTTTTATGTTACATTGAATTTATTGTCGAAATCTACTTTAGCATTAGTTGCTTATTCACAAGAAATAAGAAGGAACAACCGTAGCTGACATTTATTTGATACACTCACATTGAACAGCGATTAGATTAAAACAGCTATTAGATTAAATTAGTTAAAACAGCTATTAGATTGCTGCACTAGGGTAGAGGCGCAGATTCGGCATCACAGAAGATCAAGATAGTAAGAAAGCTATTGGTGATGGGAATAGTCTGAGTAAAGGCACTAGTTGCCAAAGATTGGAAAAGAAGCAAAAAGAGATTGATGGACGATTTGTAATACCTATCAGACATGTTCTGTGCCCTGCAGAATCAAAACCCTAATTTTATGTTTTTCTATGTTGCGCTTGTTACTGCTATCTTTATTCTATAAATAAGCAAGTGTTATTGTGTACATGTACTTCTACTCCATACCCAACCGGGGGCGCTGAACAAGCACAAGCTAGTGTTATTGACTCTTAATTGCGCTATGTTGTTTTGAAACAACATTGCAAAGGTATAGTATTTCGTCCGTCAATGCTTCCATCCATCCCTGCACATTTCGGCTCGCGGTAGAAATCCTTTGCGGGATGCGTTGTGCTTCTGGTAGAACTTTCGTGTTTCTTGAGAACGGCATAGCTGTTCCATCATACTCCGCTTCTTCCAGACGGCGTTTTTTTTCTCCCGGAAAAGGCAAGTCTGCTGTTTCCGCTTCCGTTTGTAGCGTTCCACGTTCTGCCGGGTACCTTGCTGCAGCATTACCGCCCACGCTGCATCCTTCTCCTCCAAAATCTCTCTACACTCCTTGTCAAACCAATCATACCGTCGACTCTAATCGACGTCTAATCCAGATCCAGCCAAACTTCCTAGTTACTCCTAGATTTATCTTACGCTAAATCAAGCGATTTGAATGCAAATAAATTGGATTCCTTTCGTAATAACGTTTGCTTGTATTAACGAATACAATGCGGCAATCTTTTGTTTTCGTAGGGAATTGCAAAGTGATAAGATCAATATGAGATCGTTTACCTTAGTTAATTACTATTTCATATTTTATTCATGTGCTACTCTCTCTCCCTCACAGATTTGATATTTGTTTCAGATCCTGCATTTATTTTTTGCAACTTGATGATCTATTTCAGCTGGAGCTAAAAAATTGAATTCGAGGTAATGGGTAATAGGGTATTATTTATTATTTATTAATGGAATTCAGGGTTATGATTCATTCGAAGAAACAGCATTCGGGGTAATGCCATAGAGTCGTTTTGTTCATTTAACTTCGTTTTCAACTTGGGAACAACCATAATAAGGCGCGTAGATAAATAGTGGACATATTGAGTATTCAGAAGTAAATTTACCACACCCAGGTATTTTTCGGGAAGTGACCTGTTTATGACTTGATCCAAAACCCATCATGCGAAAACTCAAGCGACATGAATATTTAATGACGATTTCATTTTTGGTTAAATCGAGTGCCCAGAACCACATTGGTCATATACATACAAATTACTGGAACCCCCGTGATGTGGCCAGTTACTGAAAACATATTAATTGCTAACAATAAATTTATTCAAAAAATATAGAGTCGTAACAATATTATCAAGCATGGACTGGCTCATAATATAAAACCACTTTTCCGAGCCAGCTACATATCAAACAACTTAATTTATGATGTGATCTTGGTTTTGCTTCAAAGTGGTCAATGTGCACCTCGAACCAAAAACTTTGTTTTTCACTCACCTGTGTATTGTTGTAGCTCGGAAGCAGTTTATTAAAATGATATTGCTGCAGCTGCAATTGCGATAGTTGTTGCGACTGTTGCAACAGGCGCAGCGTGTTCAGTGCCTGCAGATTTTGCAGCCGTTCATAGTCAGTAGCGAAACTATTGCCACTGTTGTTATTACTGGATTGACTGTTGCAATTTCCATTTCCGAAGGAAGATCCTCCCTGTGATTGATTCTGATAAAACTGATTCATGCTCGGTATCTGACTGTACTGGGAGCTGCTATTATTGTTATTGTTGCTACTGCTACCAATGTTGCTACCGTTGCTGAAATGCTGCTGGTTATGTCCATTCTGCTGCTGTTGGCTGATGGTGAGATAATTGATCATGTCCAAAATGTTGGCGCTATCGAAATTGGACAGCAAACTGGAGTCGTTGTCGGGCGGGGAATTGGAACGTGACATAGACTGATTACCACCAAAGAGGGAGGATGTGCTATTCGCTTCGAAGCTCTGATTCAGGTCGCTGAGTTGTTGCGATCCGCGAAAATATCGTGTGCATAGCTCCGTGGAGGAGGTATTGGGGGAAGTCGGCATGGAGCAGTCATAACTGCCCATATTACGCTGCAGCAGCTTTAACGTCTCAGAGGTTAAACTGTTTGCGCCGTTTGATCCGGGTAGACTGATGTCATTGTCGAACTGGAAGAATAAAGATAGATATAATATTGATCAGTAATGTTTTCAAAGTCTTTCGGGTAAAGCCGCTTAGCTAATGACAAATCTGGCCCTTCCCGGAAAACAATTCATTTAACTTATGAATGTTATAGTGTCGTCAGATGAAAATCAGTTATTTTAGAAATTAAAATAGGTCGAACAGAGGTTAAAATCGTTCAGCATTCCTTTAGTCGAATGCTCAACATCTAAAAGTGCATATGGGACATTAGAAATTTCATTAGAAAATCATCTTGATTACAAAACAGTTCTGAAGCGGAAGCCACTACTTATCCTTTATATATTAAATCAGTGTATTTTAGCGGTGTTGTGTTTTAGTAAACATAAAGAAAATAGCCACAAAATCGGACAAAGTGAGAAAAAGTATGAAATGTTCTCTATTTGGTATAAGGACGTTAGGCATTTGGTCGTCAGGCATAACGGACCTTATGCATGGATTACGGTGTCTTTATTTCGATTTAAGATTTGTGTGTAGCTCTTATGGATTTCAGTATCAATGTGGTGAATATATGGTTAGGATGAATGCATCAACCTGTTCTTCCTAACATTCAAAACTTCCATATGTGGGCATCGTCACGTGGGATACGAAGCAAGTGTGAAAGAGTTAGTTGATTTGTTCTGTCATGACTGTCGTGCCAAGGCATTGATCGATTTGTTTTGATGGACCATATTTCAGTTGTCAGATGTTCAACATTGTCAAATGTCCAAAATTGTCAAAATCATGTGAACTATGATGCATCTATATGTGGTTGAAAGCGATGCAGAGCCCCTGATTTTCTCGTCTCTTTTGACTGATTCTTATGTCCTCAAAGCCGCTCGCATGTGTCAGACTCAGGGCACTTAAATTTACATGACTTTTTGGTAGTGTGCAATATATAATGTTTTAATTGTGTATGGAGGATCTTGAAAGTTGTAGCAAAATCGCTTGATAAGGCTCCAAATGTTTTTTCCCCTGTGAATAATTGTGTTGCAATGGCCTGTGAGAGTTGGTTTGGAGCCCAAGATAATACCAACAATCAATATGCAACTAGCGATTTGAAATTGGTTCACTGTTGTAGAACCCCTTGGTGCGAAGTACACCTTGAAGCCAGCACCTAACTATACATATTTGCGCCTTTGTTTTGATTTGCTGTGTTATTTTGACAGAATATTTGAGAGTGTGTTCGTGTGAGTTCATTATTAGGGGCGTATTATTAAGCTGGGAACGAGCTTGGGACCGATGTGCTAGTACTGACTGAGCCAAGAAAAAAATCGTATTTGTTCGGGACATACTGGTCTTAGAGTTAGTCTATGATAATACCTAAGTCTAGAGCTCTTTCACTTTTTTCTTCATTTTTTATTAGTACAATGGTGGTATTTAAGAATGAAGGGAATGTCATTTACCTACAGAATAAAGACAAGGGGTCCTAAATGAGAACCTTGAGGGACACCTGAGGTGACTTGAATTGGATTTGATTTCTTTCCTTTTAATTTAACTATTTGTTTTCGGTTTGTTAAATATGATTCAAGCCACTTCAGAAGTCCTGGCTCAGTTCCTATATTTTGTAATTTGAAGAGTAGTATTGGAATGTCAATGCGATCAAATGTCTTTCTAAAGTCCGTGTAAAGAGTTTCTACATGGTTGCCATTATCCATTGTATTCAATAAATAGTCTATAAATTCAATCAAATTTGTTGTGGTATAACGACCCTTAAAGAAGACGTGTTGCATGTCAGTAATTCTATTTTTTGTTTGCAGGAATTCACAATTGCTTCGAAAATTTTTGGAATGCAAGTGCTAATGGCTATTCCACGATAGTTAGATTTTAGGCCAGATTTAAAGATAGGCATTGAGTGAACTTTTCCATATTTTCGGGAAGTTTCTAGATTCCAGCGACATATTCAAGGGCCAAAATAATGGAGGAGTGAGCTCCACTGCCAGATTAATCATAAATACTGGAGGAATTCCGTCAGATCCCGGACCCTTGGAGGCATCTAAATTCTGTCCTTTGAGAAATCGGGATAAAATGCAAAATAATTTCGGTCACAGTCTCATTCAGAAAATGTCGTATAGAATTCTCGCAAAAGTTTTTCAAAAAGCTTACAATTATTTTTCAAGCAATCCTCGAAACTTTCAGGAAAACTGTCTGATCTTAATTTGGTCTTTACGTAATTGAAGAAGTTTTTTGGATATGACTTTATTTCGAATTCGGTTTATACATTATATTCTTCAAGTGCGTTACTGATGGTTTAATTAAGTTGATCGCATAAATCCAAATAGTTAACTAAATCTTCAGCATTGTTATTTTTTCAGATATTTTGTGGGCTTTTTGTTTTTTTATTTTTCAGATTTTGAATACGTCTGATATACCAGACTGGAATATTTGTGTTTCTGTTACGTCGTTTTTTCTGCAATAGTTTTTCTAATAATTTCTAATAAAATATTTGTATTCAAAGACTTCCACGTACTCGCAGTCGTTGGGTGGTCATGCTTAAATCTACGTTCCATACATAATTAAAAAAAAATGCATAGAGAAAAGTTTATGAGGGGGAGGGGGGTCTGAGATTTTCAAAAATGAGTCTACGTGGTGTATGTGCAGACTCCTACGGACTCTTATTTAGCCAGATCTTTTTGTTTGTAGTTTTGGATCGATAAGCGTTGATTGTTCTTTAGAACGTTCTACTTGATTGACGCGGATGTTAGTTGCAGTAGTAAAGGGGTTTGTGGAGTGCGGTTGTAAAAATTGAAAGTTTACGAAAAAAGAGTTTGCTTCGCGCATCAGCTGTGAACGGTTGTGTGGATGCTTTATTGCGCATTATTTTTTTTTTATCGGGCATGACACGTTTCGTATTGTTACAGTTAGACGGCAGCGCGAGTTTACTAACGATTCTTAATCATAAATATGATCACATCACTTATCAAGATGAAACCTGATCCATCGAGCCCTACTCTATTAACATAAAAAACCTCCTTCCTGTGAAAGGTTACAGCGAAGGTTACTCTAACATTTCTCGCATATTCCCACCTGATTTCAAAGACGTGGTCGGCGCTGTCATTGATTATTAAATAAATTGAATCACTGAAACGTGTACAGTGAGAATGGTCGGTTACTCCCAGCCCCATTTAGTTGATTCATTGTGCAATTTCACTGATTCTGATCAATTACGGAGTAGCAACCATTGTTACGTGCAGTCAGTCAAGCCAAGCTAAGCTAAGCTAAAATAAACCGCGTCATATTTGTAAAACAGGAACAGTGTAAAGCACTGTTATTGTTCCGTATTTACGTGACTTTCAGCCTGAGGCTTGTTTGTCAGGCCAGGGAGACGACCTGAACCCTACATATCGAACCCAGCAACACATGGTCCAGGACCAACGGCATTACTTCCCTTACGAAGGAAGACGTGATTATAAATTTTTCATCTCAGAATATCTCAACGGCGCCAACTGGAATTGATACCGGACCGACTGGGTTGAGATGCAACCCCGCAAATAAGCGGTATATGACCGGATTTTTTCTTCACGTCTTGCATGGAAGTAACTCACTGTCTCTTGTCACCACATTTTAAAAAAATACATTATCATTCCGTAAAGAATTGCATGAACCACGAAAACACGAGCTAATCACAGTAAAATTAAATTTATTTGATTCCGGACCGTTGTCAATTGACGGATGACTGAACATATCTGTACATCGTAGACAAAATACGCGTATCTGTCAAAGTAATCAAAAAAGGTACTGGAATTAAATGGACATTATTACTCTTTCTGTTTTTCTTCATACATGAGTTCCACTAAGGAAGATCAATTCATATCGTATGACTTACTTTTTCACTGATGCTTATTTTGAAATGTAGAAATTTCATTTCTACAGTCCTTAAACAGTTTCAAATTGAGTCCTTAAAAGCCTCCCAAAATTTGAACGCACTCAGCTTTAAACTGACTTTAGACAAACTATTGAAGTTTGTGTGAAAATTACTTCGAGAAACCCAAGCTTTGTGTTCGCATCTCTCTGATCACCTTGTCAATCTACATTAATAATAAAGAATAATAAAGAATTATGTACAGCTTGGCAGAAGTTTACGTTTCGAATAAATGTAGGGAACAAAACTTGTCAATCGTTGAAGTCTATAAAACGAAAGTCGAAGGGTTTTATAACCAAGCAGGCAAAATTAGTAATTCTGGCATACGTGGATTTTTTTAAATATCGTACAGGTTTGGGCCGAAGGGTGTTATATTTTAAGACACCTTGCCCACGCAAAGAGTTTATGGATATATGAACGAAAATAATTTAAAAACAAATCAGGGTTGCCAAATGAACTTACTATTGAATCCGTGAAGATAATACAGTTGAGCCTCGAAATAAACGCAGTAGCTTGAAAAGTGACGGGTAACTAGTGCCAAATTGATTAATCAAATTATTTGCCTGAGAAATGTACTTCCACGCAAACACGAACACAAAAGTTTTTGGAGTTTAGGTATTAAAATGCGTGACCGGGCGTCGAATGCCCAAATCACTCGAAAAAAAAGCACAACCGAGGGATATTTCACCAATTTTAGGAATGAGCGAACAAGAAAATATTTTTTTAAATTCGTCATTCTTCAAGTCTAAATTATGGTCTAGAGAACTGTCATAAAACTAAAACTGTTACTTGGAATGCTTAATGTTGTCATAAAAGAATCAGTTCTTAAGTTTTGAAGCACTAGTTTGCTAGATGTTTGGTATTAAATTATCTTAGCAATGTTTTAGGTGAGGAATTTTTTTATTAAAATAGCTGTAGAACTTAACATCAGAAGGTTATGGGAAAAAGCTAGTAGACAATGAACGAAAAGTTTGCTCTCTCCATGTCTCCCAATGCTATGCCGCCGCCAATTACAATTACAAAGGAATTCGTGGGGCTATACCAAGCGGGATTCATGGGTTCCCGCGCTACTACGGACCAGATTTTTGTGATTCGTCAAGTGCGGCAGAAATGTCGCGAATATAACGTGACCACACATCATCTTTTCATCAATTTAAAATCAGCTTAAGACACAATCGATCGAGACCAGCTATGGCAGATCATGCACGAAAATGGATTTCCAGAAAAAACTGACGCTGTTGGTCAAAGCAACGATGGATCGAGTGATGCGTGTCGTCCAAGTCTCAGGGACACTTTCGAGTCCCTTTGAATCTTGGAGATGGTAAGGCTAGGTGATGAATTGCCGTGTTTGTTATTTAACATTGCAGCAGCTGGGATAGACACGAGTGGCTCGCCCAGTCAACACAGAATCGCATATGATAGCGCATAAGAGTACAACGTGGAGGCGATATACATTCATTCGTTCATTTGACTCCATGCTAAATGTACGCATATCGCCTCCACGTTATACTCATATCCGTTATTACATGCGATCTTGTGTTTACTGGGCGATCTTCAAGAAAACTGTCCAACTTTTTGGCTTTGCCGACGACGTTGATATCGTAGTACGTAACTTTGAGACGATGGTGGAAACGTACATCAGACTTAAGGCTGAAGCCGGTAGGATTGGGCTTTTGATTAATGCTTTGAATACAAAATACATGAAGGGAAGAGGCTCACGAGAAGACAATTTTAGCCTCTCACCACGAGTTCAGATCGACGGTTCTGAAATCGAGGTAGTAGACGAATTTGTGGCCGTCAATAACGACACCAGCAGAAAAATACAAAACCGCATTATGGCTGGCAATCGTGGCTACTTTGAACTCAGAAATCGAGCAAAATTTGCCGAACTACAAAGTTGACCATCTACAAGACATTAATTAGACTGGTTGTCCTCTTCGACCACGAAATATGGAAATTGCTTGTGGAGGACCAACGCGCCCTTGTCGTCTTTGAACGAAAGGTGTTGTGTACGATCTACGGTGGAGTGCAGATGGAAGACGGAACGTGGAGGAGGCGAATGAGCCACGAATTGCATCAGTTCAATGGGGGAACCTCCCACCGTACACAACGCTAAAATCGGTCGACTACGATTAAACCAGTTAAACGCCCTACGCTCAATTTCAAACTAATATTCAATTTTCACAACCTGCCGTGCTCTAACGGAACTATCAATACTTTCTCTTCACATCTTTGTTCTAACAAAAAATTACTGTCCACTCCTGGAACCTCATGGTGATGAGAAATTATTTCCTTCTTAAACAACATCATCATAGATCGTTACTCCACGTAACCGCTGCTCGGTACATTGATGATGAGACCTAATCAATGTAAGTAAAGATGCTCTGGAGGAATCGCTTCTTAAAATGGGGCTTGAGGAAAGCTTCATTTTCCAGCAGGACAATGACCCAAAGCACACAGCACGAAAGTCAACTGCATTCTTCAAAGCAAATCGCATTAAACTGTTGGAATGGCCACCACAATCACCTGACCTCAACCCGATTGAAAATTTGTGGTCGATTTTGGATAGACAGGTGGATAAAGGCGAAGTGACGAACAAAACCAAGCTTTTCAAAGCTTTAAATGAAGCGTGGCAGAACATCGATGAAACATATCTGCACAACCTCGTCGAAAGCATGCCACGACGTCTACAAGCAGTGATCCAGGCAAAAGGTGGACATACTAAGTACTAAAAGCTTTATATACTGTGTTTTCTTTACAATTTCTCTTGTGAGCACTTTATTTTTTTCCAGTCGATAACAGAAAAGGTTCAATAAAAATTAAGATATAAATTTCCAGTCCTAGATTTTTATTATTTTCTTTGCACGAAACGATAAAACGGAAGAATAAGATGAATTATGTCGAATACAGCTCAAGGTTTTCTCTGAATGTGTAAAGGGTGTCACTCTTCAAGATTATTCGTTTTGGTGAGCACTTTATTTTTTCCAGTACTGTATTCTATCTATATGTCTGTCTGTCTGTCTGTCTGTCTGAACCTCATAGGCTCGAAAACTACTGAACCGATCAGCGTGAAATTTTGTATGGGGCCGGGGAAGGTTCTTATGATGGTTTGAGACCCCTCCCTTCTCTGGAAAAGGGGGCTCCCATACAAATGAAGCACAAATTTCTGCATAACTCGAGAACTGATCAAGCAAAGGAACCCAAATTTAGCATGCGGAAGTTTTTGGAGGCAAAAAATGTTTCTATGGTAGTTTGAGACCCCCTCCCCTCTCTAGAAAGGGAGGCTCCCATACAAATGAAACAGAAGTTTCTGCATATCTCAAGAACTAATCAAGCAAATGGAACCAAATTTGGCATGTGGGGTTTTCTGGAGGCGAAAAATGTTTCTATGGTGGTTTGAGACCCCTCCCCTCTCCTAGAAGGGGTGCTGTCATACAAATGAAACTGAAATTTCTTCATAACTCTAGATCTAATAAAGCAAATGGAACCAAATTTGGCATGCGGGGATTTTAAAGGCAATAAATGTTTCTACGGTAGTTCGAGACCCCTCCTCTCTCTCTCTCTGGTAGGGGGGGGGGCGGGGCTCCCATACAAATGAAACACAAGTTTCTGCATAACTCGAGAACTAATCAAGTAAATGGAACCACATTTGGCAGGTGGAGGTTTTTGAAGGCAAGAAATGTTTCTAAGTTGACTCGAGCCCCTCCCTTCTCTGAAAGGAGGGCTCATATACAAATGAAACACAAATTTCTGAATAACTCGAGAACTTATCAAGTTAATGGAACCAAATTTGGCATGTGGAGGTTTTCGAAGGCAAGAAATGTTTCTATTGTGGTTTGAGACTCCTCCGCTCACTGAAAGAGGGGTCTCTCATACAAATGAAACACGAATTTCTGCATAACTCGAGAACAAATCAAGCAAATGGAACCAAATTTGGCATGTGGAGGTTTTTGAAGGAAATAAATGTTTCTAAGGTGGTTTGAGACCCCTCCGTCTTCTGGAAGGGGAGACTCCCATAAAAATGAAACATAATTTTTAGCATAACTCGAGAGCCAATGAAGCAAATGAAACCAAATTTGGCATGTTGAGGTTTTTGGAGGCAAGAAATGTTTCTATGGCAGTTCAATACCCCTCCCCATTTTGAGGGGGGGGGGGGGCTCCCATACAAATAAAAAGCAAATTTCTGCATAACTCGAGAACTAATCAAGTAAATCGAATCAAATTTGGCATGTGGGGGGTTTTGAAGGCAAGAATGTTTCTATGGTAGTTCAAGACCCCTCCCCTTTCTGAAGGGGGGGGAGG
Organism: Aedes koreicus; assembly: GCA_024533555.2. Taxonomy (NCBI): domain Eukaryota; kingdom Metazoa; phylum Arthropoda; class Insecta; order Diptera; family Culicidae; genus Aedes; species Aedes koreicus. Next base: position 393,136 of record JAHHFK020006016.1, read on the forward strand.
GGGGGGGGGGTTCAAACAAATGAAACTCAAATTTTTATTATAATCAAAGAGCCCAGTGTGATAGTTCGAGAACTAATCAAGCAAATGGAACCAAATTTGGCATGTGGGGGGGTTTTGAAGACAATGAAATGTGGTTTGAGAAACCACCACCCTCTGGAAGGGAGGGCTCCCATACAAATGAAACACAGACATTTCTACCAAAAATGAGAATTATCCAGGTTACTTAAACACAAAAGGTGTATTTCTCGGGTAAGAAGCATGTTTTGATAGAAGTTTGAACCCCTGCTTATTCAAGAAAAAAAGCCATAAACGTGCCAGTTATATTATATTTTCCTTCATTTAGTTGCAAGCGTAGCAGCGCACAGACCGGGTTCAGCTAGTCCCTTGGCGTTTTGCCAATGTATGAAAGAAAGAAAAGCCCAGGACGACAGTCAACAAAGAAGTTTCCCAAATCACTTGCCAAAAAATAAAGTCTTGCTTTCTTTAATCACCTTTCTATTTCAATTGACTCTTTCGCTAATTGACTTGTACGAATAGAAGAAAAACCGACAGAAATAAATACTTCATTCCACTCACCCGAAAATCGTCATAGTTTTTCGACGAGTGCACACTGCTGCCGTAGTAGGTTGGTGATTGACCACCGCTGCCGTCCCCACCGCCTCCACACACCTCCTCCATTACCTCCATTACTGCCAATCTCCGGTGAGCTCAGACTGGAGCTGGACATTGCCAAACCGGAAAAATGGAAGGGATTGCTGGTGTTGATAACTGGCGACGAGACCGCGTTGGATCCACTCAGGCTCAGTATGCTGGCACTGTCAGGACATCCAAGAGACGAAAAAGACGCCAGCGATGGCTGCTGATGGGAACCACTGTTCGTGCCTGATGAAATATTGCAGTTATTGCTGTTACTACTGCTGGCACCGACTGATGACGAGTTGGAGGTAGATTGTGATGATTGTGATGAGCCCAAAATATCCGAAAACGACACATTTTCTGCTAGAACGAGAGACAATTGTTGAAAGAAATGAATCAGTACATGTACGTATATTTATGGAATTTGTCGGTAGCTTGATGTCCAGTGTCAGGAAAAAATACACGAATTAAAAGCAGGAGATAGACGTCATAGTAAACGGAGGCCATTGAAATCGAAAAATTGATCTGGTTTGTGTCACATACAGGTAATTAAGGTGATAAGATTTCAATTAAACTCTCAATCTAATGTACCATCCAAAAACCATTTGTTTTTTTTTTTTCCTTTTGAAACCTCCTCCCAGATTCTTATGTTTATCAAGGAGTTATGGGCATTGATTCAAGAGAACCTTGTAGTACCTCAGAGTACTGTAGAGCCTTACAGTGATAGTTAGTGCTCTCAACATCTCATTGAAACCGTTCAGTACATTGTTACCCGATTATATTTTTAATATTAGTCAATGGATAGAATGGATAAAAAAAACCACAGTCACCTCTGTGTATATGAACCCCTTGTTAAACCTCAGTCGTCAAAGGCGCAGCTACAAAGCAACACCATGCAGGAGGTGGCTGGGTTGGATTCCCGGTCTGGTCTAGGAATTTTTCGTTAGGAAAGTTTCTCGGCACCCTGGGCATAGGGTATGATTATACTTGCCACACAACCATACTAATGCAAAAATGATACCTGGCATCGAAAGCTTTCAATTATTAACTGTAGAAGTGCATTTATAACAATCAGTTGAGATCAAGCAATAAGCTAGTCGTTAAAACAATAAGATTGAAACGATAAAGGGCTATTCACATTCGGCCGGGCCGTGTCCGGGCTGGAACCAAATAGCTTTTATTTCACGACTTGTATGTTTTGTACACTTCACACTGTACGGCATTTCGTCCCAGATTTTGAGAATTACCGTCTTGAAATGATCCAAAGTGCTGACCTTGTATTCGTTCAACTTCGCCATCATATAGGACCAAACAAAAAAGTCGAGAGGATTCAAGTCCGGGGAGCTGGGAGGCCACAAAGTTTTGTCCAGAAAGTCGGTTAAATTGTCCCGACACCAGGCTTGGGGAACCACATTTGCCGTATGGGCTGGTGCACCGTCCTGCTGGAACACGTAGTGCTCATCGCCGTAGAGGCTTCGGAGACTGGGGGCAACAACCTTTTCCAAAACCTCAGTTTTGTAGTACGCCGCGTTGATTTTGACGTTTTTTTCAATAAACACCAAGGGTAGCTTACCACGTTTGCATACTGCCCCCCAAACCATCACCGACGCGGCACTTTGGAACCGAGGGATGTTTATATTGGATTCAGGAATGCTGTCCCTCGATGGCGCCCACACCCCGGTCATTTTGCACATTGTGCGGCTGCTGCAGCACGAACAGTTTCTCGTCCGAAAAAACAAACTCCTGACCAGCGTGCCGAGAGAGGATCCTCTTAGCTCGATCCAACCGCTTTTTGCTGGTAGCCTCCGAAACGCCATGGACCTTACGTTTTTTGTAAGGCCTGAAACCAAGGTCCTTGGTGAGTATGGTGTGAGCGGTTCCAATGGAAACGTTGAGATCTGCAGCCGTTTTCGGATTGAGCGGTTCTTTTTGCGCCGAATTCGCTCCCTCACGATCTTGATGACCCGTGGCGTCCTCGCTGAACGCGGCCGACCGGATCTCGCACGGTCATTGGTCGAGGACGTCTCCCGGTATCGCCTGATGGTCGTGTAGACAAAGTTCCGCTTGACCCCATGCGATTTCAGCAGCCGGAATATATCGCCGGGTCGCTCACCGTTCAAAAAACGCTTAATTACGAAGTCCGATACTCTTTCATCGCGCGTAACAAACAAACAACAACTAACAGAATGTCAACACCGCGCACATTCGGTAGCGTATGAATATTTTCATTTTCATTTTGCAGCATTTGGTGGGGCAATAAGAGCGCAAGTCAGTCCAAAGCCGATGATGAAGGAGGGGTAATGGCGAACTAGTCTATTCAGACCACATGAACTCCATGGGAAGGAACAAGGATAGGTTTGGGTAGGTGGTTAAGGTAGGGCGTTTTGGACCGGTTAAAAATACTGCAAAAAGAAGATCATAAAATCGTTAATTTACAATTCCGCATTACAATGATATACGGCAAATCCCGAAAAGATAGAGAAAGCCATTCCCTATAGTTCGATATTCGTATCAATGTGACCAGGCTATTTGAGATGCCACTGTAAATTGCATGATGGTTTTTCGCTACTAGTTGCTATATCAAAGTAACATCTCTCTATGATTTGCTATAATTTGAAAGTCGGCTGTCGTATACCGCACATATTTAAATTATAATTTATATTAGAATTAGAATTAGAATTGCAATTTAGGTATGTTTGGTGTTTAGTTAATGACAATCAATGAATAAACAACAATGAAAGAATGCCACGCCAATGAAAACTGCACCTCCTGTCGTGTCCCTTAACTACTTGATGTCAGGCGTCTACAAACTGTTTCTAGCCTCGTCTAAGCGTAAATTGCGTCAAAGCCCGCCGGTAGCACACCTCTTTCATTCTGAACAAACCCACCTATGACAAACCCCAGTGATACGATACTCTGAGTTCCTAAACGGGCCCTCCGCATCCCACAAAACCACAATACTTATGGCCACGGTCTAGAAGTCCACTGCATAGGAAATTCTATGACACAGTTCAAACTTCCACCCCAAATTGAATATTAAACGTTTTCAAAATTGAATAAATCTATCTATGATTAAATTTTTAGTGATTTGCGGCCTAACCCGCCGATATCACACTCAACTTTAGTGCCTGTATACATGCGTGCTACGACGCAGCTATTAAATAGAAAGAGGAGCGAGTGTGATATTATCACTACTTTGTGAGGCTGGACCTTTGGCTCTCCCATGAATGGTTCATTAGAGTAGAAGGTCATACAATGACATGACCTAGCGATCTATCATCGCTATCATATCATAAATAAGCTATCTCCAATGCATCATTAACATGAGATTTGGCCCTCCCACCAGCGTCCAGGTACAAAATCCAGCCATGGAGAGGGAAGTGAGTATTGAGGAGTGGTCTAGGTGGGAATGGGATATAAAGAATATAAATAAAAAAGAAAAAAAGGTGTGCAACAAAAGCACATAATATGTTAGGATTCATCAAAAGGTTCAGTTATCATTTTAAGGATCCATATATTATCAAAACACTTTATGTAACGTACGTAAGATCCATTCTCGAATATTGCTCTGATGTTTGGGCTCCATACCAAGAAACATACATTAGTCGTATAGAATCTGTACAAAAACAATTTTTGTTATTTGCTCTTAGAAAACTAGGCTGGAATTCATTTCCTATTCCTTCGTATGAGTCTCGTTGCATGTTAATTGATATTGAATCACTGAAGAAAAGACGAGAAATTGCTATGACCTCTTTTATTAATAATGTTATCTCGCAGCGTATAAATTCGGCAAACCTTTTAGAAAGTTTGAACTTTTATGCACCCTCACGCATTTTAAGAATTAGAAATTTATTTCGTGTAAGGCCTCGTGAGAACAATTTATGCTAAGAATAGACCAATGAATGATGAACATCTATAATAAATGTTGTGAAATAATTGATTTTACTATGCCTAAGGCGGCAATAAGAACAATTTTGACTGCAAGAGTTGTACTCCGTAGATACTAACTTTAAATTAAATTTAAATTAAAATAAAAAAATGCTAATTTATATGTAGTCTACAATGATGATTGACGAAATAAATAAATTCAAATTCAAATTTCCCTGCTTACCCTGTTGGCTTTGTTTCAAAAACAAAATAATAATATTGTTTACCCGGGGGGGGGGTATTTGTTTGAAAATTTTGTGGGGGGGGAAGAAAAATGGTCGTTTATTCTATAGGGTAACGGGATGTAATGTTAGGCCTGCTCCTCAACTCGGCCTATGTATCAAATATGTCATTAATCCAGTGATAATCGGCAAATTTATGTTTGCATCATAATTATCGATATATTTTGAAGCAGCTGAGACATTATTTATCAATTTAAAGTTGTACACTTGAGTGATATTGTCAATTTTATTGACTTTTTAGCTACCATCGAATCACTGGTTAAGCTGAACAAATAAACTTCATGATCTTCATATCAGCAAAATTTGGCTAAATGGAACCGATATGAAAAGTGATGCATCCTAGATATACAGAAATAAGTTACACGTTATACATTAATGATTCGGTGAGAAAAACTAACAATGATTTCTCAAGAAAACTGTAGACCCAATTTTAGGGACACATTTCCAACTACGCTCCCAACTATGGCCTAATGAATTTATTACATAGTAAACAGTTAATATTCATAAAGTTTTCAATGGAAATGTATGAAAACGTGATTGTACATATTCCTAAGGGCTTACTCAAACCAAAATCTGAAAAACAAATTTCAAAAAGTAGGAGTTGTAATGCTTTGAAATGAAATGTCCAAACGAGCGCGGGTGAAAATTATTTAGGTGTAATAAAGTAGCTTTATCTTAATTTAATTTGTGAAATTTGGTGCTGAGTATAGCAAAAATAACGTAAAAAGGAATGCCTAGTAAGATAATAAAAATAAACTTTACGACGATTCTTTCGAACAAAAATTCTGAATGATGAGACGAAATTGCAACCACGAATAGACCCAATATGGCGCCTACAGACCGACATTGCATCCATATTAGTCGAAAGTTTTCGGCTTAATAAAGTTAGTCGGTTAACTTTCCGTGGTTCAAAACTGTAATCGTCTAATTAGGCATGTCTTAGCAACCGTATACCAAGTTGAATTTCGTTTCCAGCTCAGTTACATTATGAGTTATGATTAAAATTGTAAACGACTGCTGCATAATATGCTGATTCAAGGGACATGTACCCTATAATGGAACTTTTTTTTTTTTTGGGTGTGGGTTCGGATTTTTATTGTTTTTGTTTGTGTTTTTGTTGGGTGCTGTGTCTATTTTAAATTGAATTCGTTTTTGAACTTAGGTTGGAACTAGTTCCAACCTGCGATTTCCAACCTTGTCGTAAGTGCAAACCTCAATCCGATACGAGTTAGAAATAAAACCGTACACACCGACGTTTAACACACGGCAAGACGACCCACTTTCGATACCCGATCCAGTTTGGAACTCGATCAAAAACGAATTCGCTATTAGATTCGACAAATTTAGAACGCAAATCAAATTTGCTCGAAACACCAAACTAGTCTTCCACTCCCCACTCAATACGCATTATACGCGCTTTTTGTCGTGCGATGCGCTCACAACTACATATAAATCAAATGGAATATGGAATAATGTGAACGGTCGCATACAGCACTCAAACAATCAATTCGTAGTATACCTCGGCTGTCACCCGACCGGGGTTCAACCCGGCGCAATGTGAATAGCCCTTACAAAGGAAAAATATAAAGCCTAACAGCGAAGAGGCCTTAGAATTAGTATAAGCAATGCTGTTCTTGAACGTAAATTTGGAGCTCAGCATGACCCCATGATCCTTAACTGTCGTTTCATGGTTCAATTGTGCCCCTTTTATAGCGTGATCGTATGAAAGCATCAACCGTTTTCGCCTGAAAGATATGGCCGAGCACTTGGACATATTTAGTGCCATCTTGTCGAGCAGGCACCAATCGTCAAATGCTTCTAATTCATGCTGCAGAAAGTGAGTACCGCGACGGCCATTTATTACGTAGTAGAGCTTCAGGTCGTCCGCAAATGAGAGCTTGAAGCATTTGAGGATGATGTTCACGTCGTTCATATACATCAGAAAAGGGATTTACCCCAAGTGCCTGCCTTCAAGAACTCCAGACGTAACGGAGAATGGTGATGAAGCATAGTCGCCAATCTCCACATACAGTGACGGACAATACAATAAGACCTCCTTTTGATATCCATAGTTTAGGCCATGTTGATGAGTGTGAATTACAATCTATAGTATACTGATATTAAAATGGCCCGTGCATTTTTTTTTGTAGGTTTACTGGCTGGACTCTGAATAGAGTAGAAACCTCTACACCAGGCCTTTGATGATATCGTTGCGTAGATCCTTTCGAATCATTTTGCCAGCCGTACACGGAACATGTCGTCCAAGAAGACGCTGTTGCAAATGACTCGGAAGGAGCCACGTTTGAGCATTTTGAGTCCTTTCGTTTGATTTTTTTTTTTCCATTGTCTATTTGTTATTTTGATAGTCAGTGTCACGCTTACAGCTTAAATAATTTGTTTCGATATTCCTTGTCTTTTGTAGTCTAGTCCGTTGGTGTGTCATTTATTCGTTTTGAGATTTTTCCGAAGCAGTTTTCTCGAACCAAAAATAAGAAGCCATAGTACTGTTCCTTGTGTGTTAGACTGATATAACTTAATTCCTTTTGAAGCATTTCACCAGCCGTGCAAGGATCATGTCGTCCATAGAGACGCTGTTGACACTGCCTCAAAAGGTGTTACATTTCCCAAGTTTGCTTCTCCTTTCTCTCCATTATGTTCATGTCCACTGTTTTGTCTGGTGTCATTTCGTCTTACCTCTTCTGGTTCATTTATTTTTGTCTTATTATTTTCGTGTGTTCTACATCATTCAATTTTGTTCTTCCTATCCTTTCATTGTGTCTGTTATATTTGTCTGAAACCAACTCCTAGTCTTTTAATGTCATATAAGTTCACCCATCGCATAAGATAGTGCGTGGTGAGTCTCAATTATTTGTATTATTTTGCAATTTAGAAAAGTTAATTATAAAGTTCTTACCTTGATGATGTGCAAGTGTGTTGTTAGTTTTTACTCACTTATAACCTATGTTATTTCTTACAAGTTTCCGTTCCTTTGCGATCGTTTTTTAAATTGCCTCGATGGGATGTAATGTCCACTTCAGGTATGGTACCGCTCGCGATCATGGCATAGGGAAGAGAACAGGAGAAAAGAGAGAAAGCATTAAAACCGGCAACATGCCATGCGCATGTGAGATTTTCATGGTGATATTCTCACAACGGCCGTTCAGAATGGTTCAACGGATGCGTATGAGAGATCATTTCCGATTAATTTCCACTTGTTGACTCAACTCCCTCACGTTTAGATATAGAAGACAAGAAACATCCCATGGCGTGCTACATTCTGGAACATCAGGGCAATGATCCCCCATCGCATCTTCAAGTGATCATTACAAGCTGTCCATTTGGTTCAGGCACTTTTGAACGTTGATGTGGCAGCCCACTCACACATGAAATCTGCCGCGACCGACTCGACAGAACGCGCCCATACCCCTTTCTGAACCGAAGGGCAGGGACGAGAGAAATAATTGTTTGTCGATTAGGCTGCTGCCATTGACGCGAACGTGAGCAACATAGATCATGCAAATAACAGAGGTAGATGCTCAACCGTCGAGTTTTCAGGAGGTCTCAGTAAAGCTAGAGCGACCAGCCAACAAAATCCCTCCACCGGAGCTCTCGTCGATCGATCTAACCGGTTGACAGAATATGTAACGTCGAACAGTTGCTTTGACAATGTGTTGTTCATCACCATGAGGCCCCAAGAGTGGACAGTAATGTTTGCTAGAATGAAAGATATGAAGAGAGTTGATTGTTCCGTCAGTGTACGGCAGGTTGAAAATTGAATAGAAGTATTGAAAATTGAGTGAAGGGCTTGGATATAGCGGTACTCGAACCAAGGACGTATTCCTTGTGCCTTACATTCCCAATGCAGGATAGGTCAAGGCACGAGCGAATCCGCCACCTTGACAGGTCTGTCACTTTTTTTCTTTAAACTCAAAATGACACTTCGAAGAAAGAGAAGCAAGTCCATGGAGGCTATAAAAGAAAACTCGAAGAGAGAGCTGAAGGCCATCCCTCGGTGGCTTATGAAGAGTGCATGGATGACTGAGTTAAGCGTTGATACATGAGCGTCGTTTCAAATGGTTGTTATTTTGAAGGAGACAAAATAAATTTCCAATAAAATTGAGAAAATTTTGTTTAATTTAAAAATTTGTACCTCTGAATAAAAATTATAAAAAAAAATAAAAATTTAGCACCTGTGTTATAGTATTCTTGAGCAAAGATGGATAATACGCGTAGGTTCCATTTGAATGATATATTTTATTATTTTTTCTATCATTTGAGATAGAAAAAAACAAATTATATCTTACTTGTTCAAATACTTAGCAAATAATCTAAACACAGCTCTTTTTGTATTATTCGTCAACATTACTTACGTATCCATATATTGCAAAACATTGGAAAAAAAATGATGCAATTTCACTAGTTTTGATTTGCATTACTAATTGCCATCGGACATTGTTGTTCCTTCTTTTAGTTAATTAATTCAACAAATTGAAACTTTTCATAGTTTCTCCAAAAAATGAAACACCTCGTTTACGCATCTGCTTGTATTGACTGCGTTAAGCTTTCTTCTACCCTTCTACGATTTCATCGTTTAATTGCCACACACTCGCGCTCGGTGTCTTACTATTGACCGTGTAATTAATTAATTAATCAGTACAATATATGATTTTTTATTGTCTTTACCCGACCACTCGCACCTCGAGGCCTTAGTTGAGCACCTGGTTTTTATGGATTCCCCCTGACCATCGCGCACCCAGGTGTGCACGGCACACACGATAGACGTCTGCCGTGGCACTTATGATTTGCTCCCCCAGTACAACTGCGCTAAAATGGTTGGTTAACTTACTGTACGAAAAACCCGAGTCTCGAGAGCAGCTCACATCAACCGAGGAGCATCATACGTCTTAAAAAGGGGGAGAACTGAACATCATCGCTCATATACACCTTCGGAATGGACGTGTCGTCACGCTCAGTGATTACCCATATCAACACTAGTTTTTGAATTTCTTTAAATATTTCCCCGTTTGTTTATACAGCGCCTTATTAACTACGCTTCCCGTACGTCCGTCGTGTTTTATGACGGATTTGGTTGAGTATTGCTAGCTGCTCGTTTTACCATGAGTTGCAGTCACGGTAGTTTCAACTGGAATCAGCTGTTCATAAGATGTCAGGTCAGATCGTTAGATATATGAATGCAGGTCATGTTGTCATAGCGAAACTTTCGATAATTTGACGACGTAGTTGAATTGAAAAGTACCAGTTAAAATATTGATAATTGATGATGATGATTTCAATGATTTTTTTGTTCTGCAATCGAATATGTTTATTTTCTTGGTTGTCGAATACATCGATTAAATTTTATGTTTTGATTACATGAAATAACTATCTGTAGATTCAATAACTACAAACACAAAAAAAAGAAGATCAGGGTTGCTGTTAGACTTTATTATATTTTCAGAAACTTAATATCAAAATATGGTATACAGTCTGTTAAGTATAAGAGCGTATACGGATTAATTCGTAGAAAAATATATTTCACAAAAGTTTCAAATACCTATATTGATACATTGTACTTGGACCGGAGAAAGATGCAATGATATTAATACTGTGTCCAATCAGCACCGGCGTCGATAATTGCCTGGCATCTTTCAACCAAGTTGACCAAGTATTCATCCGGTAAGGATCTCCAAATGCGACGAATTTGTCGTATTAATTGCTTCAAAGTAAACAATTCTTACACGTAGCTTATGCTTGATATATGCCCATACAGTTTCAATCGGATTTGCATCGGGCGACTGCGACGACCAATCAAGTGTAACGATACCATGCTCCTCTTTTCCCTGCGGTGCAAAGCTTGCTGCGGTGACTGAGATCGTTGTCCTCCTGCAGGATCCAGTCCTCGTTTTTCCTGATGAAACAACGTTCGCAATTTGGTAACAAAGATTTCTTATATTATATATTTGGAGCATTTTCTGAGTATTCAGCTTGGAGGTAAACAGATACAACGTTTCGATACCCAGGCTTGAGAAGAAGCCCCAAAGATGCACTTTTCTGGGTGTTTCACGATCTGCTGCACCAACCTGTTAGTAGCGGTTATCTCCAAACAGAAGCTTCGTCCGTATAAATTCAATTTGTGGTCGATATTGTCCTTTGCCCAAGCAAATTGTTCGTCACGTGATTTTCACGTTTGTTCGCTGTATTGCGCCATTTGATATCATGAGCACGGAGATGAGTTCTGAGGCTAGGCACGATATATCTATACCTTTGTGTTTCTATTTTGCTGTTCCTAGACGCAATGATAATCCAGGGTTCCACGGCCACGAAAACATGCTCACGATCTGTTTTTCGACTTTACGGTCCACTTTTCCTATCGAGCCGCGTTTCCGCAAGTCTCCATATATCGCCGCACCCACTTACTGACGAATGGCTTCGACTTTCTGATGTACTGAGCCGCCGCTGCATAAGACATTTTTTGACCACTCGGATGGGTACAGAGGAACATATACTCGTATCGCGACGCGTTCGTGGAACTCATGGCGCTTCACGCGTTTCCTTGGCAAAAAGTCAATGTCAACTGTTTATTTCGTGACAAAGCATCAGTGTTAAAGGTTCCGTCTATCGCCTCACGAAAAAATTAGGGTGATACCTTTTACCAACTACTAGTAAACGCTCTTACTTAACAGACTGTACAATGAACTTGTAGCATTTGGTTCTACCTACAACTTTGTCAAATAGTGCAGTGCCATAACTCTCATATATCAAATATTTGGATATTTAGCTTCTGATATGAGCCATCTGTAAACGAGTCAAATTGAGTTTAAAACTAGCACAAAAATTCTTGGTTTATGATAAAATAGAAATGTTTTCTAGTTTGCTTGGATTTTCAAGTATTTTGAAGGCGTAATGCAACCAGAATATAAGAGATTTTTAAAAGTTTTTTGACAAATCTCTTCCAAAAGAAGTTTCGGCTCCTTAAGCCAAATATTTCCGCTACATTCATTATTTCATGAATATCGTGGTGAACATACAACCAATTTTTTGTCGATATTTACTTTGTAAAATGTGGATTATTCCTAGAGTCGAAGCGACTTTTGTCACTAGTGATTTGAGGGATGTCATTTAGCAGTTACGTGACATTTCTGTGCAAATCTAGTGGAGAGTCACATCACTATGACGCACACTGAGGCAGTATGGACCAAGAGGTTGGTAAAAACCTTAGCTTTTTTTTTCTCGGGAATTTCAATTCTTGTTTTTGAAAAACAAGAAAATTTTCACTCAAGTATCAAGTATCTTATCAAAATCTAGTAGTTTTTGCATATCGTTAGGCAGGTGAATTTGAACCTCTAAACTGATTTAAATTCAAACAAATATATCTTGATTTTTTGTCAATCAGAAAATAGTAGTTTTTCATAAATAAAAGTGGGTTATATGATTAAAATATATTTCAACAAGTATATCTTGCCAGAATTTAGAGTGACACAGTTTATCTATTATATTAGGCTTTGCGTAGAGCACCAAACTGTTCATGTCAAAAAACATGATTTTTTTGCAAATTTCAAACGTAAAAAATTCCCTACACTGCTCCACTCTCTTCTCTTCATGGAAATAAAGTGCAATACCCCGTTCGCACTACAACGTATATTATGTGATATAGAGTATCTTAATATTAGCATTTATGCATCTAGTTTTCACTGAAAATAATGTGCATGGCGTTTGATATCAAGATAGTCTATATCACGTAATATAGGTTGTATTGCGAACGGGGTGTAAGGTGCAAACAAGCGAAACAGATAAACTTCGGCTGCCACCACCTGCCACATCGAAATTTATTCAAGTTTTTGTAGAGCATATTTTGGCGTTCCAGACCATGCTCTCCATATGCGTTTCGGAGTCGCTTTCGATGGTGTCAGCCCTGAACCAGACAAAATAAGCTTACATATGCGGTATCATGTGATATTCACATGATTTCGATCAATTTGACAGATGATCTGATATACGCTAAGCAGAAGCCACTTAAAAATGCGTAGAATAATTTTTAAAATTATTAAAAACCAGATGTATTCATTAACCATAAACATAAAACATAAAACTATGAGAAGATGTTCATATTGATGCTCATGAATTTGGTTCACTCAATTACTTATCATCACTTTCTATTCACGATCGAAAAAACAAGAAATTAAATAAAAGATTTTTTCTAGAAAAAATTCCATCAACAAATCGACGTGGCTCAGTAGTTACCCGTTCTGCTTACTGAGCAAATGGTCGGGAATTCAATCCCAGGCCCGTCCCCTTCCTAGCCATTTGCCACTTGCCTCTTTTTATCACCACTAGATTTAAAAATGAAAAGCAGTCTACTGCGCTTTCATTGATCACATTTTTGAAGGACTTCTTTCAATAGCGTATTTTCATCGGATTATGAAACTGATCGACACTAAGGTATGCTTATTTTGATCAAAATGAGTGGTGGCAATAAATAGACACTATTCAACTAAAAAACTTTTTTACCAAAACATCATGTACGACTTTAGGAGTTACGAGTTTTTATCCGTACATTTCCATGAGCTCCACCATGTGACGTCACTCTCTAATTTCACCAAGCCTTCGGCTCTCGAAGTAAAACCTTGCAAATTCAGAATATATACGCTTTCAGTCGGATATATCTCATATATCTGTTCGGTTCGGTTCAGAATAAATAGTCATTAGAATGTTTATTTTAGTCTCAAGATACAATGTGGCTATTAATATGTATTTTCAAATAAAAACTTAAACTTAAGGCTTGATACGGGGCAGTTTACCGTCAAACTTGCCCGCAAAAAAAAAATATATTATAGTTTTTGAAAACATTTTCGCGATCCCAGGCAAAATAAATCGTGTTAACGCACAATTCGACAAAGATTTTTCATTAGGGCCTAACTGACATACGTAAACAATGGCTTCTTCCGTTAATTTCTCGGAGCACAAAGACTACCCATGTAAGTCTCCAATTCTATCGGATAGGTGAACTCTTCTTCTTCGAAATGACAGGGGTGGATTGATTAAGCGAGTTTTCAATGACGAGAAGTTCGCGGAAAAAGCCATTGTTTACGTTTGTCAGTTAGGCCCTAATGAAAAATCTCTGTCGACTTTTCTACAAGTGTATGGTGAATCAGTGAAGACATTCATATTTGCAACGACGCAAATGTTGTTTACTTTAGTTTAGTCTTCAAAATGGCGTCGCGACAACAGGAAGTGCGAAATCTTATTTTGAACAAATGGCTTTAAAATCCAAAACCGTAAATTTGGACTTCAAGGGGAAATTAAAATGAATGAGAGCGGAAAAATAAACATCGATGTACTACGAAGTTGACCGTCTGCAAAACATGTAGTTCTCTACAGTCACAAAATATGGACAAATAGGGTGGTTCAAAGTATTGACGTAAAGCTACCTCACTCTATCGATTCCAAATCCCGTCCGGACCATTCTCCTTAAATTAGAGTTAAAATGGTTGCTACTCGAACTGTACTGGCCCTTTGAAGTTTATATGGGAATAACTATGGGAAAACCAAACCGTTTGTTCTCGTCTTCATAAGAACCGAAAACTACTGCGATTTAACGTATGTCATCATGCCGAAAAGCTGGGAGGATGATAATAAAAAGTTTGGTTTTCCCATAATCATTCCTGCATATATGAACTTCAAAGGCCAGTGCAGTTCAAGTTCCCAACCAAACGAGCCCATTTTTTTGGAGAATAGTCTGGACTGTATTTAGAACCGAATGATAAGGTTGGAGCTAAATCTGTACTCATAACTCCTCAGTAGCTCCAATGGGTTAATTCCATAGGCACAAATCAATAGATGCGTGAAATATGGCAGGTTTTTTCTTATTCAGCGACGCCATCAACAAATTTCATCAGTCTAAAACATTATTTCCACCATGCTTCGTAGTCGTAAGCGTCCACAAAGCAAAAATCGAACGACTGCAGTAAACTAGGTATGATGTAAAAATTTTGAACGACAGCCTTGCAAAAATAGTTCTGGGAAACAAACCGACGGGTACAAAACAAAGATGGACGAAACGAGCAAGGTGGATCTACACCAACAGGCTCTCTGCAGACTTTTGACCGTAACATTTGGAGTAAGGGTATATTGAGTTATCGTTTGACCGATTATGACAGTCATCAGTGTGTTTATTCCCAGTAGAGGTCGGTGGGATTTTTCTGAGGCATACAAACCTTAGGTCACTTCCATTGGAAAGGAAGCTGTTGGTCTTCGACCCATGTGTGCCGATAGGTCGATATTTTCCGAAGGTGTGGCGTTCTCCATCGTGGATAGGATAGACTACAAAATTTGTATCAAGAACTTTGGACCAAGCAGCGGAAAGAGGCTTCTTTTGGATTCTTAGTGTTTCTTGATGAAAATTATGAAGGTTTAGGCTAATTTGAAAAGCTTATAACCAAGTGAAATTGCTCTGAATGCTCGGGGCTATATGCTGACAATAGAGAGTTAACATCTCCGTATCAGTATGAGTTATCGTGCAATGATTTCTATCGGTCTCAGTCTGTTGGAAAACAGCTAGTTTTAAAAGTTGTACTAAACCAGAAAGATATTGGAAGTGGTAAGAATGGCAGTAGGAAATGGCGGAGAGCGAAAGTGGACATGCAACCTTCAGCAACAATATAATTTTGGAAAAGTAATGAGGGTTATTCCGGGAGTCGAAGTGACATTTGTCACTTGGTGAAGTGAGAAAAGTCACCTACAGTGACGTGACTCTACGTGATTTACACAGAAGAGTCACGTCACTGCAGGTGACTTTTCTCACTTCACCAAGTGACAAACGTCACTTCGACTCTCTGTAAGGAGTTTGGCTAAGCTGATTAAGGATCATAACTAACCAGAACATGAGGTTACTGGTGGAGCCTCTCATCACAGTGAGTAAACGCGTCGGTTTTCCAATCTGCAGGTCACGGGCTTGATTCCCGAAACCGTAGAATATCTTTTCAGGTGAGAAGATCGTTCGACTTTCCCGGAACAAAAGCGTATCATTGTGCTTGCCACACATTATACGATTAGATGCTTTGGAATGGCAAAGAAAACCCTCAATTAAGAACTGTGGAAATGCTTCACAGAACACTAAGGTGCTCCACACCTCCGTCTAGAATAAGCTGTTTATTTTTTACAGACGGATAATTAACAATCAGGTGGGAGCAAGTGAAATTGAAATGTCTTTCATTATGGATAAGTGATTAACTGTATTCTGAAGTCCAAACACGGTTGATTACTTCATATATTTCTGTGTACAAATATTTCAGTTTTGAATACATTTTTGCCATGGATAAAAAAAAACTCCGGACCACCTTTTTTTCACGGATCACGCTCAGGAACAAATAGGGGAAACGCACCTGTTTTGGACCACGAAAATCTTCTGTAACTTTTGAACCGCATGAGTAAAAAACCTGAAAATTTTAGCAAATCTTATTCATAGTGTATTTTTTACATCTGTCAAGTTGTGAGTTATTCATACTGTAGTCCCAGTCATGTCGTCGAAACGAGAAATTGTCCGTGAAAAAATGGTGTGCACTTACAATCACAATCCAGAGGCGTCCTACCGATGGATCGCTAGAAAGCTTGGAATAGTAAATACAACTGTGTCTCGTGTAATAAGAACCTTCTAGGAGCGTCTGAGTGCCCGAATAAAGGAAGGGAGTGGTCGTAAAAGTGGCCAATGGACAGTAAAATGGCCAGAAAAGTGATGCAAGTTCAATAACCGTCCACACATGTCAATTCGAGATGTTACTTAAAAGTCCAAGGTGTCAGTTGGATTTGTGAAGAAAACCATGAGGCGTGCTGGGCTACATGTTTACAAGGCCCCGAACCGGAATGAAAAGCAATACATCACTGTGAAAACCCGCGTTCGGAACTTTACCCGAAGTTGATCACCGAATCGTGTTGCATCATGATGGATGACAAGACTTACGTCAAGGCGGACTTTCGTAAACTTTCTGGGCAAGAATATTTCGTTGCTAAGATAATGCTACGAAATTTGCAAAGTTCCTGATCTGGCAGGCGATTTGCGGATGTGGTGAAATAAGCGCAATCAACGGTGCGATTTACACGGAAGAATGCCTTAAGAAACATCTCTTGCCATTCATAAAGAAGCACAAAGGATCACCTCTGTTTTGGCCTGATCTAGCATCCGGTCACTACTCTCGAAACATGTTGGAGTGGTATCGAGCCAACGGAGTCAATTTGGGAATGGAAGGTGCGGGCATTCGAGATGAAAGATGAAATTGAATAAAACAAATTTTGTAAATCATAACTCATTAGTAGTTTTTCATTCCCTGAAAATTTCAAGAAAATCCGATCACCGGTTTAATTTTGGTGAGTAAATATGAGTGCGCCATTTTTATCGAATACATCCTTAAATAGGTAACTAATAATATGAACAGTTTAAGTTGTATTTTTGTCGTACAATCTTCGTTTTCATAATCATAGGATTGATTCTAATAGTTTTTAAAATACTAAAATGTCCTAATAGATCACCTTCGAAAAGGTTTACAGACCTTTTGGTCTTAAGAGCACACAATATCATGCATATTATTCTTAGTATATTTTCGTACCAAGAAAAGTTCATGAAATCATCCATTATTCTCTCAATTCTCTCGAATTATTTCATGGTTTTTTTTTATACAAGAAATATCCTATATTTAATGAAAATAACATAGCATAATCATACATGTTAAATAAAGTTGTTCGACATTTAAACTATTGGATTCAATTGTAACTGTTAAACATTCAAACAACATTCTTGTTGCTTTCAACTACGTCCTATATCATAAGAGCGTCATGCATGTGTGCGCGCAGTGAGTAACTTTCATTCTGAAATAAACAACACCATAAAACAACAACAACTAAATATTATTTCACAAACATGCGGCATCTTCAAACCATCCGGTTTTCGCTACCACGCAACCATTTCATTGCAAAAAGGCAACAACTCATCCTGAAAATTATGATTGCCTATAACAGCCCATTTGCAGATTTTGGCTTTTGTATTTTATTGCAATTAGAGCAAAGATGGTTCTTGTGTCAATTTAAATGATTTGTTGCTTCGAGGCTCTTTTCTTTTCTTCATCTACCCAAATAGAACAAAAAACGGATACCACCATTGTTTCCGTCACAGCGAAGGCCAATTAGATCGTTGGCGGAATGAACGTACTTATTCAACCAAAATGGCATTTGAAAGTTTGTGCGGATGCCAAAAAATGAAGCTCATGTCTAGTATTTAATGCACCAATCCATGTCAATCCATTTTATTTATCGGGATGGTTTGAATCGAATAGGAGACTTACTGAAAATTACTTGTTGGCACTATCGATGCCTTTTGCGAGTTTGATAATCTTGACCTACTTGTGGGTTTGCTCCTAGTCCTGATATGAGTCTTCCACATTCTTCCTCATTCCATCGTGTGCTTCCGTGCTAGTATGATGATGGTAAAAGTTTTTCTTCCATTTTAAAAAATAAATGGAAAACTTGTTTCGCAGCTAACCCTTTCCCTCCAATACGTCCATGTAGAACACGTCGAGACACTTGTTTGGTCCAGACGTTAAAGTTTAAGTTGTTGGATAAAGGGAAAATTTGTGGAACCAAATGTTTCAATGTTACTCCAAAAGTTTGCACAGGTCGAAATGTGTTGTTTTTTCCTTCATTAACGTAGCTTTTCTGATACATTGAATATCTAATCACAAAGAGTGGCTGAGTGTGGAAATTTCGATTTTGGTCCGCTGATGTTGATGTTGAAACTAGTTCAAGTTTCAAGAGAAAATCATGAGCTCGGTGGCGCGTACATCACACGAATGACATACAATTTAGAGTTGGTTTATTTGTATCCCACTGCATTGCTTCACATTAAGTAGGTTTATTTTTTCACGCTTATATAGACACATTGAGATATTTATTTTCTTTATTTTTTCTGATTTTAAGTCTGATCGTGCAATGGATGGTTCGTAGTCTTAAGTTGCTTCGTCTCGTTTCATATTGCTTGTGTTAGCTTCTGTAATATTTAAGTCAAATAGTCGCTTAGGAAGTATTATGACGACTTTGAAACAAATTTAGAACAGTGAAAAGTTACACTATAGTTTGAACATCGGTTTTGCAATATTTTTAAGCTAGATAACCTTATTCTGCCTATACAATAAACATAAAAAAAAGAAATTCTTATGTTATTTATTTTCAGGTATCGCTCACTAGAGCTTTTACTAAAAGTCAATCATAAAATAAATAGCTGCTACCCTCATTCAGCTTATAACCGTATCTTAAAATTGGGCACTTTAAAAATACTTGGACTGTTAGAACCAATGCCCAGTGCCAAGACAAATTAGTAAAATTCAACGACCGTGTAGTTTGTTACAAACATTCACTTCATCATACCAAGTCAGCTACTACACCATAAATATTGTTCCTCAGTAGGCAATATGGAAGTACACTTTTTTTCTCCACTTTTCTGATAAGAGAGAACTGTACTCAACACTTTTCCGCTTCCACTGTACATGGTTAGACTGTCCAGCAATGTTGATGAAAAGCGAAGAGCAAAAAAATAAAACACTGAAATATGTTCAATACCATCATAATCGGCGCTTAACTAACCGTAAATGACCAAACAGCTATGTACTATGCAGCCGGAGTGCAGAAAAGCCCAGCATCGTGGAGAAGATTTCTTGCATGCAACAGATTTAGAATTGTTGCTTGCCTACGCTTGGCTGAGCAATCGTGTCTTCCGACTAATAACGCGTCTGCACTAACTGGCTTGTTTTGATGGAGAGGAAGAGGGTTAGGTTTGACCAATGCATTGAACACGTGCTCTGCTATAGGGTGCATTCATGTCAGACCCAGATTACCTCTCTTTGGACCGTAGGCGCTCTGGTGCATTGGCCTACTGCACCAAGCAGGAGAAAAGTTACTAAACAGCTATTGTGCCTCGAGTCGACACACATGAAACACTCGACATGAACGACGGCTTCTATGCATATGACGAATATTTCGAGTACTTCAAGCATCCGAATGTTGAATTCGGGCTCCTCTTAGCATAATTTGTTCGGGTATGATATTTCATATTTTTCTTTTTTCATACTGGAAAGATTTCTAGACTCAAAAAGCGTATGCTATATATTTAGCATAAGTTTCAAAAACATAATTATAGCTCGTGTTGTAAATAGTCATTTCGAATCAGGTGGATTAATTTTCCAATAACTTGGTTCAAAAGCTGAATTCGTAAATATGATGTGTAGTGAAATTGTAGCTGTTGGCCAATTCTATAAATCTTTTTAACAGTGTATTGTCCTAATTGTAATACAAAAAGTGTTATATTTACTGTAATATTCAAACGGCATTCATTGGTGAATATCCTTTGATTTGAATATTCGGTTTTTCCGCTCTCACGTCTTAGATGTCAAAGTTAGAGCAACACCTTAAGAGACAAATTTATGAAATCAATCAAGTAAGTACACCAATTTCATCATACATGATACTTTGGAAATCTGCTTCTGGGACTAGTTATCGGCAAATTAATCGTAATCAGTCGAAATGGCTATTTGCAGCACTTATTGTAGCTCGAAAACCTTATTTACCTATAAATAAAAACCAAATTGGAGTCCTACTTGTGAAGCTTGTTAAAAAAATATACACTGACAAAAAATCGTGAAAATAATGTAATGCGAAATTTTGAACTATACAAAAACCATAAAGAACACCCTATCGATTTCATAAAAAAAAAAGAATTAAGAATTTGGGTCCTACTGTTTATGATTTGATCCGAAGATTTCCCAACAGCTCTAAAATAAAATTTCAATATTTATATGACTCAACCCCACAACCCTGAATGTGACACTACTTCGAATGCTACTACCCTGAACACTCCAACCCCGAACAGGTCGTTACCCTGAAATTCTTAATGTTTAACATTATTATACGGAAAAATAGTTAAAACAAACTATTTACCTATGTTATAAACTTTTATTAATTAATTAAAGTTATAATCAGTGATAAGTCTATGGCTCTGATCATCAGTAGAACGATGACCATCCAATAATGTAAGGGCTCTTTATAAGAAAATTCCACAGTTCGGAAAAGCCATAACCTTGTCGTTTTGGATTTGTTTTATCTGTAAAATTTAGTACGTACAACCATCACAAAAGAAATGTTAGTAGGTAGTTGCCATGCGCTTTTGGTCAGCCTATTTTTTTTTTAGACAGAACACTATAATAACGAATAAAAAAATATGTTCGTTTGATATTTTTCTTTTCTTTTGCTTACAGTGACTGTCAGACAGATTTTTATTACAATATGTTATCCTGTATTCAGAGGCAATGCTTAGGTTCATTACACAGCGCAGCGTAGAGTTTAATCTTCACTCAAATTTCAATTCTATTCACCTGTGCATACTAATTCCGGCATCTGCGCAAATGAGCTAAAAATGAAGACAACCTTAAGGGACAGACCAACTACATGCATATTTTCGTGAATTTAAATTTATAAAAGACAGTATTCTCTTGACCAGAATAACCGCTGAGTTTCAAAGTAATTATTTGGTTTTGTTCATTCGTCGATGGATGTTCATCATACTCTGAGAAAAAAATGATGGTCAATTTTACCATTATTGGGGGTTAGGATGGCTATGACAGTACAGTGATTTTCAACCGACTATGATCATAGTCAAAACAACCTTCAAAAATAGTCGATTCAACATTTACTATAAGGACGGAATAGTCCATGTTACCATGACCATAGTCAAGAATGCCATGAACGTGGGCTATTCAACCATTTGCATGGTTATTGTAATCATTATATGCAATAGTCATCTTGAACATGATTTAATTTTCGGTACAACCATGGAATTTTCCTCAGTGTAGCCTATGGTGTTATCAATATCAATATTCAATTTCATCTAGGTGGGAATGATTCTGAGTATCAAATGAAGAAACAATATTTGTTTCTTTTGATGTAGAACATGATTTCATTTTTCATTTCATTTTGCAGTATTTGGTGGGGCAATAAGAGCGCAAGTCAGTCCAAAGCCGATGATGGAGGAGGGGTAATGGCGAACTAGTCTATTCAGACCACATGAACTCCATGGGAAGGAACAAGGATAGGTTAGGGTAGGTGGTTAAGGTAGGGCGTTTTGGACCGGTTAAAAATTCTGCAAAAAAAAAAATCATAAAATCGTTAATTTACAATTCCGCATTACCATGATATACGGCACATCCCGAAAAGATAGAGAGAGTCATTCCCTGTAGTTCGTATCAATGTGACCAGGCTATTTGAGATGCCACTGTAAATTTCATGTTGTTTTTACGCTACAAGTTGCTATATAAAAGTAACATCTCTCTATGATACGCTATAATTTGAAAGTCGGCTGTCGTATACTGCACATAGGGAAACTGCCCCCATATTAATCTCATTGTTCCTATATTCATCCTACGATGAATCAAACAATTGGGCAGTTGAAGGATCGATTTCGTTTTCTAATAATGTTTGCTCACGTTAAATAACTACAACAAACATTACTAACTAATCCTGTCACGTGTATATCGTTTTATTTCAAGTAGGATGAATATAGGAACAATGAGATTAATATAGGTACATCTTCCCTATATAAATTTAAATTAATATTAGAATTAGAATTGCAATTTAGGTATGTTTGGTGTTTAGTCAATGACAATCAATGAATAAAAGACAATGAAAGAATTGTCACGCCAATGAAAAGTGCACCTCCTGTCATGTCCCTTAACTACTTGTTTCTTTTGATGTAGAACATGATGTGTAATTTCTTATGCTCAACTCGATAGGATTCAATTACTACAAGTAGTAATTATGATAATAGAAGGCAGTAAGACTCTGCGATTGATACTATTTAAAATTTTGGTTGAATTTAAAACGACTTTTTGATGTTTGATTCGTTTGCGATTAGTTAGTTGATTTGTACATCGCCCTTGATTTTGACATTTTCAAAACAAATATATTTCATCTACACTGACTCAAAATGCTTTTCATTGCGTATGATAGTAAGTGATAAACACAGACACTGATGCATACAATGCCTTGGTTATCATTGCATGCACGTAAAATAGATTTCATATAATAGTAGGCTGCAAGTAAAGGAAGCCGATTGCCTCAGTTTGACAGCTGCACCATGACGAAGCGGCAGCGTATTCTTGATTTGTTCCAACTGCCGTGGAAGTGTCCCGGAGGACCGTGAAAAGGGTCTTTATCTTTATCTTTATTTGGAAGCCCGTTTGAGTAGAGCTGCAGCTGTGAGCTTTTTCTCAAATGGACGCAAAAAAACCTCCTCTTCTTTTCGTATCAACAGAATGTTACATAGCTTCCAAATCATACAAGACCGGGAAAAGAAAGGAGAAGAACTATACGTGAAGGTGGCCACAGGTCGTCCGAGGTCAGTTCGGATTCCGAGGGTTATCGCTGCCATCAAAAGGAAGATTCGGGCGAATCAAGTGTTTTCAATGAGGAAAATGGCGAAGAAACACGGAACCAGTGACTTTACGGCACGGAAGATTGTGGGAGAAAGTCAAGAGCACAAAAAAAACTCACATGATTACCATCCGCATCCGGGAGCTAAGAGTCGAACGATGTAAGAAAATCTTGAACTCCCTCAAGCGAAAAAATCCGGTAATCCTGTTCACTGACGAGAGCATGTTTACCGTCGACCCCGTATCAAAATCCAGAACCGATCATAATATTAGTTCTCTCCCGGTAAAAGACGTGACTGACGAGCCTGAAAATGTGTATCTGACCAAGTATCCTGCTAGCGTTATGGTGTTTGGATTGGTAACTTCCGATGGCAAAAAAGAATCCGGTGTTCATTTCAGAAGGAGACAAAGCAAATACGGAGGTCTATATCGGGATTTTAAGTTAGTATGGTCTTCCGTGGATCAAAGAGCAGTACGGCCCAAAGCCGTATTTCAACAAGATGGGGCTCCGTGCCACACCTCGAACCGCACTCAGAAGTGGTTGCAGGAACATCTGCCGTTCTAGGTGAAGGATTACTCATTATGGTGTGTCATGAAGGCCAAGGCATGTTCTAAACACCACCCGAGTACAGCAAGTTTCCGACAGTCCTGAAGAGAAATGGATCCAGGCTACAATCTTAGGACCAGCCGTGCATTCCGAAAGCGTGTGGAGGCCGAAATTGCAGCAAGTGGAAACTCGATGGATGATGAACATAGTTTAAGACTCTCAGAAAAATCCCCCTTTTGAATAAATTAAAAAAAATCGGAACCGATATGTTTGAGGTGCAAACATTATCACGCATACGGTATTCCTATTCGGCATCGAGAGGGTATTGGGGTTGCCGGCCCCTACCAGCAGGGTAAGGTGGCAGTCCTCCTTCACAACAAGCCATTCTTGTTTTCATGGTTCATGGTTCATAATAATGATCTAGAAAATTTACCTCCTTTTAAACATAAGCTGTTACTTGAAGTCGTATTAAACGTAAGCTGTTTGTTTCATTTATATTATTTAACTGATCGCATTATAAAAAACCCTTAATTAGGAAAAAGGGGGTTTCTTCTCAAAAACATCAGCTATACTTTCGAAAAAAATTAAATTTACTAATCATTGGTGGTTCAGAAACTGATACTTCTATAGGTCATTTTCCCTTCTTTAAAACATGAGTTATTCTTTCGAATAACATCGATTTACTGATCCTTGGCGTTTAAAAAGCTTTTACATTCAAAAGAGATTTTCCCTTCTTTAGAACATGAGCTTTTTTATCAAGTTTTTGAATGTTGTTGGCAGTTTTGTGTGTAGCAGACGACACCCAAGCTTTAGCCTGACTGCAAGTACACCGTTTCCAATACATTGTCATACAATGTTTCTTTTCGATATGGTCGTCTAACTACGCCACATATATTGCAAATGTATTGGTGTTATTCTTCTCTTGGGTTGTGCAAATTAATACGTGCCATGTTTGCTTGTTTTCATCCAGTATTTTTCTTTGGTGGACTACGGAGCTATTTCATGTCGTGGATTAAAAAGTAATTGAAAGGTGAGCGCCCGAGTGTCATTTTCAGAGATCCGAAAAACGTAGCTGTGAAGAGTGATTTCGTTTATCGAACCATCACAAGGTACCGTGATCCGTCCATATTGGATGACCGGAAGAGATCTTGGCGATCTCGCTCGGTAAGATGTGCGTTAAAGATTCAAATCGTCAAGGAAATGGATTCGGCGAAAATCTTGGAAAATGGCTTCCAAAATTAATGTTTCGAAATCTCCTGTGCACAATATTCTGAAACGATATCTGGGACTTTAGGCATTCAAAAAATAAAAAGTTCATTCTGTTTCCGAGCCTTCGAAGAAGAAAAGGCTCGCAAGAGCGAGTCTTATTCTATTGCGACACGCTGCAGCGCTGGGGAGGAGTTCTTCTTTTCCGACAAAAAACTATTTTTCCTGTAGCAGTCCCAGAGATTGTGGGCTTATACTTCGAAAAGAGTACCATATAACGATAGGAACATTCCACGGTTCCAAAATGCGGCATCGGTCATGGTTTGAGGTGCAATTTGTCAGCACAACAAATTACAGCTTATTTTCATTAAAAAACGCCATTTATTATAAAACGGAGGTCTTGGAGGAAGTTGTTAAATCAAGTGCCCAGTCAATGTTTGGATATGACCATTACGTGTTCAAGTAAAATGGAGCACCATGCTACAGGGCCAATCTTGTCCAGAACAGGTGCAGAGATAATTTGGCGGACTTTTTGGCCAAAGATGAATGGCCTCCAAGTTTACCGGATCTCAATCCTCTGGACTAGTTTGTGTGGTACATGCTGTCGAACGAGCTCGACTATCAACTTGGCACAGTGCCAATGGAGATGCTAATGGGTTTACGAAACGTTTGAAACTGATCAAAAGGGTTAATGGGAGAATTATTCCTAAATACATGCTGCAATGTATCTGTTTGAAATTGCCTTTCAATCAATGTACTCAATAAAAATATCTGAATTGCCATTAAGGAATAAATGTAGTTTCAATTTGTATGAGAATATATTCGACACGGTGCAAGTAACTAAGTAACTTGGAACTTTAGAAAGGTTGTGAAGATTATAGGGTGTCCCAGAAAGTATAAGCACGATTTCTACACGAAACTTCACGAAACGGATGACGTAAGACTGCTGATTGGCATTGTGTGTCTTTGTTTGTGTGTCGGAATTGGATTTTCGCATCGAAGTCATCAAAATGCGAGTCATTTATCCCGAAAAGCGCTAACAGCTTGTGCACAAATGGTGCTCTATTCCTAATATTTCACTGAGTCAACTGGCGAAACTGGAAAGTGTGAGTATCGGAGTGGTTCAAAATGTCATCCGGATGTTTGGTGAGTATTGTAGTTTTGCGGGCGCACCGAAATGTGATCGAAACCTAGGACCATCCCTTCTAAGACCGTGTCTTGAATATGGCTCCACGTAATAGCAAGATCAATTAGAGTTATCGGTCTAAGTTCACAGTAACGCTGTATGAAAGGCCAAAAGGGCAGACGCGTTAGCAATCGATTCGGCAGGATAAAGAAAATGATACTAATCATTTCCTCCTTGACTCTGGTTGTCATTCCACTCCATAGTCCAATTTTATCTCAAATACTATCCTCCCAACACAGTATATATTCAATTTAATATACACACTACCAAAATGTCATGTAAATTTCTGTCTGTGTCTGTAAGAATGAGTTGAAAGAGGTGAGAAATTAAATGCAATCAATCACATCTTTCGTCGGATTGCGTATGTGTCAGTTTTAGGAGACGTAATTTTACACGAAATCGTTCTTTACGTTCCCCGACTTTTTACAAACATGAATTACGTCTCGTGTAAAATTCATAATTTCTAAGTGTGTATGTTATAGAGGAATATAATTATTGTTTGTTGTATCATATAGCTATTCTCCTCTTTCCAACCATTGGCTGCAATCGGATGATATACAGCTGGAATGTTAAAATCTATTTTGAAATTCATTCTCTGAGAATCAACATTTCAGACTCTGAAATGTTGATTCTCAGCTATACCAAATACCTTTGTTTATGGTAGTTTTTTAGTATGTATTCATCTTAGTGCAAAACTTACTATGGTACTACCAGTTTGAAAAAGATCAGTGGGGTAAAAAATTGCACTGAAGTTAGAAGAGTAACGTGCTTAGAATCATTTCCATGTTTTGTACAAGAACTACAAGAGAAAATTGAGCTGGAAGCAATGCATGACAACGCTTTGAGATGGGATATCTAAACGGCGAATTGCGGCAGTCCTCGGCATTTCTGAAACAGCTCTGAGGAAGAGGCTTGAATTTGTAAGTTGTATCATGATTTGTTGAAGTGTTTTTAAAAATCTTTTTGATATCTATAGGGATTCGCCATCCACCTTGGACGATTCAGTTCAGTATTCACGAACGAACAGTCTGAGGAACTGACCAATCATTGCAGGCAATTGGACAAATCGTTCTAGGGTTTGACGCTCAACGATTTGCGACGCCTGGCTTTTCAGTTCGTGCAAGCCAATAACATCCAGCATGGATTCAATCAGATCACGAAACAGGCAGGAAGAGATTGGGCGTCTAGTTTTATGAAGAAACATTGCCAGTTTGGCTCGAATCATGGGATTCAATAAGGATCAGGTAAATAATTCTTCCCAGCCCAGTACAGTATGGATGCAACTGGCATGTCAACAGTTCCCAATTGCCCACCAAAAGTAATCTCCAGTACCGGTAAGAAAACTATTGGCAAAGTTTTTTTTAGTTCATTAATTATCAAGATTTTCATCCCAGGACTGGCACAACTCTCGTCGTAGTTACTCAAATGCCTTTTTAGGTATTTTCGTAACTTGTCCGGAGATTCGCACTAGTGAATTTGGCGTAAGAGGTATGGGTGTTAACCTTTACGCCGGGGTCGCCCCCCAGTTGGCAAAGTTAGTTCAGCTGAAAGAGTTCAATTGATGACGGCATCTGGCGATAATTATTGTCACTAACCTCTTTACACATTTTCTAGTCAGCAGAAACAGTTAACCCAGATTTTTTTCAAAACAATTTTATTTACCATAAGTAAATTCAACATGCAAACAGCTCTATTTGCACAAACTCGCACTATAAAACCAAAGTCCAATACGCGATCGACCGGCCAAATGAACTAAGCTGCGGAAGCTATTTGGCTTTTCGCTCTAGGTACCACTACTTAAAATATGCAGATGAACTTCCTAAAACGTACTCCACGAATACAAATTAATCGTAAAACAGTAGGCTATGGTGTCATACGTAATTCAGTAAAGCTACATTATACCTCTTAGCTTGCTTTACATGCTGTATGCGCTATGAGTGCAGCTTGAAACTATGTGCACTAAACGCAAGTTTCAAAACTCACAGCTTATGAATGGGTCACCTTCAGGGTCTCCAATGCTGGTTTCAGATTAGGGGTATACGAATGGTGAGCTATTTCTTAAGTGGCTAAAGCATTTTCAAAAGAAGGTGAAGGCAGCAGTGAATGATCCTGTCCTGTGTCCACAGATCACATTTGAATCTGTAAGCAGTCATGTACTGCAATGACAACGGGATCATGATGGTATCTATCCTTCCTCACAGTAGCCATATGACTCAGCCTTTTGGATCGTTGCTTTTCCAAAGCCCTAAAGATCCATTTTGCAGAAGTCTGCAGCAACTGGATGACGAACAATTCAGATAAGGTCATCACCCAGTATCAAATTGCATAATTGTTTGGCCTAGCCTCTTGTAAATATGCTACTGTCGAGAAAGCCGTTACAGCGTTCAAAATGTGTGGAATTGAACCTCTCAACCCAGATGTGTTTACGGATGACGATGTTCACCCGAGCTTAGTAACAGACATGCAGAACCATCAATCTTGCACACATCCAGAAGTTTTCAAGATATCCTCTCCGAGTTTTTCTCAACCACAGTTCTCAACTAAACCAAGAATTTACGAGATACCAACAGTTTATGGAACAACTTGTCCTTTCCCTTCGACTTCCGGATCAATGTGCTTAAAAAAGGGAACTGACGTTGATCATATCCAAGTGCATTGGACCTAAGAATGTCAGCGAAGCTGTCTCGAGCTAAAATACATCCACTTCCGAATAGAAAGGACCCGCAGAAACTACGTAGGAAGGAACAAAAATCCGAAAAAAAACTCGCTAGTCAAAGAGAGGCTCGAATCTTCGTTTCAAGAGAAGCAGCAGCATCCCAGGGCTAAACGTAAGCTTGCTTCGGAACCAATAGAACAAAGCGCCAAGAAAGAAAAGGAACATAAATAAATAATTATCGAACAATCTTAATTGATTTTGGGTGACTTTCAAATAAAAAATATAGTAATTTTATTATTTATTCATTCATTTCACAGTGAAGACTTGAACCAGCCTGAGATGAACTAAACTGCCGTTCTACGCATAGTTGTCCCATATTACTATTCACAAAACTAATTAAACTCAAGTCAATTTGTCCCTCAACAAACGTGAAGGAACATAATTCATAATAACCATACTAACTTCTTTTTGCCTTGGGAAAAATTGGCTTGAATTTAATTTTTTGGGTATAGTTAAATTAAAACAATAATGGGCGGAAAGCAGCTAATTATATTTTTATTTCCCAAAATTTTGGGTTTTTTAAATTTTGAAAGGTCTTGAAGGTCTTAGATTTGGCGGGATCGTATGGGGGATTTTTCTATTTTTTAATCTCATTTTTTTTTAAACCTCTCATCGCCTCGTTTCTTTTTTTTTTTTTTAATGGTGTTAAACAACCAAATCCACAACTCGCTTTTTTGTTTGTTATAAGCGGACGCGGAAAAGAAAACCATACTTGCGGGTCTGGTGGTCTGTTGCTGTGGCTTTTATTATTATCTTCTCTTCAGGGTGGCCACATAATTTAAAAATTCCCGATTTTTTCCCGAATTTTTCCCGCATTTTTGTCTAATTATCCCGACTGGGATTGCTGCTGCAAATCGGGCTTCTTGCGTATTGCGTAACCTGCTTTGGTCTCTCATTTTGCAAACGAGAACAAAGATCGCTCTATATAAGTCATTGATCTTTCAAGATTCTAGAAGCATAAACATTGAAGTAAAAAAGTAACGCATTCGAGGTTTTCGAGGACAAAATGATGCACGTGCGTTGCGTGCATATTGTATCAAGGACTTCGTGATTTCAACATCGTTTACAGTTCGTAGACAATTCTCTGAGCTACCAAAATCATTTCAATTTGGTTTACCAACAGACACTTTTCAGTTATTGAAAATCCTCGCTCCGTCGTTGCATTTGCGACAGGATGAGCACCTTTTTTACAAATGTTGTCAAATTTGGCAGCTCCCTCTTGGAATGACCTCCAGTTCTAGCCAAAAATTGTCCAAACGCTGTTCGTTTCTCTGGATTCCGGCAAGCAACGTCTTTGAAGACGGCATTGAGCACACCTACCCAAACTCTTCTTAAAGGGTATATTAAAGGAGATTTGTTGAGTAGCTTCATCAAAAAACCACAGTAAAAAGATCGACGGTCATTGCGGAATGCCAAAACGTCTTTGTCGGAAATTACTGCAAATTCTCTCGCTTTCTTGATTGCCCATTTAGAGGCAAAGCCGATTTCCTCATGAAGGGCTGGCAGAAGATTGCTCTCCGTCAATTCTATTTCAACGACCGATTTTGCTTTGACTGTCAGACGCTCGGGCTTAACCATTTTCTCCATAGCGGCTCTAAGTAGTCCCGTCACATCTAAATAGAATGAATTAGTGAACTTGTAATTGAAGATGAAGGCACCCAAAGAGTGGGAGGGGGAGGAGAAAGGGGATGGTGTAAAAAAAAAAAAAGAAACGGAGCTGTAGGAGATTTGGTCTGGTATTCCCTGAAAAACGACTCGTCCATTACTGCAGACAGGATGACAAAATTCAGCTTTGGTACCAGCATCTTATCGTCTACCGCATCAGCCACAACAACGAACACTTTTAATCGGAATACCAATGAAAAAACTCCGTTTGAAATTTGGTTGACTTCAAGGTGACTTACACAATAGGTTTCTGTCCACTGCTGTGACAAATATTTGTCTATTATACAAAGGGACTGAGAATTCACGGTATTTTAAAAATGACAACAGTGTTACCACCCAGATTGGCGGAACTCGTGTAGCATATAAAAAGAAAAATAATGTAAAATACTTGCAAAGACAATCTTTGCACTGAAATTTACAGTAATACGTAGAATGGCGATGCTTCAGTCATAAGGATCACCTAAAGAGTTCCAGACAAGTAAAATAAAAACCAAAGTAAGTCGTTTTGAAACAGGCTGAACAAAGCCAGCAGACAATGATCCACATGCCAATCTGTTTGTCTTAGCCTCCGATGTTGAGGACTGCAAAGCCAGGACTGGCTCGCAGATCCCTGATTTCCCCAGTCAATTCTTTGAATGCCTTCCAGTTGACAGCCGGGCCATCCATGGAGCACTGAGCTATCTTCTTCAGCAATGCTGGATTTGCAGAAAAACAGTTTCATTCCGTTAATGAACTCAAATTATATTATAATTTGAAAAAGGTCGGAGCATGGTTTCTGCCATATAACAAAAATTCCCGATGGATTTTGAAATTCCCGACTTTTTCCCGCATATTTCCCGTTGATTTTGGATTCCCGCATTTTTCCCGGATTTCCCGATTTTCCCGAGTCTGTGGCCACCCTGTACTTTTATCTTTATGCATCTATGCAACATGATTTACCGTTTCTGTCCACTTTCTGAAAAATATTGTTTGTTATTGGTGTGTTTTGTTTTAAAATTTTTATCCCCCGAACCTCTTTTTTTTTAAAAAAAAAATATATTTTAAAAATTGGGGTTATACTGGTCGGAAAAAAAAAATTAAAATTTAATTTTTTTTTTTTTGTTTATTTTTATTTATTTTATTCCCTTTCTTTTGTTTTGGGTGTGTTGTGTTATTTTTTTTCATTGGTGGTGTTGTTGGTGGTGGTGTTGGTGGTGTTTGTTTGTTTTGTGGGGGGGGAGTGGGGTGGTTGGCTGTCCCTTTTTTCCCCTTTTGGGTGAAACGGGGTTTGTTGAAAAAAAAAAAAATGGTGCCGAGACGGCCCGGGCACGTATCAAAACTATTCTCTCGCCGGGGGGCGCAGTGGTATTTTTCTTTCTTAAAACATAAAATGTAATAAGAACTAAGATATGTTCCTTTGACTACAAAAAAAAAACAAATATGTTTCCTAGTTTGAATGCATTCGGACTAGGGTTTGGTACGAGTCAATCCCAATATCTTATTCTGAGCTGAGAAGTAGTGTGTATAATAAAAAAACTTATTGTCTATGAGTAACGGCTATTGACACTTGAATATATCAATGATTTCAAGAAACATTACCGGTAAAATTAGATGTTGTGTTTTCAAAACTCTAATTGGAAATTGATTTCTGTCACATGTAGACTTTTGGAAGTGAAAACAGAAATTCTCACATCGCTAGAATTGTTCTGTGCCATTTGGTGGTATATGAACACGATCAAGCGCACACTCTTTTGCCAGTCAAGGGGGGGACCCTTCCCCTCCCTTGCCTACCCTGCACTGGGGTAGCTTGGTAAATGATTGTGTGCTTGATTGGATGCCGCCTTTCAAAATTGCCCTCCGCTCAATTTCAACTGCGTACTGTCCACTCCTAGGGTCTCATGTTGGTGAGAAGATATTTTCATTTCAAAACATTATTATTAATTACGTACTTCACGTAATAAAAACATAATTAGTAGAATGTATATCAATGGTTATAAGTAAATGATTTCGCTGTGATAGAACAATGGATTTATGAAGATGAGAATGTTGACATCCATTGTGCAGAAAAATAAATGTACCTACACACTACCAAAATGGCATGTAAATTTCGGTGCCCTGAGAATGAGTTGAAAGACATGAGAAAATAAATTCAATCAAACACACCTTTTGTCGTTTTTCGTACGTATCAGTTTCATGAGACATAATTTCATTTTCATTTTCATTTTGCAGCATTTGGTGGGGCAATAAGAGCGCAAGTCAGTCCAAAGCCGATGATGGAGGAGGGGTAATGGCGAACTAGCCTATTCAGATCACATGAACTCCATGGGAAGGAACAAGGATAGGTTAGGGTAGGTGGTTAAGGTAGGGCGTTTTGGACCGGTTTTTCATTTTTCATTTTCATTTTGCAGCGTTTGGTGGGGCAATGAGAGCGCAAGTCAATCCAAAGCCGAGGGTTAGGGAGGGGTAATGGCGAACTGGTCTATGCGGACTACTTGAACGCCATGGGCGGTGATAAGGATTAGGTTGGGGTAAGGGGTTTGTAGTGTTTTTTGGATTGAGATGGCCGCGTTGCTACAAAATGATCTGAAATGTTTAATTTGTTTGTGATTTGAAACTAGTAGTGACTGTAATATAACTTTTTCATCTTAAGTAAGATGAATGTTTTTGATAGTTTGACAGTTTTGATTTCGCATATACTTATCTTTGTGTGCTGTCTTTGATTTTTTCGAGGATGCTTCACATGTACTTTTTCTTGAAATAGATATGATCACTTCCTTGTCAAAACCGCATGTAGCCTAGCGCTGAGTAGGTCCTTCGCACTTCAATCGATCCATTTCACAGCCGTTCTCGATCATGAAATCAATAAGAAAATAAG
The DNA here is from genome assembly GCA_024533555.2 of Aedes koreicus. Taxonomy (NCBI): domain Eukaryota; kingdom Metazoa; phylum Arthropoda; class Insecta; order Diptera; family Culicidae; genus Aedes; species Aedes koreicus. The sequence continues at coordinate 426,576 of JAHHFK020006016.1, forward strand.
AGCGAAGAGGGTGTTAGTGGTTCATAATATGCAGGGCGTAGGTGAGAGATTATTGGTGATATTTTCACGACGATATTTTCGTTTCTCTGACTAAGAATTCCGAATTCCTAACCTAACAAAATTTGAACAGCATGAACCAGAAGTAATAATGTTTGAATCAAAAAGGATTTAAAAAAAAAAAATACTGGATTAAATTTAGACAACAACATTTTAAATTCTAGCCTAGCTTTGGATCTAGTACTCATCCCCATCCCAAACTTAACAATATTTCAAATCACTGACTAACTAATCTGACACTTGGAAAAGAACAGTTCTATTTCCTATCTAGTTTCTTTTTTTTTATTTATTTATTATCTGGTATGGAGGACACATGCTATAAAATGCATGGAAAGGTAACGATAAAATAAGAAGAAAGACTAGCAACCCCCATCCAACCCCAACCACCTCCATCGCCCGTCCCGACAGACACGCGCATCCCGTCCACAATGCGCAGACCCCCCAGTGCCATGCACTAATACTCGAGAGTCGATATTAGTACACGAGACTGAAGAAGTCCGCACACCGTAGACGAAACACGCGTATCCGTCAAGACAAGCAACAAATGTAGCTGAGATCAAACGGAAACTACCAATTCCTCCTCTAATTTTCCAGTTACAGGCATTCCACTAAAAAGCTCACACTTTCCAGGATTCATACATGGAAAGGTTCATTCTATTGTTCCAATGGTGTTCCCTAAGCGGGCCCTCCGCGTCCTATCTCTAATATACATGCTTGTCTTTGTCAGTCTCAAGTAACACTTTTCTATGACTATGTGCTTCATTTCGAACAGTCAGATAATTACCCTGATCAAAACATTCACCCCTTTCGAAAATGTTGCAATTACATTTAGTTATTATACCATGAGCAAACAGGTATTTCGGTTATTCATTCCATAAAAAAATGGATGAGTAACAACATAAGTTGTCAATAAAATGAAAAGTGTACTTTTAGTCGTTTCCCTTAGATTGATAGTAAGAAGTCTAAGAGTGAATTGCGGCATAGCCCGCTAGTATCACATCTGATGTTAGTGCCTTTATATAAACGTTCTACGACGTGGCAGTGAAATAAATGATAAGAAAATGTGATACTTTCACTACTGGTCAAATTCTTGGTCTCACATGCATGTTTATAGCATGAGATAAGCCCTCTCACCGTCGACAAGGTGACAAATTTGACCTACGAGAGGGTCTTTACTTTAAACACTTATTCTTGAGCAGAAATTGAAATGGAATCGAAATTACACTGAAATGGAACCGAAACGAAATCGAAATTAAATTGAAATGGATGCAAAACGGATTCGAAACGGAACCGGAATAGAACCGAAATGGAATTGTAATGGAATTGAAATGGAATCGAAACGAAACCAAAGCGGACCCGAAATAGAACCGAAATGGAGACGAAACGGAATCGAAACGAAACCGATATGGAGCTGAACCAGAAGTGAAATGGAACTACTGTGATTAACACCCCTCTTCTATAGTAAGTCAAACACTAGACCCTCGCTGAGCGGACCCTCCGCACTGTTGCTAAAATAAACTACTTGGAAAGGTTAAATCTACTACTCGTGTTTCCTAAGCGGGCCCTCCGCGTCCTATCTCTAATAAACATGCTTGTCATCGTCAGTACAAAGTAACACTTATCTGTGGCTTTGTGCTTCATTTCGAACAGTCAGATATTTACCATGATCAAAACATTCACCTTTTTCGAAAATTTTGCAATTACTTTCACTTATTACACCATGGGTAAACCAGGTATTTTGGTTATTCATTCCATGAAATAAATGGATAAACAACAACATAAGTTGCCACGAAAATGAAAAGTGTACTTTTAGTCGTTTCCCTTTGATTGAAAGTAAAAAGTCTAAGAGTGAATTGCGGCCAGTATCACACCTGATGTTAGTGCCTTTATATAAACGTTCTACGACGTGGCAGTGAAATAAATGTGCAGAATATGTGATACTTTCACTACTGGTCAAATTCTTGGTCTCACATGCATGTTTATAGCATGAGATAAGCCCTCTCACCATCGACAAGGTGACAAATTTGACCCGCGAGAGGGTTCTGAGAAGTCTGAGAAGGGTCATTTATTTTCTGAGAAGGGATAATTCATATCAGAACATTGAGGAAAATCTTTTATAAACTTTGGAGAGTTCGCTTCTGAACTAAATTGACTAGGTTAGTTTCATCCTTAGCTTCGGGGAAACTGATTCCTGAACTTCTGGCATGTATGAACTTGAACTTTATGGATGTTTGTTATTGAATTTCTGAAATATTCTCGCTTGAACTATTAAGAAGTGCCCCTATACTTAAGAGAAGCCCCTCTCTGACCTTCAGAGAAGTGTTTTTTTTTTTGGAGGAATTATTGGTAATTCTCCTTCAGTACCTTGAAGAATCCTTCTTGCATATTCCTATCTGAATCTCTAGGGAATTCCCTAAATTGTCTAGCGAGTTCCCATGATATTCAACAAGCTTATAAAAAGTCTTGGTAGCTTTATCAACATACTAAAATTTTGTGGAAAATTTGACATGCTAACAAAATTTATGAAAAGTTCTCTCAGATCCTTCTCATAAATCCAGAACATTGTTTGTTTGTATGCGAGATACTAACGAATATTGTGCTGAACTGTCATTTTTGCAGAACTTCCGTTAAATCCTTAGTGGATCTATCCGAATGTTTATATAACTTTCGACATGCTTATATAAGTTGGAATTGTTTGAAAAACATGCACACAACTTCCGAAAAGATCTCAGAACTTTCCGGAATATTCTGAAAAACAAAATTCTAGAACAGCTGATACGTTCATAAATTTTCCTATTTTAACTTACATCAAATTAATAAACTATCCAAAATCAGCATATAAATTGCAACTTGTCTTTGCGTTCGTCTTTGAATCTTTATAACGTTTATGAAATTCTTAGTTCATGTAATCGATAATTATGTTATGAATTATTTCAAGTTTATTATGTAATAAACACTTCCAGGAGATGCTGGAACCACAGGAACCGATCTTGCTTCCACTTTACCGAAACACCTTTACGCGCTTATTCCATCGATGTCTCCTTCAAATGTCACTCTGTTTTTTTAATTCAATTTCTTTCTATTTAAGCTCAAGTTTAAGTTTTTCACGTCCTCTTTTCTAGGTTGTTCATAGTTCTTTGTCTTACATAGGCTCTCAATATCTCATTTCGTTCAAGTTTTGCATCGACCAGTTTTTGTCGATCCAGACCTGTTAAAACAATCATAACAAATAATAACAAATTTCTTTGTGAAGTGTCGGATGTTGAACGCTAGAATCAGATTTATTCTGCACTTCCTGTGTAGTGAGATGACTCGCATGTGATTCACAAGGTTAAAAGTATTCAAACGAAAAATAAACACTTACTTTTTGCCATTCCTGACAAGCCGCATTGTTGGTCCTGATGAATCGAGCTTTAGGCCAATTTCCTCCCACTTCTGCTTCCCATTTGTTTTTCTGGCTCCAAAAGCCTTTGGCGATGTCCACAATTCATTTTCATCAGCTCAACTATTTGTTTTTTTTTTTCCTTAAAGTGTGTACACCGTGTCTAATATATTCTCATACAAAATAAAACTCTATTTATTTCAAATCGATAATCCAGATTTTATTGATAACTTTACCCATTATATTGCAATATAATACTGATCAACGACAGCATATGTTTTGGAATAACACCGCCTTTAACCTTCTTGACCAGCTCCAGACGTTTTTCGAAACCGTCACAGGCGGCACGCACGACTTCCATCGGCATTTCGTCCCAAATTCGCTTGATTACGGTTTTGAATTGGTTCATATTAGTCATTTACCTTCGCCAGCATGTATGACCATACGAAATAATCCAAGGGATTCAGATCTGGTGAACTGGGAGGCCATTCATTCTTGTCCCAAAAGTCGGTCAAATTTTCTCGGCACCAGCCCTGAACGAGATTTTCGGTATGCGATGGCGCTCCGTCCTGCTGAAACACATAGTGATCATCTCCACCATACACCTCTTGTACATATGGCTTGACAAACTTTCTCGAAAACTTCCGTTTTATAATATACGGCATTCACTTTAACGCCTTCTTCGATGAAAACCAGTGGTAATTTGCCTCGCTTGCAAATTCCTCCCCAAACCATCACTGACGCAGCACTTTGCAACCGTGGAATATTCCTCACACTCTCTGGAACAGTTCTCGAAGAGGGAGCCCACAATCTGTCGTTCTGGACATTGTGGGATTGTTGCAAGACGAATAACTTTTCGTCGGAAAAGATAAATTCTTCTCCACCATGCCGCGAGCTCTTTCAGGTCGTTTCTGCTTGGAAGGTTCTGAAACTCCGTGAACCTGACGTTTCTTGAAAGCTTGGAATCCGTGGTCATTTTGCAGTATATTGTGCATTGACGATCTCGAAACATTCAGATCTGCGGCCATTTTACGTACAGAGCGCTGTGATTTTCGTCTAATCCGTTCCCTGACCACTTTAACAACTCGTGCAGTCCGCACCGTACGAGTACGACCGGATCTCTTACGGTCATCCAACGAGCAGATGTCACGGTACCTTCGGATGGAACGTTACACAAAATCCCGCTTTACTCTGAGGTTTTTCAAATTTCTGAAAATAGCGCCCGGGCGCTCACCTTTCAAAAACTTTTTTATCACAACAGCACGAAACTTCTTCATCGCTGGTAAAAGGTAAACACCGGATGAAAACAATCAGACATAACCTAAAAGAGTTTGTATAAACATAGTGCAAAACTACACCAACACATACGTGAAGCATGTTGAGTAGTTGCACGACACCAATGCAAGGACAATAATGCTACTTTAGCAATGTCTTATGGCATTACAAAAGATATAGCATTAGTTCGATCTTAGTGGGGCCCTTTTCAGCTTTAATCCAACTTCAATGATGCACTAGACGTAATGCATATGCCCTATATATACAAGCTATTATAGCCTCGTGGTTACTTTCAAGCACCACAGGTTCATCAAACATCATATTTTGAAATTCAAGAGTCTGAACTGAGCTATCGGCAAACGAATGTAAGTTAGCTCATTTTGACGCAACCATGGATAGCGTAGTACTTTCGATAGAACTATGCTTAGTTATATGATATCATGTAGTTAAAGGAGTTTCGGTTTGAAATACACATTTGCTATTTTTACTCGTACAATCTTTTAGGATCATATAGGCTTAACCTTTTAGTGATACCATCACAAAAAATCTTCCAATAACATGTAACAAAGGTGACAGTGATTTCTTAAATTTTCGAATTGGCTGCAGTGATGATAGTCTGGATGCTTCATTGTCACCTATAGACGATATTGATGATGTTCATGCCACCTATGAACAAGATGTACTTGAGATTCTGGAAAGAACATACTTCAAAAGATATTGGTACAGATTATTTACCAATTATACCCCAGATTTTGGACTATGATGATCCAGCACTGGCTTCAGGACCTAATAAACAAGATCGAACACTGACTCAACTTGATCTACCATCGTCACAATTAAATACACCTTGCGAAAAGAAAAACAAAATTCATTTTATCTGATTTGCTAGAGAGTAATGAAAACGTCAACACGTGGTCAGGGATACAAAGCTTTGTTTTATTGCAAAAGATATGCCTTGCTGCAAGGAATCTGGAATGCTCTGTGTATTCGAAGAGTTTCAAAATGCATTGCACTGACCGTGTAGTTCTAGTTCTGGTCAAGCTGAAACAGAATTTAACCTTCGCAGCACTTGGCACATTGTACAAGATCAATGCCTCAACAGTAGGACGATACTTCGGATTTACAGTACAAATTCTTCGGCAAATTTTGGAGAGATTTGTAGTACTTGCCAGCAAAAGAAGAAATTCTGCAAAACATCCCACTCATGTTTTCGTGGAAAATTTTCTACTGCCTAAATAGTTTTAGACTGTACAGAAGTAGCAGTGGCTACGCCAAAATGTTTAAATTGCCGGATTTCAACGTATTCACATTATAAAAGCAGACGAATGAACAACTACTGAGCCCTTGCAGGCACGACAAGCCTGCCAGTTCAGTGCAAGGGAACATAATAATATGTAATTGTGATGCATAAACTTAAAATGTGCATACATAATTAGTCAAATTTTTAACATTTAAATGATTATGATTATGAAATGATTATGATTTTCTATGTTCCAAACTATGGTCTAATGTATTTATTACACAGTAACAATTTTACATTGATATTATTTTCAATGTAAATGTATGGAAATTAAGTTGTTCATTTTTGATCTGGCATAACCAAACCAAACTTAAGCAAACAAAATCTTCTTCTTCTTCTTCTCCTATTGGTGGCAGGACCTCAGTTGGTCCATACTGCCAAGTGTGAAGCAACAAACTGAGTACAGTAAGAGTTATAGTGGTTTCAATGTGGATATGTAAAACTGTTGAAGTGTTTTAAAGAAGTTTAGTTTTAAAATGTTCTGAAGATTTTAGTAAAACGAACATAGCTTTAAATAAAATGTCTGGAAAAATAATAATAACACACATAAGGATGATTAGTTTAACAAGAAACTTCAATGATGAGACAAGGTTGCATCCACAAATAGACCCAATATGGTTCGGAGTAGCCCGACATTCCATCCATATCCGTCGGATGTTCTCGTTTTCAAGAAGCAATATCGAACTCGTTATTGAACCTAATGATACCCGAACTTATTGTCAGTGCAAACCCCAATCCGATACGAGTTACAGATAAAACCAAACACACTGACATTTTTCACAAGCCCACCCAATTTTGATACCCGATCCAGCTTGCAAGTGGATCAAAAACGAATCCGCTATAAGTGTTTTAACTTTTCGTGGTTCAAAACATGTGTCGTCTTATTGAGCTTATCTAAGAAAATGTATAACTAGTAACAGCATAACAGCAAACTATCTGCTCAATAACTATCGGGACAACAAACCTTTGTGCGTTCTATACTCGCTGTATTCGTTACCAGGTGAACAGAAATACAGAAATCGAATGAAAAATCCAATTAAACTTTTCGTCTTCCAAATTGCCATTGGTTTTTCACTTCAATATGCCGATTCAAAGATACCATAAACTATTCGAATACATCCTCAAGAGTATGTTACTGCAACAACAATAAAAAAAAAATGTTTACTAAATGTTTACTTACTCCAATTCATTCAAGCTTAATGGGTTATTATGATCTCGAAGGGCCTTGAAATTCTAAGGTTGCTTGCTTCCTCCTCCTCATCATCATCATCTGCTGTGCGCTAATAGAATCACACCATTATTTCCCGTATAAAGAAAAACACATTCATTTCTATTACGGTCAGTCGAAATCTACTACTACAAAGAAAGATAATTTATCGACCGGTCGAAATGCATACATAATGCCGAAACATTTTCGAGTCGACTTTCAAAACAATCGTTTCGAGAAGCTCGATTCGAAATGCGCAATGAGGCCCCTTTTTTGATAAGCATTCCAATAGGTAAAGTACATTGCAGTAACTGGAAAGTCAGTTGCTGTTCTTAAATCTTACCACTATTTAAATAGGTAACCAACTTAAACACTGTATTGCAATTGAACATACCGAGCAAAATCCTGCCAAATGATTCTGTTAGTATCCGCTCCTTTATAGCGTCATCAGTGGACACTAGTTTTGGTGGACGATTAACACAACATAGCTCGTTGATTTTTTTGGCTCCCCAGGCTGCACTTTTCTCAGTCTTAGATATGCCCCATGCCTGAGTACTCTCCGTACATGTTAAGTATTCTGCAAAACCAGATCTAATTAAAAAAACGTTATGAAATGTATATCGAGTTATTATGTGTAAATAATACCTATTAAAGGGTGTATTCGATAAAAATGGCACACACATATATACTCATCAAAATTAAACTGATTATCGGATTTTCTTGAAATTTTCAGGGAATGAAGAACTACTAATGAGCTTTGATTTACAATATTTGTTTTATTCAATTTCGTCTCCCATCCCGAATGCCCGCACCTTCCTTTTCACTCCACCCATCAAATTTTGTACAACCGATTTTCCCAGTGTTTTTGTTGTTTTTACCCAAATTTTCTTCAATTCTAGCTCTGTTTTTATAGTTTTGGGATGTTTGCGAAGTTCCGTTTTCATAATTGCCCAGAATTTTTCAATTGGACGAAGTTCCGGTGAATTTGGTGGGTTCATATCCTTTGGCACAAAATTGACTCCGTTGGCCCTCCAATACGTTTCGAGCGTAGTGGCAGGATGCTAGATCAGGCCAAAACAGAGTTGATCCTTTGTGCTTCTTAATCTTGAATGGCAAGAGACGCTTCTTAAGGCACTCTTCCGTGTAAATCGCACCGTTTATTGTTCCGGAAGTGATGAAGGGAGCACTTATTTCACCACATCCGCAAATCGCCTGCCAGATTAGAAACTTCTTTGCAAATTTCGATAGTTTCTTCTTTCGAACATCCTCCGGAACATCGAACTTCGACTTGGCAACGAAATGTTCTTGCCCAGGAAGTTGACGGAAGTCGGCCTTGACGTATGTTTCGTCATCCATCACGATGCAACCGGATTTGGTGAGCAGCTTCGTGTAAAGTTTCCGGGCGCGGGTTTTCGCAGTGATGTTTTGTTTTTCATTCCGGTTTGGGGCTTTTTGCACTTTGTAAACATGTAACCCAGCACGCTTCATGGTTTTCTGCACAAAACCGACTGACACCTTAGACTTTTTAGCGACATCTCGAATTGACATGTTTGGACGGTTCTTGAATTGTTGTACGACTTTCCTGGCCATTTTACTGTCCATTGGACCAATTTTTTACGACCACACCCTTCCTTCCTTTGGACACTCAGACGCTCCTTGAAGGTTCTTATTGCACGAGACCCAGTTGTATTTGCAATTCCAAGCCTTTTAGCAATCCACCGGTGGGACGCCCCTGGATTTTGATTGTGAGTGCACAAATTTTTCTCACGGACAATTTCTTGTTTCGACGACATGACTGGAACTACTGAATGTATAACTATGAAACTTGGCAGATGTAAATAATACACTATGGATAAGATCTACTCAAATGTCTAGGTTTTTTACTCATGCAGATTCAAAAGTTACAGAAGATTTTCTGTGTGCCATTTTTATCGAATACACCCTTTAAGATGCAACAGGCATGCAACAATATGTTTACAACGGCCGGTACCTGCTTTACAAGAACAGTTGCATTGCCAGGATGAAACATGTGATGTGATCTTGAGATTGATTTGATGAGGAATATGGTGTGGATGTGATGATTGACGAACAAATCCTGTAAAACTTATCGCATCATCAGTTTTATCAGTATAACCGACACAAATTACATGCCCGGCATCAAAAACGCAGCTGCCTTCTCGGATTCGAGTAGGGAACGTAATCGAGTATATCCACTAGGAGGATGCTGCTTTGGACTTCCTACCGGTCATCAGCTAAAGCAAAACCAAATTGTAACCCCACACATATACTGGAGATATTTTAAAGGAACATTTTTATGGAGAATGTTTACAAAATCACCAAAAAGATTGTATTACACTAGAAGCAGATTTTAATTCCTACCTGTGGATGCCATTTAATTCTCAGAAAATGATTTTAAATTCTAAAAATTAATGATTATGTTTGCAAGTTGATGAATCTACTACGAGGATCCTAACCAATTTGAGAATCATCATCGGTTTACTGGTTCGTATTTCCACACATAGAGTTCGCATGTGCTGCAATAGTTTTACTGCAGGAGGCCAATTAACTGTTACATAATTTACTATGAAACGTGAAGCCTTATCAAAATATACTGGAGCAAAAGCAAAATTAACCTCACCTACTCAGGTTCTGAAATATTTATCAAACAATTTTCATACAAATGAGTTATTTTTAATTACTTTTCATTTATCTTTCTTCTTCCAGATAAAACCCATCACGTAAGACAGGAAATTATCGGTATGTAGGAAAGGTTGTGAATGTTTGTGTATGAATGAGCGAAGCAAGTTACACAAAGTTGCACCAGAATGAACACGAAAAACAAACAATCATCGAAAAAGTAATTCCAGTCCTCCAAATGGCATACATTCTCATTATCGTTGAACTTAATCAAATTAAGTCACCACCCGACACCAAAGTACGGGTTACCCAACTCAATTAATTTGGCAACGTGGATGCGTGGAAGGGTATATAACCGAGTTCGTTCAAAAAAAGGGGGAAACAGTTAACCCCACACCCGATCCAACCGCCACCTGGTGCACCGGTTGTTAAAGTGACTTCAAATGTGTTGAGCAGTGGCAAATCGCGCAACACTCAACTTTATCAACTCCAACGCTGTTTCTACCTCTAACCTTTATTGTCGCCATCGTCGTCGGTCGTTGGAGCTCATCAAATTCACATTGCACTTTGCCGAAGGGAAAATGCGTTACGTGACAAAAAATGAAACACCTGCGCCCAACAACGGCAACCACTGGCTGGTGGAAACACCCTCCCATCCCTCCATCCTGAAGAGTAAGTCAATAATCCTGCTCGGATGAAGAAAACATATGCCGGAATATCCCACGCAAAATGTGCTACAGCTCCGCATTTTAAAATTTGCCCCGCATTAATTTTACAAAACGGTAAGTGGGCTTCGTGCATCACGTTGCCGCTTTGCCGAGAACAAAAAAAAATAATCTAGCCAGTGCTAGTTGTAAACAAAATCGTTGATCCTAATTAAACACACTTCGCAGAGGGAAGTCCGTTGGATGAGGATGAGAAGGCTACAGTAATTGTGACATATCGTAACACCATTAAGCTTTTCACCTCATCATACCCTTATAATAAGTCATCCAACCGTGGAGCAACCTTTAACGAGCAAACTTTCGGTGCTTTGTGGAAAAACTAGGCAAACAACACAACCACGCTCACAATAACACACACACACACAAACACAATTTTATCGGTGAGTTGCTTCGACGGGGTTCGCTGGTTGCTGCACCAGGCGCCGTTGAAATTAATTAGACAAGTTTGACTTTGTGCGGGTAAATTTTGCGCGCTCAACGAAGCATTAATCGCCCGGTCTGTGGTTGTGCTCGCATTAGCGGGGGTGTGGGTGAAAAGCCATCATCATCAAATGATTGAGCTTGGGACAAGAATTGATGAAAACGGATTTATCACTATAACAGAGACTAGAATAGAAATAGAAGAAAACCGGATTCTTGTCAAAACAAACAACTGACAGCCTTCGATTTGATATGCTAGCAATTGCTACAGGTCGTCTGCTCCACGGCAGTTCAACACGTATGTAAACATTAAGTTTCGTTGTAAACATATGACGTCCTCGGTATCTTAGCAAGAGAAAGAACGAGCCTATCCCAAGTAACATTGCCAAAACCATCCAGCTTTATTATGTTTTATTAAGGTTTTATCAAAGCCACTAGAAATCAATATAGTTTTATTATGACACCAAGAGGTGCCAATAGGTTTCATATTTTAGTCAGGTTTATGAGAACCTACACAGCTTGTTTAAAACGATCTTAAAACCTCGCTTTCTCAAATTCCTTTTACTCCTATCAGAGGTTTTATTTCGACTTTATGAACTCATAATATGCTGTTTTGAAATGCCGTTTTAGGACTCCTTCATATTATCTTATTATGGCTAGTTGAAAAAGCATTTTAAAACCATTTTGCCTCCAGTAAATACATGCGGCGGCAAATTGGCATTGAGAAAGCCACCAAAGAACCAAATAGTTTTAAAGTAGTAATTGCGAAGATAACTTGGCTTTATGGCAGAATTGTGATTTTTTTTTCCAATCGCCATATTCAAATATTAGAAATAAGAGAAATGTGGAGAAATAAATGCATCAAATTTTAAATGGGATGCAAATGAATTGTACATCGGAGACCAATTTCTACATTCTTTTAGATAACTTTATTGAATTTCATCAATTTTCAAGAAATTCATTTTTAATTTATTTGCCAGTCAAGGGGATTTCCTCCTCTTGTCCTATCCTGCATGGGGTAGTATGGTAAAGGGTTGTGTGCCTGATCGGATACTACTGTTCAATAATGCCCTCCGCTCGTTTTTCAAACTTGATCTTTCAATTTTCAAAGCCTGCCGTTGCCCTAGACGGAACTATCAATACACTTTCTCTTCATGTCTATTCGTTCTAGCAATAAAGTACCGTCCCCTCCTAGCGCTTCGCATGGAGATGATAAATTATCTGCTTCTGACAAACTTCATCAAAGAATGTTACTTCCGCGCTTGGGAGAATACAAAAACAACAATCAATGTGGCGGTTCTATTTTCTTTTGCTGAAGGAAGTATTTTTGCTACCTAAAGCTATCACAAAATCAAACAGCACTTTTCCGTGCTTAACATTACCTGCACATTTTTTATCTTTTACCCTTATTCCTTTTCGATCCTTGTCTGGACCCTACGCAAGGTAATCCGACTTGGATATCGATTTGGAAAATTTCGCTTTGACCCTTCGGATTCTTGTAGAATCTGCTTGGAAGTTGATTAGGAGAAAACGTATAAATTCTAATCATTTTGGAGAAAATGGCGCCTAAACGCAAAAGAAAGGGACAATCTCTGGATTCCCCTTCTAACAATATTGATTTGAGCAATCAATTTGATATTCTGACTGATGATGAGAATGATCCATCAGTCAGGCAAAAATCTTCGAAGCATTCCCGAATTAATGCAGGGAAAGAAAAGGTTCCACCTATTGTGGTAACAACCTCCGATTTTCATGGGCTCCGTAAGGAACTCACGAATTTCATTAAAGATTCGAAATTTTCCTTTCAAGTTGGTCGTCGGGGTGAATGCCGTGTATTGGCTGAAACCTTGATCGGATTTAAACTTCTCGTGGAGTATCTTGCTCAAAGAGGCATCAAATTCTTTACACATGACACCAAAACTGAACGTCTGTTCAAGGTGGTCTTAAAAGGTCTAGCCAGTGGCGAATCCCTGGATGAGATCAGACAAGAAATTATTAAATTGCTTGAAGTTACACCAGTTCAAGTGATAAAGATGAAAAAGAAATCCAAACCTGGCGATTCTCGCAATGGGATTTCCAACGATTTTTATATAGTTCATTTTAAATCAAATGAACTGAATAACCTTAAGGCATTGAAAAAAGCCAGCCTTATGCTCCATGTCAGAGTGAAGTGGGAACACTTTAGGAAGACTGGAGGAAATTCTCAACATCTCACCCAGTGCCGTAAATGCCAGGGATAGGGTCACGGGACAAAAAATTGTCACATGGATGCCAAATGCATGCATTGTGGCGATTCCTCTCACTCCAAGGACAACTGTCCTGTGAAGGATCCCAAAAATTTTAAATGTGCGAATTATGGTGGAAACCACAAATCCAATTTTTGGGAATGAAAGACTCGCAAAGCGATCTTGAATTCTCGTGCTAAGCATCAGGTAGGGACCGCTTCACGTTCCCGACCAGGTAATTATTCCTCGGCTGTTAACAACGGTCATCGAGGAGGAAATCCAACATTCGTACCGGAAGGTACGACCAATGCCCAACCGTCAAATTTTCCACTGCTATCTGCTGTTAACAATGGTCAGCAAACTACAAATGTACCCGTAAGTACAAACAGAGCACAAGTTTCAGCCCACTTCTGAATTCTAACACTGCTGGTAACAATGTACAACTAGAGTAATGGAGCTCCCTACATATGTTGATACAGCCGATAGAAAACAAAATTCTACCAGAAATGTTGAAGATTTTGACAAAAGTAGCATAACCGCTCCAGAAGCGGACACTTTTTACAGAAATCATTAATCGTGATATGATTTGTGGAGATATTCCATGCAAACTCCATGTTTGATACTATTCAAACTAGTATGAAATTTGCAAACAATATTTTGATGAGCCTGAAAATTTTCCCATGTGATATTAAGACACTGGAATATTTTAAATTGGAATACTCAACTTCTTAAAAATAATGAGAACGAGCTGTTTAGCACGACCTACGAGTTCATAACGTGCATATTGCCGTTGTAACTGAAACTTTTCTTAAACCAGGTGATAAAATAAAAAAAGATCCTAAATATTTCCTTTTTTTTAATGATCATCTTGAAAGTTTAGGTGGTGGCGTTGCCATCGTTGTTCATAGGCGTATCAAACATAAAATTCTTTCTTCATTTGATACCAAAGTTTTTGAAACTTTGGGGGTTTCTGTTGAAACAAAATTTGGTCAACTTACACTATTAGCTGCCTATTTACCATTCCAATGCGTAGGTCAGCAAAAGAATCTTCTCAAGGGTGACCTACAGAAGCTTACCCGCAATAGGTCAAAATTCCTCATTGTTGGTGATTTTAATGCGAAACACCGTTCGTGGAATAATGCTCAAAGTAATTCCAATGGTAATATACTATTTGATAATTGTTCTGCGGGTTATTACACTATCCAATATCCAAACAGCCCAACTTGCGTTTCTTCTGCCAGAAATCCCTCAACTATTGATTTGGTTTTAAATGATTCATGTCAACTTTGTAGCCAATTGGTTACCCATGTTGACTTCGGTTCGGATCACCTTCCAGTAACTTTTGAAATATCTCAAGAAATAATAATCCCAACAGTTCTACTTTCAATTATCATAGAGCTGATTGGGACCAATATCAAACATTAATGGAATATAACTTTGATCCTTATATTCCTTCACCATAACAGAACGCCAGTTACGATAACTTTTTTAAGCTCATAGAGACCCCTTACAACGTTTGTAATGCACCGCAACTGTGAAATAGTTAAATGTTGGAAAAATAACCTACAAACTAATTAAAATTGATATGTCCTCATTTACAGACTGTCCGACTTGTCATACACTACGATATACAATTAGTTTTGATTTTTTTCAATACTCTTTTTATTTTTATCAGGACGATTTGGTCTAATCATTTGCCAGTTATTTGTTATTTTTGCAGAGTTTCATTTGCAAATTTTAAATTTAGAAATGCTCCTTTGCTTTGCTTGATGTTTTTTCATCGCGAATTTGGTGAGAATTTACTGGCACTGTTACCAATCTGCTTTGAAAAATTTAAGCCATTTAAATGAGTAGTCTTTTTCTAAGTGCTGCTTTATATTTTAAAATTTCTCATATCTTTTATTTTCCGATTGCTGTTTTGATTTGTGCGCCTGAACATTGATAATGGTTTGATGACTATTTCAAAATTATCACAGGTTGATTGTTGTACTTTTCCTTGGCATGGATACATTTATCAACCGTATTTATAAGTATCAATATTTTTTTCCATTCAAGTGACAGTCTTATGGTTATTGGTAAACTCAACATATCATTTGATAAAAATATCAATTGTAGAAGCTCAACAACTCTTATTTGGAATGTGTACGTTCATAAGTCCATTTGCAAAAATATCATTGTCTTTTGCGCATTATTGAATGTTCATTGCTCATTTTTACCTCTTCCATATGAGTTTTTTATTTGTCCTAAAACACATCCCAACTTTTTATGACTCATTCCCAATTTTTTGATTTCATGGGAAAGTTTTCACGATATCAAATTATTTTTGAATTTAAAGATGGGTAACTGTATCTACTACTTGAGTTTTTTTATTATTGTGGTTATTCAGTTATTTATTGCTCATTTTACTATTTTTTTGGGAAAATCAAATAAAAATCCAAGACATGTGAGACTAGTTTAGTGTTCAAATAACATCATTTGGCGAAAATCAAGCCATATTTATTTGCACATATACTAATAGCTTTGCTTTATTTGACAGATTTACCGGCCACAATTAGATTATCCAAACATCATTTCTCAACTATTATTGCTCATTTCTAAATGTTTAATGCTGATCACACATTATTTGTTGGCACAGGCCTTAATAATTTAGTGGCACTTCTATCCGTTTTTGGTGCCTTTTTCTGAATTACTAAGTGCAGGTTAATATGTTAGTCAATTGATTACCCATGCTGACTTCGGTTCGGAACCCTTTCCAGTAACTTTTGAAACATCTCAAGAAATAATTTCTAATCCCAACAGTTCTACTTTCAATTATCATACAGCTGATTGGACGAGAACGGCTTTCCCGGGAAGCTCACTAGACTGATTAAAGCTATGATGGACGCGGTGTGCGAAACTGCGTGAAGATTTCGGGCGAACATTCCAGCTCGTTTGAATCACGCCGGGGACTACGTCAAGGTGATGGACTTTCGTGCCTGTTGTTCAACATTGCGCTAGAAGGTGTCATGCGAAGAGCCGGACTCAACAGCCGGGGTACGATTTTCACTCGATCCGGTCAGTTCGTTTGTTTTGCGGATGACATGAACATTGTCGGCAGAAGTTTTGAAACGGTGGCAGAAATGTACACTCACCTAAAACGCGAAGCTGCGAAAGTCGGACTGGAGGTGAATGTGTCGAAAACAAAGTACATGCTAGCAGGAGGTACCGAGCGCGACAGGGACCGCCTAGGCAGCAGTGTTACGATAGACGGGGATACATTCGAGGTGGTGGAAGAATTCATCTATCTTGGATCCTTGCTTACGGCTGACAACAACAACAGCCGTGAAATCCGAAGACGCATCATCAGTGGAAATCGTGCCTACTACGGGCTCCAGAAGAACTTGCGGTCAAGAAAGATTCACCCCCGCACTAAATGTACCATGTACAAAACGCTGATAAGACCGGTTGTTCTCTACGGGCAGGAGACGTGGACGATGCTCGAGGAGGACCTGCAAGCACTTGGTGTTTTCGAACGCCGGGTGCTTAGGACCATCTTTGGCGGCGTACAGGAGGATGGAGTGTGGCGGCGAAGATGGAACTACGAGCTCGCTGAACTCTACGGCGAACCCAGCATTCAGAAGGTCGCGAAGGCTGGAAGGATACGGTGGGCAGGGCATGTTGCGAGAATGCCGGACAACAACCCTGCAAAAATGGTGTTCGCCTCGAATCCGGCCGGTTCAAGAAGGCGTGGGGCACAGCGAGCACGATGGGCGGACCAGGTGCAACAGGACCTGGCGAGTGTGGGTCGTCAACGAGGTTGGAGAGAGGCAGCCATAGACCGAGTATGTTGGCGAAATGTTGTAGATGAAGTCATATCGTAAATACGATGTATGGCTATTTAAATAAAATAATAGAGCTGATTGGAACCAATATCAAACATTCATGGAATATAACTTTGTATTCCTTTTGAGACTAAAAATGATATCGATAATCCTCTTGAATCTCTGACTACTTCCATAGTTGAAGCAAGAGCTGTCTCAGTTCAAAATACGAGGTAAAATTCAATACAATTATAATAGACGACGATCTTCAGCTTTTGATTCGTCTGAAAAATATCCATAGAAGACAATATCAAAGAACACGCGATCCCGCCTTGAAAGTTATCTGGCGAGATTTGCAAAAACAAATTAAAAAACGCTTCTCTGCCCTGAGGAACAAACAATTTGAAAATAATGTGTCAAAATTAGAGCCGACTTCCAAGCCTTTTTGGAAACTCTCCAAAATTTTGAAGATACCTCAAAAGCCCATTCCAGTGCTCAAAGAAGGTAATAAAATATTGCTAATAAATGTGGAAAAAGCTCAAAAACTTGTTGCGCAGTTTGAGAGCTCCCATAATTTCAGTTGGGGTCTTACTAGTCCTATTGAGAATCAGGTTGCTCTTGATTATCTGAATATTTCCTCATGGGAAAATATTTTTGATGAATCCTGGGGTACTGATTTGGATGAAGTAAAAACTATAACTAAAAAGTTAAAAAATATGAAGGCTCCAGGTGATGATGGAATTTTCTATATACTCATCAAAAAACTCCCAGTGAGTACCTTGTCTTTCATGGTAAAATTATTTAATAAATGTTTTCATTTGGCATACTTTCCAGATAAATGGAAAAATGCAAAAGTCGTACCTATTTCAAAGCCAGACAAAATCCAGCTGAAGCTTCTAGCTACCGACCAATAAGTTTACTTCATTCAATCAGTAAACTTTTTGAAAAGCTAATTTTGAATAGAATGATGCTTCACATCAATACAAACTCAATTTTTGCTGATGAGCAATTTGGATTTCGCCATGGCCATTCAACTACTCATCAACTTTTGAGAGTTACTAATTTAATTCGTTCAAACAAATCTGAAGGCTGCTCAACTGGAGTTGCTCTTCTAGACATAGAAAAAGCATTCGACAGTGTTTGGCATGAAGGTTTGATTACTAAATTGAAAAACTTTAATTTTCCGCTCTATATTATAAAATTAATTCAAAATTATTTAACTGACAGAACTCTGCAGGTAAATTATCAGAATTCCAAATCTGATCGACTACCTGTTAGAGCTGGAGTTTCTCAGGGTAGCATTCTTGGGCCGATACTATATAACATTTTTACTTCCGACCTCCCTGATTTGCCTCAGGGTTGTCAGAAATCCTTGTTTGCTGATGACACAGGCATCTCCGCTAAAGGAAGAAGTCTTCGTGTCATTTGCAGGAGACTGCAGAAAAGTTTGGACATTTTCTCTTCTTATTTACAGAAATGGAAGATTTCTCCCAACGCTTCCAAAACTCAACTAATAATATTCCCACATAAACCTAGAGCTTCTTTTTTGAAACCTAGTAGTAATCACATCGTTACTATGAGCGGTGTTCCAATTTCCTGGTCAAGCGAAGTGAAATACCTTGGTCTAATACTTGATCAAAAATTAAATTTTAAAAATCACATTGAAGGCATTCAAGCCAAATGTAATAAATATATAAAATGTTTATATCCTCTTATAAACAGAAAATCCAAACTTTGTTTGAAGAACAAACTTCTAATATTCAAACAAATCTTTAGACCGGCCATGCTTTATGCTGTGCCAATATGGTCTAGTTATTGTGCTACTAGGAAAAAAGCACTTCAAAGGATTCAGAACAAATTCTGAAAATGATTTTGAAGCCACCACCCTGGTTCAGTACTATTGAATTACATAAAATTTCAAACGTTGAGACTCTAGAAGAAATGTCCAACAAAATAATTAATAATTTCTGACAAAAATCGTTGCAGTCTTCTATTGCAATGATTAATTCCCTTTATGCTTAGTGAAGATTAATTTTCGTTTGTTTTTAGTTTAAAGATTATTATTGTTATACTGACACGCAGGAATAAAAACCTATTTAAAATACGGAACTGCTAAGGCAAGAACAATGTTAACAAAATTAGGTACATATTTTAACAATTAAGGTTGATACGTTACGGTAGTAGCTGGAGCACCTAGATTAACATGAAATGTAAATATGAATAAATTTGGAACAAATAATGAGTTTAAAAAAAACAAAAAGCTTATTTTTGGCGTTTTCTAAAGCACTTCTTCGACCTTTTTCGTTTTTTTTTTTTCATCTTAGATTAGAAGCTCCCCTCTATAATTTCTGGGGACAAGGTGGCGATCGCCCATTTTTCTGTTTTCCACACGCGCAAACGGTTCGTGATGAAGCGTAACGAAACACTGTTGAATGCTGTTCGCTTGGTCTTATACGAATGTTCAGTCGGAAGCAGCGTTGCCAGGTATACCGATTTATCTGTATTTATACCGATTTTTATTCTCAATATCGATATACCGACAAGGGCTCTGAAAATACCGATTTCCAACTTTTTATACCGATAAATACCGATTTTCAATGAAAGTTATTTCAACATTATATTTGGTTTATGATTTATCGGCGTGTTTTTTTAGATTTCTTACCCCTCGCCCTCGCCATTCTTCAAATGGAGAACCCTGCGGCTGCAACTGCGCTCACTGTGCGTACAGTGACCATTCGCTTATTGCAATTTCGTTAATTGAAACGTCTTTTCATTGCAAGTCCACTAATTGCAACGTTTTGCAATTAAAAAGCAATTAACTGGTATATGCAAATGTCAAGGAGTTATCTGTTATTTTAGATTTTTTTTTCGGGGGTTTTTGGCAGTTGGTTTGGCGTTGTGAGATGTTGTAAAGGGGGAATGCCCTTTGCTTCTTTCGAATTTAAACTTGTTGGAATGAATGATTGGTTCTTTTTTTTTTTTTTTTCTTTTTGTTTTTGTTTTTTTTTTTTTTTCCTCTGTTGCTCACGTGCTATCCCAAGTAGCAATTCAAATGCAAATTGGTTTTATTCATGTTTTATGGTAGTTTTATCAGAGCATTATGGAGTTCATCTGGTTTTATCAGAGCATATTCCAAGTTAAGGTGGTTTTAATTCATTAACAGTTCTAAAGAGTGATTAAAGAACACTTGAAGAAACCTCCATAAAACTACATCATTTATAAGTGTAATTCACCTTATCAGTAGTTTTATAAGATACTTGATCCCCCTCTCAAGACATCGTTTCGAAACTTGCATAAAACCTGATAAAAGTTTTGTAAAGGTTTTATGACATTCTTCTTTAAGATGAATGTATCTTGGAAATGCTGCCATAAAACTCTCTTAGAACCATTTGATTTTAAATAAGAGCACATATTCTTGAGAAAGAACATTATGTGAAAAATAAACAAACTGTCACAACGGACGCCCACAGGTGGAAGAAATTAAAAACTAGCGGATCGTTCAAGCGGAACTTCAATAAAAACCTATCCAATATATTGAACACTCCTTCATCTCAGCCACCAACGACAATTTTTTTTTTTTTTTTTTGACCTTTCCATTGGATTCGCAGCCTACTGAGACTAACTTATCAAAAGGGTCTATGCGTTATGCGTAAAACGAATAAAATAAAATGGTGCAATGTGTCGCCAGTTGACAACCGAAATGCATAACTCATGATATTTGATTTTATGCCAATTGTGCAAGTTAAACCTAACGTCTCAGGTAGTTCGTTATATGGCGCACCACCGTGGAAATACAGCGCAGTACTTTTGACGTAAGGTTTAATGTGCACTACGATTGTAAATGGTTATTTTAATGTTGAATTCTCCCGAGTCGTGCATTTGAGTTCCCAATAGGCTACACAATATTTATACTCGTTGCAAGTAAAAATTAGTATATCATCTAAACGAAAATCGATTTTTCCCATGATCCGCACGTTTAATCCAAAGTCGGAAGTAGTGCGCTGGAATCGCTCAGTGATCCACTACACAGTACACTTCTTCCAACGCTAAGTTCAGCGTACAGATCAAGAGAAAAATCATCTTTCGCTCTACTGATGATTCATCCATCGACGCAACATTATTATCTATTCTTCTTCCCAAATCCATTGTTAGCATATTCAAGTTAGAGTTTTTTTTTATGTTTTAATCGACTTACGCTGATTAAAAACAATAAATTATAAGCTGTAATTATGAACAATAATTATGCATAGGCACTTTTGATTTGGACGTTCACATTCTCTTTGTTTATGATGTGTCTTCTCCACACTGATTTTATGGCTATCTTACGAAAGACTTGTTTATCTTGAGCAATTCAAACAAGTTTTATTCAAGCGTTACTCCTCTTTTTCAAGAGTAGAACAAGTAAAGATGAACTTATCGCGCTCCTAAAAAAATCTTGTTAGTCTTGTGCAAGAAATATTAGTTTTATATGCGTTTTATGGTAGTTTTAGATAAAACCATTGAAAAAATGGCGAGCGTGGCTATTCTGGATTCCCTCGGAATGGTAGCCATTTACATATGTATGAAAAAAAAAACTCTCGTTTTTCCAATGCTACGAACAATTTCTGCTGTTAAAAATACATTTTGAAACTTATAATGGATTGTAGACAAAATTTATTCAAGATCTAACAATTTATCAGCCTTGTCACCTAATTGTTGAATTTTTAATTATTTTTTATTTTTCAAATATATCAATGTTCTAGCAATGATTCCGTGGCGCATTAAAATTTTCGAACTTTTATGTTATAAAACACCAATAAACTGAACGTTGCATAAAAAAATTATCAATTGCAGGCCAAAAACTCATGCATTTATGGTCAATTTTACAATTAATTTACATACGTAGCCACTTTGGAAAACAAACATCATATGTATATCGATGTTTTTTTTTCTCTTTTCCCCATTCAGCAGAACGAATCCAAAAATGGAATCTTCGAAACATATTTCTGACGGACTGGAAGTGTTCTTAAAGGGGAACACCATAAAACTATCAAAACTTGTGGTAGTTTTATCATAGTTTTAAGCATGTCCTGAATGTAATTACAAGTATGTACCGATAAAACTATCAAGTTTTATGCGAATCTTGGGAAATAGTCTTGAGAACCTCCTGTAGTATGGGCCTTTTTGAACTTATGAGGGTTTTATGGCTGTTTTATCGATGTTATGTAGAATATCTAGTTTTAAGCGTGGTTTTATCAAATGAGTCTTGAGAACTTCTTCAAGTGTACCTTAAAATTGAATTTGTTACTTGGG